>VWZE01022783.1:0-46593 GCA_013396675.1 Eubucco bourcierii | reverse complement strand
CTTCCCCCCCCCCCCCCCCCGCCACTTTCTAAGAATTAAAACACTGTTTTACCACCACTAATTTAAAGGAAAATTGCTTCAATGTGCATCCCTTGGTGACAGACTTTAGAGGCCACACATTTACAAAATGGCACTAAAGAGAAATAGACATACTCTTTTTTTTTTTTTTTTGGTTGTTGTTTTTTTCCCACTTGTGGTCTGCTCAGAATAAAAAAAAAGGTAATTATGAATCATTGATTGAAAAGGTTTGCAGTTCATGTGTGGCATCTTCAGGGTCTTTTCACAGAGAGACTTTACTAACAGCTTTGTTAGTTATAGACTTTGCTTTCAACTTTGGATAGAGCAATTCTAGCTAAGGGTGAAGCATTTTTCACTCCATTTGACTCCTCGCTGGTTCTTCAGAAAAAATAAACAAAACCAACCAAAACAAACCCAAATGCAGAAGAAGCCACAACAAAAAATAGCATCTCAAGAAGTTTTTACAGGAAAGATAACATGACTTCTATGTCTGTAAAAGGCTGTGTGGTTCTCATCTCATGACTGGTAGCATTGCTTTAAAGAAAATAATAAGCTCTTCACTGTAATATATGTGGATGGCCTGGTTGTTACATATATTACACAAGTTGCATTAGACTCTCTTTGACTTTGGTTAGGCTATGGATATTAGCAATGAAACAGTCACTGTAGCATTTCCTTTTGCAGCTTTCCATTACAATCTATGTGAAATCCAGATGTATTTGTTTTCTTCCAAGAGTTACTTTGGGATACAAAAATCATGGATAATCTGAATGTGTTGGATGAGATCCCAGTCAAGCTCTCTGCAAAACCCAAATTCCACTACCTCAAAAAAACTGAGCTGAAATACATTATTTGGGGTGGGTGGGATGTCAGTGAGACTGTGTAAAACTTAGGAGGGAGCATGTATGGGATCACAGAAACACAGACTTAACCAGGTTGGAAAAGACCTTCGAGATCATTGAGTCCAACCTACCACCTAACACTTTCTAATTAACTAAACCATGGAACTAAGTGCCTTGTCCAGTCTCCCTTTAGACACCTCCAGGGGTGGTGACTCCACCACCTTCCTGGGCAGCCCATTCCAATTCACTCTTTCTGTGAAGAACTTCCTATCGTCCAGCCTAAACCTGCTCTGGTGCACTTTGAGACTGTGTCCTTTTGTTCTGTCACTGGTTGCCTGGGAGAAGAGACCACCTTCCACCCGGATATAGCCTCCCTTCAGGTAGTTGTAGAGAGCAATAAGGTCCCCTGAGCCTCCTCTTCTCTAGGCTGAACAATCCAAGCTCCCTCACATATTCCTCATAGGGCTTGCTCTCCAGCCCCCTATCAGCCTTGGTGCCCTTCTCTGGACACAGGACTCAAGATGTGGCCTGACCAGTACTGAGTATAGGGGCAGAAGGACTTCCCTGGTCCTGCTAGCCGCACTACTCCAGATACAGGCCAGGATGTCATTGGCCTTCTTGGCCACCTGGGCACAATGCTGGCTCATGTTGAGTTGGCTGTCAACTGGATGGGGCTAGCAAAGAAGAGAGGGGTAAGAGGTGGATAGGGCTGTGTTTAAGAGGGTCCAGTTGTGTGCAGGCTGTGTCCAGTTAGCAAGCTTGTCTGAGCCAGTCCTGCACCTCACCATCCCAGCCTGACCTGTGTTCTCAAATACTGTGGTAAGCTCTATCTGCAGCACTTCACTTACTGTCATGTGTGGGTTTGATTGCTGTACAGATGAGGTGCTAACTGCTGGGGAGCCATGAGTAGATTTGGGTCTAGGCATTGAAATTAGATGAGGTGCAGGTGCCCTGGGATGGTGTTGGCAGCAGTTTGATCCTGTGTGATCTCAGAGACACAAAATGGAGCAAGTGAGGGAACTCAGCTGTAGCCCAAAAAAGCTGTGCAGAAAGCAGGTGGATGAAACAAGCAATATGCACCATGCTGGTGGCTGGAGTAGGGCTGTGGTTGTAGCCTGTGTTCCTGGTGCTGTCTGCTAGGGTGGGAGTGCCCCTGTCTCCCCAAACAGGGTGTTTGGGAGTGTGTGTCAGTTACGGAAAAGTCCATGCTACTGGCAAGGGATAGGCCCTGGGGCTGGGCAGGAGCCATACTCATACTAGGGGGAATCTGAGAAGCTTGTGACTCTGGAAGATGTCTAACTGTGTGTGTGCTCTTGTGTGTCTTTAAGATACATGCTCAGCCTCACTACTGGTTGAACCTGAGAAGGAGAAAGCAACATCTGTGTGTCCCTTAGCCTGGGCAGAGAGCCTGAGTGCGGAGACAGGAGGGGACTCCCAGGCTCTGGTGCTGCAAAAGGCAGCAGCCACTTACAACAACCCTTAACGATTTCTTGTATACAGAAGAATGCAATGCTTGGAGATTTTAAAAGTAATTTCCCCTCTGCTTTCTAACTGTCCTTTGACTGACATTTCTGTAAGAAAGTAGGTCAAAATATAACTTGTTTAGGGAAGTTATAAGCCAGAAAGCATATGTTGAAGTTCAACCTCAGTACAGATAACTACATCCAACTTGCAAAACAGTGCATAAATAAACATGTTTAACAAGTAATATTAATATAAACAAATAATTTTACAATTAGTATTACTTGACTTTGTCAGCAAAGTGCAGTTCTTTTGTGTTTGATCTAAGCGGATGTGCTGTGTCAGCAAGAATCCAGCGTCCCATAATGGGGTTTTGGAGTATTAAAAAAAAGCCTTATGAAGATGAAACAATGCTGCCTGCTTTTCAAACCTCTTTTTTTTTTTTTTTTCCTTTTCTTTTCTTTTTTTCCTTGTGACTTCATGGTGTGAGAGCACAATGAAAAGCAGAGAGTGTTGCAACAAACTGAGGAAACACTCAAAACAGTTTGCAGGGGTAGATCTAGGATTTCTGGTGACTGTGTCTGTTATCATCCCAGTCACTCAGAAAAAGCCAAACAACAGACACAGTAATTGGAAAAATAAGTTAATTTTCACATAGGGCAGTCTCAGTTAACCTCCCTTCTTTACAGCTAATGAGAGTTGACCTTAATTTCATATTAAAAGATAGTTGCACCTATGATCCAGCTAAGCAATGATTTTATTTATGAACAAAATGAAAGGAGCTAGGTGTGACAGCTTACCTTTTAAACTGTATTAGGGCAAAGGTTTGATATGCTGTAGTTTAAAGTAAGCGTGTGCATGTCAGGGAGTAAGAATAAAGTTTTACTTATTATTTGGCCTATATTCCAGTTTGGCATCAATATATAATTACAGGAAAATAGTCTTTAGGCCAGAGTCAATGCTGAGGTGCTCAGTGTATTACCTCATTTTGTATGCCTGGGGACTAAGTAAAAATATTGGAATTATCGAAATCAGATTTTCCAACTGTTTTTATGATCGAGACTGTGAAAACTGCCACTCAAAAACTTGGTGTGGATGACAGAAAAGATATTTCTTTCCATTTTGGAACACAAATGTTATAGGAACTCCTCCAGATTTTGATATCCTTGGCACTAAGTTGATTTACTAGTGAGTTGGGTTTTCATTAGAAGAGAACATTAAACTATTGAATAGCTTAGTACTCATTTAAAAATACTCAGGGCCTAATGCTGTGATGTTTTGAAATCAGTGAGAGTATTAAATGCTTGGAATCCCAGGAATTATGCAGTGCCTGAAAAATTACTTAAGGTACAGTGTTTTCTTTGTTATATTTTACATGTAGAGCATTAATTCTCATTAGAGTCCATTTCTAAGGAAATGAATCATGGTATGTTTAAAAAAATGCAAGAGAGATCCAGGTTTCAGGTTGTCTTTGTCTTTAAGTGCTTGTTTATTTCTGAATATTATGGATACAGCAATGTATTTTTACCCCAATGATCTATTAAAACTAGAAAAGCCAAGTTTTATGCTTTAAAAAAGTTTATCTGAAATGCCAAAATTCGTGCAAGCCAACCCTCCTCCCTGTCAATCATCATAAGCCTCTCCTTTTCAATTTTTAAGAAATGTGACCATTGCTCATATTCATTTGTATTTAAACAAAGCACTTTCAGGAAGAAAAATTACACTGTAGAGAGAGTTTTATTTACATGGAAAACAGATCTAGCTGACAGCTGTAGCTTAATGACTGGCAAAATGCCCTTCAAAGTTTTGTCTCCTATAAAACCAAACTGCTTTCTAGAAAAAAAAAAATAATATTTTCCTCCTCAAGCGACCTGCCGTTTGTACAAATTAATGTCAAGGATGGATTTCAGCACTGCGACGACAGTTTTGGAACACACAGTGCAGTTTACATGTCACTTAAAATTACATGGACATACTTCACTTTCACAGCGATCATTCACAAAACTCAGGACCATCAATAGAGTTATATCCTGCAGAGTGTGAAAACGTTTTGATGAGCAATGTCACGCTAGGTCTCTCGTCCTTAATAACATTGTTTCACATTGTGCTGCAAACAAAACTGGCTCAGGGCAAAATTAAATCTTACAATGATTACTACTTCCCTGTAGAAGGGCAAAGAGAAACCACGAGATCTCCTAGCTAGCTTCATTTGCAAAGTAGTCAATGTAAATGAATTATTACTAAAGAACCCTCCCCACCAGAATGGGATGTGCTTAAAACTTCTGATCTTTCTGCAGTGAGAAAAATTTGTTATCATCGGTGAGGTGGTTTGCCGTTTAAAATTTGGAGGGGTGTCTGTGTTTTTCAGTCGCAGGGTACCCATAATAAAGAACAGGTCAATAGAAATGCAGCAAGTTACAGTATTCTTCTGTAAGATCTATAAATTTGCTTTTAACTGTTTTGTTCATAGAATCAATTGGGTTGGAAGGATCTTTAAGTTCATTGGTGGTGTTAAGACTACTACCAAGTCTACCACTAAAGCACACCCCCAAGTGACATGTAAACCACACACCTCAGGCTGAATCAAAGTGCTTCCCAGGTTAGGAAGGTCTCACTCTTATGGCTCTCCCAGCCTCGCATGCAAGCTTTTTATCTCCCCAGTCCCCAAGTCACTCCTGTGACTCCTCAGCCTCTGTAGAAGTCACCTGGCCACATTCCTGGCTCAGGTCCCACTTTTCACATCAGCAGCCTCAGGATAGTAATGTTAGTAGCATCTTAAGTGGGAAACGGGGGTGCAGGGCTTATACCAGCAAAGACTTTTCTTTCAGTGAGAGTTTGGTGGGGGTTTGTTTGTTTGTGGGGTTTTTTCTGGGTTTTCTTTTGTTTGTTTGTTTGATTGATTTTTTAATTTCCTATTTAAAGAGCATCTGACACTTCTCTAAGTAGGGAAATATAAACCCTAATATTTCATATTACGATTTAGTGACAAGGATGCACAGCTAAATTAACAATCTCTGCTATTTTATGCATGTAGCAATGTGGATGATGTTTAAGAACTGGACAGTTTCTTGTGGGATCCTGGTCTTACTCTCCACTCTTCCTGAACTGAAATAGGTCTTTTGTCACCAGTTGTTCCACTGTCACAGAAGGGCAATATGAACACCCTTGAGTATTTTAACTTCTTTTTTTTTTTTTTTAATTTTTGTTTTTCCAGAACATTATTAAACAGTTCCTCAACCAGCAGCTAATTATTTTTATTTTAAATGTGAAATGATTAATTTGTTTGTTAAACTTAAAAAGGATGTTTCCTCTCATCTCTCTGAGTTTTTCGTGTTCTCATGAGGCTCAGAAACAAGCTTCCTGGACTGCAAAGGACTGCACTTCTCCAAAATCTTATATGCACTAATGAGGGAGCTCGTTTTCCTAAGAAACAATCCAGGAAGCCCTGTTTGATTCTTGCGGCTTGTTGTGAAGACTCGTGGGTAAATGAATTTGAACAGAACAACATGAACATAGTACATGAAAGTACATAAACCACATGAGATTACATTGTGCATGAAAGATACTTCAAAGTGAACACATTGCAGTTGAGACTCCAGTGTGCATTCACAAGGACTTCTTACTTGTCTAACATGTCAGCAGTTTCTGGAAACAATTAGGAGGCCAGCCTCAGTCTAGAGATGAGGGTTTGCAGCCATTACTGCCTGAGAGCGCTGTGGCATTATATGGTGAAATCAGAGCCACCTTGCCACGTACCCAGCTTCAACAATGCCAGAGACACGTTTTCCACACACTTGGAATGGCAAAGAAGAGGGCTGATGCTGTGATTTTCAGAGTCCATCTTTTAAGGCTAACATAATATTTTAAATGTGCATTTGATTTCTAAATCATAATATTTTTTGAGAACTCGGAAAAAACATTGAAGATTAATATTTATTATGATTGATCGGGGAGCATCAGAAGGTATGGCAATATGTTTACAATTCTTCTCAAAATAGTTCACTATCCTTCTTTACTTATCATCATGCCAATCTTAAAATGTCATTTAATCCTATATCCTAATTTGTGGGTCAAAGGGCAGTGAAGAAATCATGCTCTATTGTTACCTCACAAACCACTTTTACTTGCATGAGATTGTGCTTGGATGATTGCTAGACTTTACAGTAGATGTGAAGAGGGCCATATGAAAAAACATACCCTATAAAAGAGTCTTAATCACCAGTGACATTTTTTTTTTCCATAGAGAAAGCACCTGTGGAAAGGGTAAAAATTTTATGTGTGAGTTTTTTTGCATGAACGGGAGATTTATGTCATACCTTTAGACTGAATTTACTTTAAAGGAAGCACATTTAACTTTATACATTCTCTGGTAACTCATCGCACACCTAGAATTAAATACTTACGTAGACAGTTTGTAGAAGCAGTCAGGGATCAGAAACAGGCTGGCCTTCTGTTATACTAGACTTTTCAGATGTAGGAGTCCTTTGAGAGCCTAAACCCTATCATGCACATAAAATATACATACCATTTGGTTGAAATATCACACACTGTTTACCAGACTCTTTGCTATCCCTCAAAGGCCACATGTTTCTCCAAGGCAATGACTCCAAAAAAGATACAGCAGCTATAGTAGTTAAAGCTGAGCCTACCCTATCAGGAATAACACATCCGATGGTCTCATTTTCTTACTCCGTTTTGAAACTTCTAAGTGTGTACACATGTCATGTGGGCTGGACATTTCTCTGGCAGCTGAGTGGGTTTGCCTTTTCTTAGGTTTGTTTACTTTGGAGGGGGTGGGAGAATAAGTAGGACTATAAATCAGTCCCTTCCCACCCAGCTCATTTTGTTTGTTCTTGGCCCCATCTGGACCCCATTAGCTGCAGAGTACCGAGGCTGCAATCAGCAAGGCATGGGGCACTGCAGAGCTGCTTACCACTCATCCTCAGAACAAATGCTGTTGGGGAAATCAGATCATAAAATTATTTCCTGAACCTGTGTTATATAAGAAATTGGAAGCAAGTATATGTTTCAAAATAGAGCTCTGTTATGACGAGTTTCACTTTTTTCTTTTTTTTTCTTTTCTGTCTACTTGGAAATATAGTGTTGAATTCATTATATTTTAAATCCCCTAATTGATATCAAGGCTGTATTATAGTAGTGCTCATAATTGGGTTTGAAATGCTTTGCTATTTTCTACAGTCATATTAAAGATCTAATCAGATGCTGTGGTGTCTTAGCCATATGCATATTGTATATTTGGATTTGTAATCAGATGTGTTAGGCAAGAGTACAGAAATGTCATTCAAGTTAAGTGTTTTGAGTAGAATATAAAAGGGTATGTAAAATAGCTAATAATAATTACTTATAATGTGAATGGAAAACCATAGTATTGTTCTTATTGGAATCTAATCAGCAGAACTAGATGTTAAAACCCTGTTGTCAGTCAGGATTTAGAGGAAGGGCATTGTTCTACAAAATGTGCATAGACAAAGTATGAGGCTCCCCTCAACCTCCTTTTCTTCAGGCTAAACAACCTCAATTTCCTCAGCTGTTGCTCATCAGACCTCCGCTCTAGACAACTCATTAGCTTTGTTGTCTTTCTTTGGACACACTTCATCAGCCCAGTGTACTTCTGGTACTGAAATGTCCCAAACTGAACACAGTATTTGAGTTGCAGCCTCACCAGTGACAAATACATGGGACATGACCACTTCCCCTAGTCCTGCTGGCCACGTCATTTCTGATACCAGACAGGATGCTCTTGGCCTCTGCTTCTGAGCACTCTGCTGGCCCATGTTCAGCTGTTCATCAGATAACACCCCCAGGTCCTCTCGCTCCAGGCATTTTCTAGTCACTCTCCCCTATGCCTGTAGCATTGCATGAGGTTGTTGTTACCCAAGTGCAGGGCCCAGCACTTGGCCTTGTTGAAGGTCTTACCCTTGGCCTCTGCCCACCTATCCAGCCTGTCTAGATCTCTCTGTAGATCATCTTTACCTTCAAGGAAATCAAAATTCTTGCCCAGCTTGATTTCATCTACAAGCGTACTGTGTGACTGGCCTCCACTTGTATTTAACTCCACTACTAGTCTTTGTCCATCCAGCCAATTTTTTTACCCAGTCAAGCATACACCCATCCCAGTTGTGTCAGTACAAATACAGAACAAAAAGCAAAACTACAAATTTGGAAATGTCACAAGAATAACAAATGCTTTAGTGATTTAGCCAAAACCTTTTACATTCCCTAGCTTTTCAACAAATTAGGATTTTTCCAAGGAAAATGGAAGCACTTCAGTTAGCATAAGAATCAAAACCCTAGAAAATACTTGAGTTAAAAACAGTATTAACTAAAAAAAAAACCAAAACCCAAACAAAAAATTTAGACACTTTTTACAGCAGATTTGCTGCAGTAACCTGGGAAATTATACAGCAAGAAAGAAGTCATTCTGTAATGACAAAACATATTTCTTCATTTCTTATTTCTGTAATGATGACTTCAAGTTTGATAACTTGTACAATGAATGAAACAATAGTTTGCCTATTGTAATAAATCAATAATCTATTTTAAAAGGTAAATTAGAGAGCTTTATTGTGGGTTTTTGGGATTGATTTTTGTTTTGGTTTGTTTTTTTCTATCAATCAGGGCAACTTTGCAAACTTTAAAAAATGTCATAAGCATATTTAAAGGAAATCTCTGGGAGTAAATGTTACAAATTGGAAATTTCCATGCTAGACATACATTGATAGATAAAGCTATAGAAGGAATAAAATAGCTTAAAAACTCCTCCCATCACTATATTTTCAACAGAAAAACTACAAATCCTCCCTCCTTGCTTCAGATGTGAAGCTGTTAAGTAAAAAAAATACATTTATTTAATCTGAAGTACTTTCTGTTATTTTCCTTGTTTTTCCAGATGGCTGTCCTCAATTAATGGGAAAACAATGGCAGTTGTTGTGTCAGTAGTGGAATACCCATAACTGTGACAGATGTTTTGCCCAATGTCTCAATACATCAATAGGGATGCATCAAATGTATCAAAGGGTTGCAGGACAGAATCAAACTGAACTAGTCTGGTGTTGTTGTTAATATATTCCTTTCTAGTGGCCAGAAAAATTTGACCTTCATGTTGTTAAAATGGAACGGAAAAGTGAAGTGTAAGAATATCTATTTATGGGACTGGAATGGCCTGAAAGTAGGACAGGGTCATTTCATCCATAAAAAAAGAGGAGTGTGAAGAAATGCATCCCAAACACAAGACAGAAGACTCTGGACAGCTTGTAGAACTGGCATGTGTAACCTGCCAAGTTGGGATGCATTAAGCATTTAGTCTCAGCTTCTCTTGCCCAGTTTTCTATCCTGCATGAGTATCTGTCACACAAAGTGTTATTTTTGGATGCAGTTCTATGTGTTAGTGTAATAAAACTTCTTCTTTTTTTTTTTTTTTTTTTTTTTTTTTTTTCACTTTGAACTAGCAGCCACTTTTTAGACTTCATCTGTTTGGGTTTTTTTTTTCTTTTTTTTAATTCTATACATATTTTTACAAATCTATTTTTTAGCTTTCTCTGACAACATCAACATTGGTGGAAAATGGCATTTATGATTATGGGCTGCAAAGGCATGCTTCATAATGACATGCACACATACACATTCTGAAGTTCTGTACTGTCACTCAAATTAATTCTCAATTTAGTTACCCAGGTCAGGCGAACCAGTAAGAATTATTTGCTAGAAAAAGAAGAATTAGCTTCTGTAAGAGCTTTGGAAGTCCATGTGTGTTTGAATGAATCTAAGAACATCAGAAATACATCCACTTGATAAGAAGTCAGGCTCTAGGGAATGGCTCACATCACTGAAAATTTCGGGGAGAGAGATCAACTTTTAGAGGTATGCACAGAAGCAGTCAAAAAATACTTCCCTGGCTTTCAATCTGTTCAAATGTCTGCAACACAAACCACCCCTCCCACACTGTCCTTACTGTGCCACGTGGAGTACACACCAGGACCAGGCATTCTGTTACTCCAATGAGTCGCTGGAGTTAAGTATCAGTCTGTACCTCAAAGTGCTATTTAAATTAAAAAATACATCTTATTACATTATAAATGAGGGTTTGGGTTTTTTTCAGATGCATATTTGGAGAACTGTAGGCATGCTAACAACTGTAATCTTAATGCAGGCAAATGAAAAAATTTCCATACACATTTTTTTTTTTTGTAAGAATCATATGATTTGTAATGGAAATATTACTATAGCAACAGTAGTTTTCATCCAGCTGGTAACTTTGTAGTTCAACTTTATGGGTTGTCACAGAACATAATGGATAACATACCATCATCAATAAATATTTATAAAGAAAATAGGAAATTATCAGCTACTGTATACATATCACTGATGTTATATGTAAAAGTCTTCAATATACATGGATCTTAATGGGCTAGGAGGGAATTTTATGAAATGTAAATAAGCAGTTTTAACTCTTAATTCCTTTTTTCCCCCCCCCATTTTTTAAAATGTAGCATATGCAGTTTTAAAAAATGTACTGTAGGACCTAAGACTTGCAGTAAAATATTTCAGCACCATTTACAGTATAAATAGGAAAGTGGATAGCAAAAGAAAAGAACCCACAAAATCTGACATCAGAAAAAGCACTTAGGGTGAATGGGTCTTCAATGCTTTTTTTTTGGTTGTTGTTTTGTAGTGAGATGGACATGGCTCCCAGCTGAACTCCCAACAAATCGTTTTCTCACTCCTCTGCAGTTGAGGAGAGAACTGGAAGGACAAAAGGAAGAAAAACACATAGATCAAGATAAAGACAGATTAATAAGCAAAGAAAGAAAAAGAAAACAAAGCAAAAAATCCTCAGCTAATGCAAAGGCCATCTCTCGCCACAACCAGCTGACTGATACCCAGCCAGTCTTTGAGCAATGACTACCTTGGAATAATTACATCACTTCTGCCCTTAATTCTATTGCTGAGCATGATGTCATATGATCTGCAGTACCTGTTTGTACTAGTCACTGGTAGGGTGAAATGTGAAATGGAGAAGGCTTTGACACTGTGCTTAATATCTAAAACACTGCTGCATTATCAACACTCTTTTGATTACAATCAATCCAAAACACAGTACCACATGGGTTTCTGCAAATAAAGCTAACTCCATCCTAGTTAGACCAAATAAAGTTGTTTAGGTACTTTCTCTGCGCTTTCTGTGGTACACAGACCTGGGCCCATTCTTGGAGGTCCTATATACGCTTCAAAATTCAGGGCAGAATTCCTTAAAAATCAACATATGCAGAGAAGTTTTAAGGTAACAGTGGATGACTTGTTAAATTCTATTATAGCAGAAGAGAATGGTACAGCGTAATTGTGGGGAGACCAATGTGAAAAACAACCCATCTTACAACTGCAGTCAAGAAGCAGAATTCATGGAACTGTATTGTATTTGCACCTAAATCCAAACCCTGCTCAAACAAGTGAGAATATGATGCAAGGAAGTCATTGCAGGTCAATAGTATTATGCTTGCTTGGTTTCTTGCATTGCTTAAAATGAAAGTGAATAGATCTGGAATCCTCATGAAATCTGTAGCTCTGTTTTCTACACTTACTGTAAGTAGCTGTAGGTGAATCATAAAACCCAAAGTGTTCCTAACAGCAGACTTCTGGAAAGGGCTTATTTGTGCTATTGATAGTTATGCCAGAAAGTTGCACTTACATGAGGACGAGGTAGACCAAGTCTGTTTTTTGAGAAAATTGTGAAACTGAATTAATAGGAGTAGTGATGTTTTAGAAATAACTTTCAGGGGATATAAACAAGGTAAAATCAAATATTATTTTTTAAAAAAATTTTCTTTTCTTTTAGCTAACGTGTTTTAAAAAAGCAGTTTAATGTTTAGCTCACAAGACTTCTTTGGATGCCAAACAAAAGCAGTAGCATTCAAACAGTGTTGAATAATTCTTCCAAGTCTAATCTCAGATAAGCAGAGAGCTTAAGAGGCAACACAAGACAGAATGCTGCAGCTTGTCCTGCTGGAGGGAGAAGCTTCAGAAACCCATGCCTCGTGCAATGGACCTAAACCAGCTGGCTGTACCCACAGCAGCTGTTGGACTGGGGCTCTGAAGCCTTTCAAAATACAGTGAAGTACTTTTGAATGCAACCCATTATTGTGAATTGCTTTTACTTTCATAGAAAAATTTGATCTGCATCAAACTTTAATTACTGTAACTTTGTTTATGAGAAACATCTGTACCTATCACTGAGAAACAAGCTGTGCTTTGAGCTATAAAATGCAAAACCTGTTTAACTATGCAACTTCCAAAGTGAATAAAATTTATGGGGAAGAATAATTAGCTCTAGGTTCAGGATATCTGCTATGGACTAGTGTATTTACTGTGTATGGTATGGCACACAGAAGATGTCTTTGGGTTTATATATTTTTTTTAAATGTTAGTATATTTGCATGAGGTTCATGGAGAGAAGGAATGTTGAATCTCAATTCATGTTAGCTGTAAGAAAGTAAGGAAGCCACCCAGCCTTCCCTGTGGTCAGTGGTGAGAGAAATGCTTCTTTGTGTTGTGATTCATTCTCTGTGCTGGATATGAATCCTTGGAAAGAAAACATCTTTGGTGCCTGCAACTTGATTAGGGGGAGGAGGTAAAAAGGGTAACGTTACTTGCAAGCCCACTGTAAATGCACAGCTGTAGCTTGCGTCTTTTTAATGTACCTTCCATAGAACTAATCTCTTTTCCTGATTTCTATGTATCTATCTGTGTGTATCTCAGGGAAAAAGCTGTAGAATGTAATTAATGAAGAATATAATTAATTTCACTCTGAGGGTTATGAAAAGAGTGGTGCTAAAATATTAGAAGAAATGAAAGAACCAAGTTCTGTTTTGATATTCTGATTCATAAATATATGCTACTTCAGACCTCTGTCAAGAGAAAAATGTGGTTGTATTGTACTGTCTTCCATTTTCCTTAACACTGTTGAATGGGTTTGTAAGTATCATTAGAACTAAAATTCAAACCTAAACCGCATCTGCCACTCTTTAGTTTGAGCTAAAACATTTACACCTTCATACCTATTGCCTACCTGAACAGGGCATGTTATGCTGGTGTACACTGAAAATGCACTTTCATTTTACAGATATAATGTTAATGTACAAGCACCAGCAACACCTGTGATTTTATTAATCCCAACTATTCATGGATATGAGTCAAACTCCCAAAATCACAAGATTCCCTTAAATATCATCAGTTCTAAAGAGAAGATATTTTGAACTCTTTTTCATGCCCTTCTAGTTTGTGAACACTAGAATTTGCATTTCCAGACTCTTCTTCAATTAGGAGAAAGGAGAAATGAACTCCTACTTTTTATGAACACTGAAATATATAATTGCATCACTTTAAGGAACTGTGACTATTTGGCAGGAGTTTCAGAAGATATTTAAGGTCTGATTTCAAAGAACTTTGAAATTAAAAGCCTGAGAGGTTAGTTAACATAAATAAATTGCAGCTGGGTTATTAAATTTCTGGAAACTAATTACTTCTGAAAACTCCCTGGATTCTGCAGAACAGAAATCTAATGGTCATTGGTTTTGTATATTAAAATATATTCAAACCTTTTATATTGTAGATTGCCATAAACTACTTTGATTTAAATGCATTTGTTAAGGTGTATTTTGAAACAACATAGATCACATCAGCATTTGTTAGATTGTATGGGGGTTATAAATGATTGATTGCACTGCTTTAATCAGGACTCTCTTTCTGTAAGGAGATTGTGACATAAAGCTAGAAAGGACATTAGGGAGATAAGGAAGGAATTTAATATAAACTGTAGTCACAGGATGTAGCAAGGCATATATATGGCTGCCCCAAGCATAAAGTCCACATCTGTTCAGGTAATGGGGTCAGAAGGAGAGGGAGGGAGAAGAATTCAAGAGTGTTTCCCTAGTTTCCCTAATGGGAAACTCTGGATCCATTTTCTGTTGTTAATTCAGGAAGTGTGGGTATACGAGGAGCTGTGACAGAAAGTTAAAAAAGAGTGAGTGAGAGTGATTTTTATAGTGACATTTGTATTTTCACAGCACTAAGCAAGCAACCTTCCAAACACCATGGGAGCAAGACAGAGTGGAATTTCAACAGAATAAACATTGCGCATGTTGGCTATGAACATTGTCAAAGGAATATTTTCATATACCTAAAACTGCCCAATACAAGAAATATTGCTTCTTTGGCATTTGCAAATTGTATGCCATTATGCATTCATATTACCTCTCTTGTAGTGAGTGACATTTGGGGATTTTATTTTTTTCTCCATTAGTATTGGTCATCAGCACTGAAATCAGTTTTAACTGAAATCTGAAAGGCTTAGTACTAACGATTTTATCAACAGTCCTTTTGTATTGAAAGTATGTGATGTTGAGTATTCCACTCTCCTGTGATTCCTTGTGAGGTATTCATTAGAATGCAAGACCTATATTGAGGCTGGCAAATGTGACACCCATCTACAAGAAGGCCCAGAAGGAGGACCTGGGGAGTTACAGACTTGTCAGTCTGACATTGGTGCAGGAGAAGGTCATGAAGCAGATCATCCTGAGTGCCATTATGCAGCATGTGTAGGGCAACCAGGTGACCAGGCCCAGCCAGCATGGGTTCAAGAAATGCAGGTCCTGTTTGACAAACCTGATCCCCTTGTATAAGAAGCTGACCCATCTAGTGGTTGAAGAAAAGGTTGTGGGTTTTGTTTACCTGACCTTTAATAAAACATTTGACACTACATCTCATAGCATCCTCCTGGAGAATTGGCTGCTCATGGTTTGGGAGGGTGGATGCTTTGCCGAGCAAAAAAATGTGACTGGATGACCAGGCCTAAAGAGTGGTGGTGAATGGAGTTAAATCCAGTTGGCGATTGGTCATAAGTAGCATCCCCTAGGGTTTAGTTTTGTGGCTAGTTTTGATATCTTTATCAATGATTTGGATGAGGGCATTGAGTGTTTCCTCAGTAAGTTTGAAGATAACACCAAACTAGGTGGGAGTGTTAATTTGGTTCCATGTAGGAAGGCTCTGCAGAAGAATCTGGACAGGCTGGATCAGTGGGGTGAAGACAATTGTATGAAGTTTAACAAAGACAAGTGCCAGGTCCTACGTCTGGGTCACAATGATCCCATTCAATGCTACAGACCTGGGGAAATGTGGCTGGAAATTTGCCTGGAGGAAAAATACCCGAGAGTGCTGGTTGACAGTTGGCTGAACAGGAGCCGAATGTGTGCTCAGGTGGCCAAGTAGGCCAACAGCATCCTGGGCTGTATTAGAACTAGTGTGCCAGCAGGATGAGGGAAGTGATCGTGCCTCTGCACTCAGCACTGGTGAGACTGCATCTCAAATACTGTGTTCAGTTTTGGGCTCCTCACTCCAAGGACACAGAGTTGCTGGAGTGTGTCCAAAAAAAGAGCAAGAAAGCTGGTGAAGGGCCTGGAGAACAAGTCTTCTGAGTATCTTCTGAGGAACATAGGATTGTTTCGTGTGGAGGAGAGGAGGCTGAGGGGAGACCTTATTGCTCTCCACAGCTACCTGAAAGGAGGTTCTACTGAGGTGGGTGTTGGTCACTTTTCCCTGGTATCAAATGATAAAACTAGAAGAAATGGCCTCAGGTGTACTAGGGGAGGTTTTGATTGGATATTAGGAAAGAAATCTTTATTAAAAGAGTGTCCAGGCATTGGAAAAGGTTGCCCAGGGAGGTGGTGGAGTCACTGTCCCTGCAGGCGTTGAAAAATCATGTAGTCATGGCACTTCAGGACATGGTTTAATAGCCATGATAGTGTTACTTTGGTGACTGAACTCAATCTTAGAGGTCTTTTTCAACCAAAGCAATTCTATGATTCTATGGTACATTAATTTACTAATACAAATACAACATTTTCTATGAGTTGTGATTGCTTTGTTCAAAGTAGAGTTAAGAATATATAAACAGTCATAATGAATCAGACTAAAGATGATCTAATTTTTCCTGTTTATATAAGTGATAATAAGAGTTTTATAGGAAAAGGTGTATGAACAGGGAATGAATAGGGCATACTCTTTTGACTTCCATCAGGGATTTCCTGAGCTTTGTACTTAATAGCTCTTCCATGAATTCGTTTGATCCATTTTTTAATTAATGTAAACTATTATCATCTGTAACAAACTATCTAATTATATTAATTTCACTTGGTTTTGAGGCTGAGTCTGACTTCAGCTGCTAGGAGAACTGTATTAACTTGTCCTTATCTGCAGAAAGCATCTCAAATGACACAGGGAATTTAGTCTCGGGAGCACATATTAAACAGAAACATATTCAACATTAGTACTACAATAATATACCCTGTCTTTCAAAGAGCTTAGTGATATCATAGACATCTGTGTTCAATCAAGTCAGATATCTGAGCTGTGAACTGTTCAAATATGAAGACTCAAAGGCCTCAGAGTTACGACACGAATGCACGGAATTTCATGGATGACTTGTTTATATACATTTTTATTCTCTGAGTGACAGTAAAACAAATAAAGAAGAAAGGTACAGATTTCCAGAACATATTTTGCCTGGAAACAACATTTTAATATCTTTATTAAAAAGATAAGACAGTCTTTGATCTGATTTAAGACTGATAGAAAAGCAAGTTGCAAACCCAATTGAGTAAATACAATACACTACTTTATGAACATGTAAATCTCAAAGATGGAAATGTCATTTCCACACAGCTATTTGTCAGAGATAAAATATGCCTATTTCATGCACAGACTTTGATTTTACTTTCTTCCTTGGAATTCAAATTCAAGAGATTTTGTCTTTCTAATGATTTGCATTGAAGAGAGAAAGGTGTGGAAGGCTCAGGTGTTTATTACTGCTGAAGGAAGAGACCAAGAAGCATGTCCAAGGAAATGTAATGGTCAAAGACCCTGGCAAAATAAACATATAAGAAATATTTCACAGTATTTTGACTACAGGAAGACTGGACTGCAGAATGTATCTTTTCTACTATTTTCCCCCTGCAGACTGGGTAATTACCTAAGTGACTTTCAATATTAGATGTTGAAATACTCCACTCAAAGTATTCCATTTAGAGCTTCAAATTCTGTGTTGTTGAAAATTGTAAGTATAAAGTAAAAATTGGCATTGCCCAATTTTGTAACTAAGCTTTTTTTTTAAAAACCAGGAATCTCATGAAGCTCTACTGAGTGCATCTGCTACAAATCATTACAAAAGTTTGTTTGGATTGCTTCTACGAACCACTGAATTTATTGATTATGGACTGTTGATTCCACTCGACAGTGAATGCAATCATCTCCTTCCCTTAGATACCTCTGTATCACATCAACTTCGCAGATTTTGAGATTTAACTGTGTTTAAGAAGCTCACCTGGTGTTTAATGCCCAGGCTTAGTCAACATTTTCTTTATAAAAATCCTTCCTCTTCTATTCTTTTTACAACAAACAAATTAACTCCATATATTTTGTATTATACATTTTAAAGCACTCAACCTTTTCTGTAATCACAACTCTTTGAGGAAAATCAAATGGGAAAGTCTGCTGCATTGTTTAGATATGGCAGTACAGCATGACAAGATTATTTCTCAAGCAAAGAATGAGAAGATGAAGAATATGACATTAGTAAATTCTTGGTTTATGCAATTCATGGTCTTTCCAATCAGGCATGTTGGCAGTGATGCCACTTTTAGGGTGTATTTATAGTGTGAGGTAAACAACTCTCAGTAATAAACTTTGAGAAAGTTAAAATATAAAACAACACTGATTTTGAGAAAGTTAAAGCATCAAACAACACTGAGTTTTGCCACGTTTCTTTCAGGCTGACTAATTTTTGCTCTGAAATCTCCCAGATATGCAATTGACTGAAGTAAAAAAGTCTCAAAACCATTACCAATAAATTACCATGGCCCTTTATATAATTTAAATAAAATGTGCAACATTTACAGTGCCACTAGGCAAAGGAGTCATTTATTTAAGCTTATGGGCTAGAAAGCTGTTGGTGAGTGTGTTACTCATGTCTGAGCTGGTTACAGTTACAGCAATCCAGTGCACTGGAATTTGGGACATAACAGCAGTTGGAGGTTGCGGAAGTGCTACTGATGAGGTCTGGCCAATTCACAAGAAAAAATGGATGATCTTTCCTTAGTGATGCATAAAATTAGCACACTCCTGAAAACCTGTGCAATCTGTTGAAGAACCACATCTTCTACTTGATGCTTTCTTGAAAGATCCTCTCATACAAAGCAAGACCTGCCCACCCATGTGAAAGGTATATCTTCATTTTAGAGGTCCAGATTCAGTCAACTTTACCTTAGAAACTGATGAGTAAGACAAAATCCAACTTGAGTAAATGTATCAGAATACAGTCCCAAGGTTTATGTCACAGTGTATTTTTGAATTATGGAAACTGGAGAAACATTCTTAAAAAAAATAAATCTGAGACTTAAGAAGGGCATATGAGTACCTTAAATCTTCATTGTAGTTCCTGGGACTTTTGCTAAAGTGTGCTAATTGTGACAGAAATCTGTCTTCAATGCCTCATGCTGTGGGTGCTCATTACCAGCTGACCATTTGTTCTCAGTTAGGCTAATGCTTTGCAAACGTAGTTGAATTTTATTATCTGCTGTAGATAACTCTACGAGACGCAGAGCAATGATCAGACTATTGTTTATTCACTAGAAATGTGATGGATTATCTCTGACACATACTAGCGAGACATTGGAGAGCAGCAGTTTCCAAGCCTGGGCCAGAAAACAGGCAAACTAAATTAGCATATCTATATCCAAAAGTGGGATGGTAATTGGATTTTGCTATTGTTTTTTCTTTCTTTTGTTTTGTTTTGTTTATTTTTTTGTTTGGGGTTTTGTTGTTGTTTTGGTTTTTACTTACAGTGGAGGCTCTGAATGTAGAAACAATTCTCATTGTTCAAAACCAAGACTCTCAAACTCCAATTCAGGGAAGGTGGAAACACCAAAAATTACTTGCTTTACACACAAGGGAAATCCAGTTGTGCTACAACTGTATACAAAATCAAATATATGCCAATAAATCAGCAGATGTGTGGAATCAGCATGCTATTTGATTGCACAACAGAGTGATTTGGAAGTTGTGAGACAGATAAAGGGCTAGCAAGATACCATAATAAAACTCCCTAATTAATATTGTTAATTCCCAGTCATTTTGCAATGCTTCACTTCAAACACAACAAAATATTAAATGAAGAATTAAATGTTAGTGTGTGTTAGAAGGAATAACATTTTTTTCAGGAATATTTTGAAAGGTCATTTGCAGACAAAATAGTCCAGTTATGAGATCTTGTTACTCATGTGGCCAATGATATGACTCCCAGAAGCTTATCATGGTATATCTCTCTTTCAGTTATTTTAAAGCAAAAGCAAGTTTAAATAACCATTTCATCATAGAATCATAGAATTTTTTTTATATTGGAAAGGATTTCTACAAGTCATCTAATCCAGCTTCACTGCAGTGAACAAGGACATCTTTAAGTAGATCAAGTTGCTTCTGAGTTCTATCCAACCTGACCTCGAATGTTTCCAGGGATGGGACTTCTACTACCTGCTGAATCAACCTGTTCTGGTGTTTCACCACTCTCTTTATAACTTTTTTTTCCCTTATAGCTAGTCTAAATATAGCTTACTTTACTTTAAAACCACTACCCCTTGTCCTATTACAAAAAGCTGTATCCCCTTATCATGTTCTAGGAATGAAAGACAAGCATTAATTTTCATATGATAAGTCAAAGTGAAGACTTAATGAATTTTGAGATTTTTAAAATATGAAACTACTATTAGATGTGGGCTACAAACACCCTAAAACAGTAAGTCTCAAGCTTCACCAGGGGAAGTTTAGGCTGGAGGTGAGGAGAAAGTTCTTCACTGAGAGAGTCATTGGCTACTGGAATGGGCTGCCCAGGGAGGTGGTGGAGTCACCATCCCTGGAGGTGTTCAAGGCGGGTTTGGATGTGGTACTTGGTGCCATGGTCTAGTCTTGAGGTCTGTGGTATGGGGTTGGACTTGATGATCTTTGAGGTCTCTTCCAACCTTGGTGATACTGTGATACGGTGAGTGTTGTAACAGACACTCATTAAACTCCTTTCTATGGTGAAAAAAAAATTAAATTAGTTTTGAGTCTACATGCTTCATTTAAAACTAAAAGAAAAATCTGCTCAAGTGCTGTTGAAATGACACTCTGAGTTAATTTTATCTGGAGATAAAACTACCATTGCAGTGGTTAGGAATGTTGTTGAAAGAATAAGCTAATATAAATTTGAAATAACTGTCCTGCAGAAGGGGAGAAGTTTGGCTGAGCTGGAGTTAATTCTCCTCAAAGCATCTTTCTAGCGCTGTGTTTTGCAGTGGTGTAGCTGAGTGTTGATAACACAGCAGTGTTTTGACTACTGCTGAACAAGTATCCAGGCTGTGCTTTTCCAACTGTCCTGGTAGGGCATAAATCCTGCCAAACTAGTTTGATCCTTGCCCTCCTCCTCCTGTTGTGGGTCCGGGAGTTGAGTGGATGAGCAAACAATGGAGGGCTTGGCCTCAGCAAAGCTGTGCCTTGAGGGCTAGGAGATTAGCACCACCAAGTCCGGTGTCTTGTGCTGCCCCTCAACTTGCCTGTGTAGTCACAGGAGGCACAAAGCTTTGAATTCGTTGGCCAAAACAATGAATTCTAGTGCCTGTTGGCCAGTTTAATTTTCAAAATAATGTATTTAATGGGGGCAAGATTTAGAGTCATGCCCTTTTTCAGCCCTGACTCTCCACCATGAGGAGCACCCCATTCATGGTTCATTTACAAAAGAACCGTAGGGAATTTTCTCAATTTTAAAAATAATAACAATTAATATTAATATTGAAATTGATATTTGAAATTTATATTCTATTATTAATTTCTACAACACAAATATTTCCCTCATTCTTGCTTCCTCTTCCTGAAATGAAAAATATCTTATGCAGAAATAAGGAGAACTACGTGAAATGGGAGAATTATGTCCTTTTTGTGTGGCTTCTGACTGAAGGTAATGTAAACACATGTAGAGATATTTTTTTTTCGTGACAAATTATATTAATTTTCTACAAAACAGCAAAACAAAAATGTTTTTAAGACTGCATTTTTATTCAAATTTATTTTAGTTCAAGGCACGTTTGGACATGGCACTTAGTGCCATGGTCTAGTCTTGAGGGCTGTGGTGACGGGTTGGACTTGATGATCTCTGAGGTCTCTTCCAACCCTTGCGATACTGTGATACTGTGATACTGTGATTCTGTTTGGATATAACCCACTAGGGCAGCTAATCTATATTTCTAGTTTCTCATGATCTTTAGTTCTTCTGTGGACTTAAAGTTTCGGACTGATGCATGGTGCTATCATGGATCATTAGCATCTGAGTCTGAAAGTACTTACTGAGCTGAGGAAAAAAGCTCGCTGAGTTCATTGAAATGAAAATGCTGTAAGCTCATAAAGGTATCAAACACCTCTTAACACTCGCTAGGGTGCTTGCTTTCAGTTCTCCAAATGGAAAGTTATTCAAGAATACCACTTTCATTTCAAGCCTAATGATTTTGAGTCTTTTAATGAGAGCATCATGGGATGATACAGTCAATCTGGATGACAGAAGACAATGAAGCAGCCAAGAAACAGGTATGGGATTGATAAATAAAGATGATGTATATTTTTTAGTTCTCAAAGTGGGAAACATTTTGATTTTCAAGGCATTTGATTTTTCAAAACTGAATTTTACTTTTTCATAATCTCATTCACTTTTTTACTCTGTTCTTTCTCAAATCCACAGTGCCTTTTCCCTGTTCTGTCTTAATACATGTTTCCAACCACAAATCCAGAATCTTCAAATCAAGAATCCTGCAGGCAGACATTACTTATTACAAAGCTGTACAACTTTGTTTGCAAGGAGATTATGCTTCAGATCTTGCACACCAACAAGACAAAGTAGTAGCTTTTTGTTTCTTAAACACATGCATATACATTAGATTTCCCAGAATTAATCACTATAGAATCATATAGAATCATAGAATAGTAAGGTTGAAAGGGACATCCAGGATCATCTATTTCCAATCCCCTGCCGTAGGCAGGGACACCTCCCACTAGNAATAATCCTTCCCCAGCCTTCCTGTAGGCCCCCTTTGGATACTGGAAGGCTACTATAAGGTCTCCTGGAAGCCTTCTCTTCTCCAGGCTGAAGAGCCCCAACTCTTGTAGCCTGTCCTCACAGCAGAGCTGCTCCAGCCCTCTGATCATCTTTGTGGTCTTCCTCTGGACCCACTCCAACACTTCCATGTCCTTCCTGTGCTGAGGGCTCCAGAACTGCACACAGTACTCCAGATGGGGTCTGACAAGAGCAGAGTAAAGCGGCAGAATCGCCTTCCTTGCCTGCTGGCCACGCTACTCTTGTTGAAGCCCAGGAGTCAGTTGGCTGTCTGGGCTGCATGGGCACACTGCAGGCTCACGTTGAGCTTTTCATCAACCCTGTCTTTTTGTCCTATCTTCGTAGATTTATTATGCGTGTGTCCTGCATCTCTCTAGGAGTCTCTGGTCATCATTGAGGGGAGACCCCGCTGGAATTTCTACAGTTGTCCTCTGGATGAACTCGGCATGTTTTTCCTTATTTGGTAATTTCTGTTCTCTTTTGCCAAGTTTCAAACACCCTCCTGAGAAGAGTCCCTTTGTCACCCAAGCTTCACATCCTGTGAGATCTTACCTACAAAGGCCTCATTGTCCTTAAGATTCTTCTTTGTGTAATATTCCCTTCAGTCAGTCCTACTGGACAGGTTACTATCTTAAAACAATCACTTACACAAATACCTGAAGACACAAGACCTTCTGAAATCACTTTGGTCCCCCACACTGCAGTTTTTAAATAACAAAAGCTGTTCTTTGACTTGCCATTGCTTTCTTTGCTGAGGCTACACTTGCTTTCCCAATTCAGTATCTTCCTCTTTCCTGCTGCTTGCAAGACGCAAAAAAGCTCCCTCTCCTACAGATTATGATTGTTTTAACCGAATTCCAACTAATCCTCACTAAATTCCAGACACCCTCTCCACCAAGTTGTAAACTTTGCCTTAAAACAACTGCTTCCATTTCAGTCTGCAGTTTTGGTGGTTTTCAGGGCTGTGCTGAAAGTTTTGTTGAAGCTAAGCCTGCATTTCTTCTGCAGCTCTACCTCTGCCTCAAGTCTGTGCTATGTAAAACGTAAATGCACAAAGCATAATATGCATTTACAATGAATATACTCTGAGTATAGAGGGTGGGTAGGACAGAATTTCTGAGATGACATAAGGAAGGTTGAGTAGGAGTGGAAGTTGGCCCCACTGGTATGAGTGAGTATAAGCATTTATAAACAAGTTTTACATATAAACACATAAAACTAAACTGAGAACACCAGCAAAGTCCAGTCAGAGCATTAATCTTTTAACTCCCTTGTAAGATTTAGCAAACCACATGAAAGACCCGATTTTCCCAAGAACTTATTTCCTCCATTTTCTCAGGCCCATAATTCTCTAGCTGTATGTTGTCAAAAGACTCCCAGTTGAGCAAGTCAGGGTGGTGTTGCTAAGATACAGCCTTGGCCACCTAAGAACCTGTAGATTAACTCTGTGTGTGGAGAAGGCCAGATTCAGGACACATTGGATACACTGCTTAGCACCTTGCAGGTGAGTTGTACATTCCCTGCAATTCTTGTCATGGCCAAATGTGCTGAACAGACTGCACACTTGGAGTTAGACTTAACGTCTCATCAGAGCTGCTGTGCAATACACTTTAGCTGTATGTGGTCAGCAAACATCAAAATGAGGGTGGATTTTCTTCTCCCACCAGGTTGGAAACATACTGGGGTACATTAAGAAGAGTGTGGCCATCAGGTTGAGGGTAATTCTACTCCACCCTGGTAAGGCCACACGGAGAGTATTATGTCTAGTTCAAGAAGGAAAGGAAACTACTGGAGACAGTCCAGCAGATGGCTACAGGGATGTTTAGTGTACTAGACTGCTATGTAACCTGATCTAGACGTACCTGTGTTAGCAGGGAGGTTGGACTAGATGATCTCCAGTGGTCCCTTTCAACTCCTACCACTCTGTGATTTATTATAGCAGTCTCCTGGTTGCTCATGTGTGAGACCCCAAGTGTTTTCATTGGCTCAAACAGAGACATTGAGGGGGAGTGAAGCACATAGTACTCTGCCCAGATGTGGGAGCTGTGCCCCTGGTGTGCGTCTGCTGTGCAGGGGGTGAGGGCAAAAGGGGGACTTCTGGGGAAGCAGGGGGCTGATAGAAGCTGTGCTGTCCCTGCTGCTCCCCTCAGCCCTGCTCCTAAGCAAGTGGCAGTGGCTAAATGGCACAGCCATGCTTTCCCACCACTGCCTGCGTTCTTAGAGGGCTCTGCAGCAGGTAGCCTGTATCACTGGACCTGCACCATTCGGTTCCCACTGCTACCTGTGTCCCAGAGAAAGGCCATGTGGTAGGCCCTGCTCCACCACAGCTGCCAAGAACCTTGGAACTGCTCCTGTGACAATGCCGCAATTTTCACGCCAGGGGAATGGTGATGTCTCTTCTCTTTGTTATGTATTTTTTTCTCCTCAGTTTCCCTCCCATTTTCCCTCTGCTCCCACTCATCCTAATAAACCCAGTTCATTATCAATTTGGGGTAATTTTGCCTTTATTTACTCAAAGGGAATTATTTGACACAGTAATATATGAGTATTTGGCTTTCGCACGGTAATACTTTCATAAGTGAGACACAATCCGTAAGATAACAGGGTGCAGCAGCATATGTCAGGAGGAACCAGGAGCATCCTTGGTGCTTCACATTTCAATCTATAAGACAACTGGGTGCAGCAGTGCGTGCCAGGAGGAACCAGGGGGCCCTTGACTGACACCACGAAGAAACCCAGGTATTGTAACGAGGTGTAGTTGATCAAATGAACTAAGAAGTGAGGGTAACATTTGGAGAATGTAAAGAATACTCATGAATGTGTTGCAATGTTGTCTAATCCTTATCCTATATAAGTACTGCTATCTACTGCTAGTGGTGTGCCTCTAGCAACTTTGTTATGCACCCAGCGCTGCTTGCCTTTGTTTTATAATAAACTTTTTATACTTAAATTTAGACTGAGTTAATTTCTAACAACTCTCTGCATGACCACCCTGCTTACCAGGGTAAGGGAAATACAGGGCTGTGGCATTCAAGGCTTAAATAGGTATATGCTTTGCTAGGTAAAAAATGGGCTGGTGATGAATGGAGCTAAATCCACCTGGCAGGCAGTCATAAAGGGTGTCCACCAGGGTTCACTATTGGGGGGATTTATCTTTAATGTCTTTATCAGTGATCTGGATGAGGGGATCAACCACACCCTCACTAAGTTTGTCGGCAACACCAAGTTGGATAGGAACGTTGATCTGCAGGCAAGTAGGCCCTAAGGAGAGATCTAGATGGACTGGGTCAATGGGCTGAAGGCAGCAGTATGAGGCTTAACAAGGCCATGTGCTGGGCCCTGCTCTTGGGTCACAACAATCTCACGCAATACTACAGGCTTGGGGAAGAGTGGCTGGAAAGATGCCTGGCCGGAAAGAGCCTGGGGGCGTTGGTTGACATCCATCTGAATATAAGCCAACAGCATGCTTATGTGGCCAGGAAGGCCAACAGCACCCTGGCTTGTATCAGAACTGTTGTGATCAGCAGAATGAGAGAAGTGATTTTCCCCAACACAGTCGGCACTGGTGAGGTTGCACCTCAAATGCTGTGCCTGGTTTTAGGCCCTTGACTACCAGAAAGTTGCTTGAGTGTGTCCAACAACAAAACTGTGTCCAACAAAACTGATGAAGGGCCTAGATAACAACTGTTATGAGGAGCAGCTGAGGCAAATGGAGTTGTTTAGTCTAGAGAAGAGTAGGCTGAGGGGAGACCTTATTACTCTCTACAACTCCTTAGAAGGAGGTTGTAGTAAGGTAGGTGTTGGTCTCCCTAATATCAAGTGACAGAATGAGAGGAAATGGCCTAGAGTTGCATAAAGGAAAGTTTAAATTGGATACTAGGAAAACTTTCTTCACTGAAAGCACTAAAACTGCCAAGTGATGGAATCACCATCCTTAGAGATATGTAAAATAACACATAGATGTAGTGCTTAGGGACATGGTTTAGTGGTGGCCTTGGCAGTGTTAGGTTAACACTTGGACTCAATCTTAAAGGTCTTTCTAGCCTGAAGTATTCTATTATTCTACACATAACAGTCCTTGTAGCTGATGGGGTTTGACCTAAGCCTCTCACTGATTTCCCAGAAGGTGCAGAGAACACCAGTACCCTACAAGGAATCAGGCTATAGTCAGACTACTCAGGAACAGGAGAGTTGTTAGTGTGGTTTGTTTAGCAGGTTTTTTTTTCCAGTATGTTCAGTTCCATACTCTTTTGAAATTGATCTAACTTCTTGTTCCACCAAGTTCACCAAGAAAGATGCTATGAAACACCCACTTAGATGAAGTCATTAGTGAGCATCCAAAACCAGAGATGGGGATTCTTTGTGCATTATCTCAGCTATGGCTCCTAGCCCTGGGTCAGGGAACCCACTTCTGTAAGGGAGCTGAGACTCACATAAGGGGGTTATTGGAAGGTCCTCACCACACCTGCTCATTTGTCATTTGTCAAGTTGTCCCTAGGATCCCCATCATATGATGCAGACATGTTTCTGATATCCTCTGTCCCTTTGAGGTAGATCAAAGAGCTCATGCTTTGTTTTATCATTTTCAACTGCATTTCACAGCCTGCGCTCCTCACAGAGCCAGCAAAGGCTCAGAGTGTCTGGATGCTTCAAACTGCAAAGCTCTCAGGCTCTACCTACAACAGCTGTATGTGCTGTTGACCAGTTTAGAGACAGAAACATGCACAGAGGAGGTGCAACAGCTTGTGTTACAAAAAGAGCTCATTATGTTCGAAATACTTGATTTAGGCAATTCAGATAAAATGCCCTGGTGTTTTGAGTTCACTCATCACTGGTGTACAAGCATAGCAGACAGGAGGAAATTATAATAAACACCTACAAGTCTGTAAAACAAACCAAAACAAAATCCCAAGGTAAAACATATCATATACAAATATTTCTGGCAGCTATTGAGAGTGGAATGAAACACCTTGATCCAATGACAGACTCAAATATTGGATACTGACCTTATACAGATTTCAGACATATGGACCCAAGATTATAGTTCTGAAAAAAACCATACTCAATTACTCATCCAGACTGGAGATAACTCAACTTCATTTTTCTCATTTTGTCTTTCTTTTTTTTTCTTTTTTTCCTTTAACTTGAAGGAATGTCTTTTTGCATTCCCAGAATTATCTTGGTCCTAAAACTTGTGGATATTTTCCTCTGTATGTCATTGTATCTATATGATTTATCTTCAGATGTGTATTCTTTATAAATGAATGTTGCTAATAGATATTTATTTATTCAACAATTAGACTGACAAGACAGTAGCATTTCTACTATTTTCCTCTCTGAATTTATATATTTTTTTCTATGCAGTTTTTTACATACCCATTTTTACAGATTATTTCAATAGATCTTTTTTTCCTCATTTATTATATTGAACAATATATATAGTACAAGTAGGTAATTGTTTGGTCTGTTGATTTCAGTAGCCATTACACTATAATCTGTACATAGGTTATTGTTGGGTTTTTTTGGTCTGTATTTTCTAGTACTCACAGATGCATTATTTTTTTGTGCGTCATGGTTTTTCAATCACCTCTCAGTTCTTTACATATTATTTGGTAAGCATTAAGTAAATGAGGATTTTCCTGCCTTCATTTTCCTCCCGTGACTTTAAGTTACTTGTTTTGACTTACTACATATTTGTTGTTTTCCATCTCTATAATCATGCTTTGTTTTGTGAGTTTTTGGTTTTGGACACAGCAATGTCTCTAAAAACAGTGCAAATTTTACTCTGTTTTTATTTAGTGATTATTGGTTATTTAAATCAAAAGAATAGAATTAAAAAATATGTCAGGAGAATACTGGAAAATTTTGGGGTTTGTATTATTTCAGTATCACTCTGGATATATCTAAAGATATAGATCTTGAGTTTAGCCTATATCTTTATTCAATAGTATTCACACTTTCAGGTGTGGTCCTTCTCTTTTCATAGAATCATAGAATCATAGAATCATAGAATGGTAAGGTTGGAAGGGACCTCAAGGATCATCTAGTTCCAACCCCCTGCCATAGGCAGGGACACCTCCCACTAGTACAGGTTACTCAAGGCCTCATCCAATCTGGCCTTGAACACATCCAGGGAGGGAGCATCCACAACCTCCCTGGGCAACCTGTTCCAGTGCCTCACCACCCTTACTGTAAAGAACTTCCTCCTAACATCTAGTCTAAATCTCCCCTCTGCCAGTTTAAGCCCATTGCCCCTTGTCCTGTCATTGCAGGACCTTGTAAATAATCCTTCCCCAGCCTTCCTGTAGGCCCCCTTCAGATACTGGAAGGCTACTATCAGGTCCCCTCGAAGCCTTCTCTTCTCCAGGCTGAAGAGCCCCAACTCCCTCAGCCTGTCCTCATAGGAGAGCTGCTCCAGCCCTCTGATCATCTTTGTGGCCCTCCTCTGGACCCGCTCCAACACTTCCATGTCCTTCCTGTGCTGAGGGTTCCAGAACTGCACACAGTACTCCAGGTGGGGTCTGACGAGAGCAGAGTAAAGGGGCAGAATCACCTCCCTTGCTCTGCTGGCCACGCTTCTCTTGATGCAGCCTAGGACTCGGTTGGCTGTCTGGGCTGCATGTGCACACTGCAGGCTCATGTTGAGCTTTTCATCAACCCAGACTCCAAGGTCCTTTTCCTCAGGGCTGCTCTCCAGCCATTCACCACCCAGCCTGTATTTGTGCTTGGGATTGTGCCTACCCAGGTGCAGGACCTTACACTTGGCCTTATTGAATTTCATCAGGTTGGCCTGGGCCCAACTCTCCAGCCTGTCCAGGTCCCTCTGGATGGCATCCCTGCCCTCTAGCAAGTCGACTGTGCCACACAGCTTGGTGTCATCTGCAAACTTGCTGAGGGTGCACTCCATTCCTCTGTCCATGTCACTGACAAAGAGTTGTCATTATGTTAGCATCAAATTATTTTACAGAATTATTTCACTCTTTGCCATTTAGATCTTTTTGTAGATGATATTTTGTAAGACTAAGAACAAAGTTAGGAGAACATTACAGTTCCTAACTTCTAAAATAGATCTTTATAGCAGTTTTTGCTTTTCAGGTAACATTTTGGTTACTAAATATTGCTACTTCCACATCAGGAAATCGTGTAGAATGCTGTAGAGGAATATGTTACCACGCCATTGGTGTGCTGTGATTTTCCATTACTCACAACACTGAAGAGAGCAAGCCAACCCCCCCAAACAAACCACCAAATAGTTAACCAGTAAACCATCAGCGCCTACATTAGAAAAGCATCATGCTACAGGTCTAAGAGTTTAAACATTGAAGACATTCAATTCTGTGCGTAGACTGAAAAAGTGTGGACATATTAAGCCACTTAAATACTAACCTGTGAAACAAATATCTCAGGGATTTTGCCAAGTGCACAGGGAGACAGCTCTCAAGTGCATAGATTGCCGTGGCTGCAATGGGTTGTAACAGGTAGATGAGAAGATCATGTTACAAGAAGAGGAGAGAGGTGGGGACATTACACCACGAATAGGGAGATTCAGACACTGGAGCAAGGATTTGGGGTGGGAGGCAACAGATTGATTCTCACGTTTGGTGTGTGGGGCTTTGTGGTCTCAAATGATTAAAAATGTGTGTTTATCCAGGCATGCTCCCAATATAATGACTTGATAGACGTGACTTGGAATGAGAGTTCAGCTCTGCTAAAGTGCATAACCAGCACCATGTGGTGCTGTGTGGACCTCAATTTTGTGTTTCACTGGATCCATTACCTCTAAAAGTCAGACCTTTGATGAATGCACAGTATTTTCCTGACAGCTGTGGAATTCAGTTTTGGAAAGCAAAAATAACGGTGAATGTCAAAGCTGGACAAAATCTTTGCTTTAACCTAATCTGATGCATAAAAGGAGATATAAGAAGATGAAGAACTTTACTATATTATCCATGAACTCTGCATGAAACCTATGGTTCAATTTTGAGATAGAGTTTTCTTTTCCTGTAGCTAATCATGTTTGGTCTTGGACAATAATTTCGGTATGTTCTTTAACTCAGCATGGCAACTTTCAAGAATGTTTGGTGTAGTTTCAATAGCTATTGAATACTGTTGATTGTTGATTTCAAATATCAGCACTCAGCAATGACAGCTTTAGTGTTGCAAGGAACTTCACCTTAAATTTTGGCTTTAAACAAGATGTGTTTATTTTTTCTGAACATATGCATAGTATGTCTACAAATATATGCTAAAGTGAAATACATTCTTAAAGGGTGGCGAAGAGATAGTATTATAAGCAATAAATATCTAATTGGATAGCTGTTAACTATTAATCTGATAATGGTCCTCTTCAGACTCTGGTGTTTTCTTCCAAGCTTGGGTTAGGAATAGAAATGGTTGCAGCTTGTCGTGGTGGTATTACTCAGTACCTGTGGTTGGTTTTGTTACACTCTATGTCCTTAATGATTGTTTGCCTTTCACCTCGGTAAACCTAAACAAATGAAGATTCCTGCAACGACTTTTGATATCTATAATCCTCAGGAAATAATTTTTGCATCAATTTGTTGACAGTGATGACATCATTGCATTTATTAGGATACACATTAGAGACTGTAAAACTTTGAACGAGAGGCAGCTATTGTATTTGGAAATGGAGATATCTGAGTATATCCAAGAGAGACCTGCACAAAGAAGAGCTACTAGCAGGACATGCACGAGAGATGTCCTACACTCAGCATACATTTTACCTTATCTGTGCAATTCCTGCTCCACAGGATTTGTGTGTTGTTGTGTCTGAGTTACTATAGGCAGGGTGAGGAAGCATTGTTCAAAAAATGAGTAGCTAGAAGTAGGAGGTAGACTGTTGGTTAGAACCATGAGAGCCTGTCACCCCTCTGTAAAAGGCAGCCTCAAGAAAAGGCAAGGCAGAATATCACAGGGAGGCTTTGACACTAATCTAACGTTAGGCATGACTTCCCTGTGGCGGAATTATTTTATTGAACTAGCATATTCCCCCTCCTTTTTGTTTTATCCATTCAATCACTAGCAGGAGTTACAGTCTTCATTTTGCCAAAGGGTATGTCTTTGGGGAAAAAAAAAATTGAAATTTAAAGAAATGTGATACAATTTAAACATAATTTTTCTGAGAAACGTGATACATGATAATTAACGACAGAGAGCCTTAAGAATCCTACAATTTGGTTTGTTTGCCTTTCAGAGCTGGCAAAGCTTATGGAATGAAGTGGTGACACACATCATTCAAAATCAAACAGAACTTCTCACTACTTCTCAAAGTAGTGAGAGAGTTCAGGCTGGGAAATGAACTGACTCACAATAACATTCGCCTAATGCCAGACAAACCTGGTAAGGCACAAGATGAGTTTGTGTCACTGGGTAAATAAATAAGATTTTCTTTGCTGAAATATTATTCTCAGTTCTAGTAATGACATTTTGTGTGTAGCAGAGATACAATTATACAAAGGCATGTGAGACTGCGGTAAATGTCTAAAGTGGTTTCTTTAGACTTTTTAGGTGGAGGAAATACAGAGATCAGACCAGTTTCCTGTTAGCATAGACACGTAAGTTGAGACTGAAATAAAACACGTGAAACCTCCAGCAAGAGGTAACTAAGACGCTTATTCCCTCTTGTGTTACAGCTCTAAGGGACTTGTAATGAATCTGAGAACAACATTAAGAACATAAACTCTTGTTGATCAGAACCAGGAGAAAATTCTCAGTGGGTTTGTGTGTCTCCAATTGAATCATAGAATCATAGAATGGTTAGGTTGGAAGGGACCTCAAGGATCATCTAGTTCCAACCCCCTGCCATAGGCAGGGACACCTCCCACTAGTACAGGTTACTCAAGGCCTCATCCAATCTGGCCTTGAACACATCCAGGGAGGGAGCAGCCACAACCTCCCTGGGCAACCTGTTCCAGTGCCTCACCACCCTCACTGTAAAGAACTTACTCCTAACATCCAGTCTAAATCTCCCCTCTGCCAGTTTAAGCCCATTGCCCCTTGTCCTGTCATTGCAGGACCTTGTAAATAATCCTTCCCCAGCCTTCCTGTAGGCCCCCTTTGGATACTGGAAGGCTACTATAAGGTCTCCTGGAAGCCTTCTCTTCTCCAGGCTGAAGAGCCCCAACTCTCTCAGCCTGTCCTCATAGGAGAGCTGCTCCAGCCCTCTGATCATGAGACAATTGCCCATTGTCTTTTTGCAGATATTGCAGACAAGATACAATATCACTAATTTGATATAGAACAAGAAAATCTATGCTCCACTGTTTTCTTAAGAAGAAAAAATAGTCCATTAACACACAAGAATTTGGTTTTGAATCACTCTTTTAAGCCCTCCAGTAGCTGTTCCAAAGGACAGAGTTCTCAACCTAATGGGAAACAGGTCTCAGAAAATATGGCCAGATAAGGCAAAGGAAGATCAAAATCACTGAGATGAGTTGCATATGCAATGGAGCCCAACTCTCTTGTCACTTTCAGTAAGGAATGTTGGGATAAGTTAAGTACACGATGGAAATTCAGTTCTCAAAATGCATGTGCTCTTAAATTGCTACTTAAATGAAAATTACCAAAACAGGGCAAAATTTTAAATTCTAGAATAGCAATATCATATGTTCAAGACTTTGCAGTATTTACTACTTCAGAAGGTATGACTTTTCTTCATGTTTTTAGTATTGCTTCTTGGGAATGTTACTTTATTTTTTTATATTCTTCATATTGGCAATGAAGTTATTTACAAAACAACAGGATGAACAGAACCATCACTCCACAGTCCTCAGCATGGAGACAAGAATAATCTTTTTTCTCTCTCTCTCTTTTGAACAAATTGTTTGGCTTGCAGTTCATTCTTTCCTATTTAAAATAAACTTCTAAGATTTCTCAAGCACTACCATGGAGTCTGGTCTCAGAACCAACGGAAGCCAAAACAAAGAACTGAATCAACCTCAGTAAGCTTTGGATTAGCTATACAACACACTATCAATCACTTTTGTTCTTTTGCAAAGGCCTGCAACCACTTTGCTACCATGTGGAGGATATTTATGTAGAAACACTTTGCAAGGAAAATTAGCAGAGAATGTAGAAGTAGTACCAAATCAAAAGGAAAAAAAAATTAAGGAAGAAAAACTACTGGGTGGGTTATTATAGCAGCTGCTTTCTTTATTGCTGCATTTAGTGACTGGGTGTGTAATAGCTTATCTTAATGGAAAATAATTTTGCTTCCACATTTTTTCTCCTACATTTAGAGTATGGGAAGTTTTGAACCTGCCAGAAGATGTATTTATTGTGTAAATATGTCACGTGAATATCATGTGTTATAACTGTTTAACTTCATTGTCATTTCCTTGAACTTTTTCAAGAGAGAGGAGCAGGTTAAAAATGAAAACTGAGGAAAAGAAAGAAAGATCAAAATGTAGTAGAAGCCCCACTCTTTTTGGCAAGTTTCCTAGCACAGCACCCAGGGGGTTGATCCCAGCCAGAAGAACACTTTGGCAAACAGAAGTCTTAAATAGCAGACACATCTGCTGTGAAATTTTGGCTGTTGATAAGCCAGAGAGAGCTGGTTGGGGACCAAGTAATTTTAATTTCTTCTGAAAGACATATATTTCTGAGCTGGTTTGGGATTTGGGGTATTTGACTGTCAAACTGATGATCTAACAGTGAGGGTGTACAAGAGACAGGGAATTCCAGTATTACTGTAACTTACCAAACATTGCAGCATAATTATTAATAAAGTACCGTGATGACTTGTGAAGGAATGTGGTCTCAGTTACCCTAACACCCTGGGGTCATTTAAAGAACACAGTATTCAATATTCATGTGGAAAAAATTCTGGAATACTACAATTGCTTATTTTGTAGCAGCTACATGTGCTACATAATTTCTTTACAATGTTTATTTTGCTCTGGAGGGAAAGCCTGTGCATTACTTTATAGTTCTCTAGTACTCTGCACCTTAAAAATCAAATACTTGCCAAACAGTTATGAGCTGCTTTTTCTAGCCTCAAAATAGGAGGCAGTGTTACTGTATCTAGTTTTTATGGAAGATATAGTGAAATATTCATGATTAACTGCAAGAGCATCAGTGTCCTTATGCAAGTAGCCACTTTGGTGCATGGGTAACCTTTCTGATTTGTTGAATGTGCTGTATATAAAATAATGATGCTTCAAATTATGCCTGGGAGGGTCTTGCTGGGCATAAATAACAATAGTTGGGAAGAGACCTGCAGCAGAAACAGAAATATAGGTCTTGGGATTTTCAGCATCCAGCATTTCCTTTGGTCAAGAAGACTCATCTTCACTTTACTGGATAGTTACTCAGGCTTGTTTAATTTTTAAATATAAAAGTATGTTTCTTTCTTGGAAGGCATCTTGAGATTAGACAGTAGTGAGGTTTGTAGAAGATGCAGATACTCCCTTTTAAAACTACTGTTCATGGGTTTGCTGGGAATAGCATGACAGAAAGCTGTGAGTCCAAGTATGTTCCATTCTGACAGTATTTCTGCTGTTCTCTTTAATAAATGCAAAAAAACCCCACCTCTGGGATGCTTGAGGCCCTTCTGTGTAGGTAACCAGTGTCAGATAGATTTATAAAAAGATAGAGTTCACCTGGGTTTTGTATGCAGAATGACCAAGGAGCTTACTGATCTTCCCTACTGGGAAGGGCAGAGCTAGTGTAGAAGGCCACCCTGCAGTTCCTGCCCATGATTTCTTGGCCAGTTTTTTCAGTAAACACACATTTTTGGAGTAGTTTCATTGCTCAGTAGGTTTCTCTCACTAATGAGGGAGTCTTAATAGGCAGGAAACCTAGAAAAAGAAATAAACCATGTCCTCCAACATTCAGTCAAGATGAAGGGACATCTAGCCATGAAAAAGAAGGATCTGATTTTGCCTGGCTCTGCTGTATCCTAGATCTTAGTTATGTCTAGATTTTATTTCCTTGGTATTTGAAGGGAAGTTACTCTTTTGCATGCTTGGGAAAGTCTTGCCCTTGACCAAATATAGCTTTGTCAAGGTGTATTAAGAAATTAATAACATAACAAGGTGTAATTACTAGCTTTTGAAAATTATGGCAGAGGACATGTAGTGTTATCCTGTTGGTGGGGGATGGGAAGGCAGAAGAGAGGTAATCTAAGGACTTGACTGATTAGAACAAATACAGTTTATTACTATAGGATTACACACCAGTATTTTGGAGAAAACTTTGTTTCCTGAAGAAATAGATGTTACAAGTATTTAACCAGAAAATTCTAGGTAATCAGAAAATTTAATTTCTGTCACCTCCACAAAGAAAACAACATGTAGTAGTCACAGCATCACAGTTTCACAGTATCACCAGGGCTGGAAGAGACCTCAAAGATCATCAAGTCCAACCCGTCACCACAGACCTCAAGACTAGATCATGGCACCAAGTGCCACATCCAAACGCACCTTGAGTCCCTTTGAAATTCTGTACCTGCTGTATACCTGTAAGTTTCTGACACTATTTACAAAAGAAGCTTTGAAACACGATCCTTAGTCATACTCTGGAAAAATAAAAATTTACACCTGGCCATTAGCTTTGACCATCCCCCAAAGGGATGCAGCAGATAAAACTACAAGGCTTCCCTCTTTCATACCAACATGAGCAACTAGATGAAAAATTAAGATGTGTGAGCACACCACCCCTTGGTTTTGGATAAACTGTCCTAGTGTACCATGTAGCTTTCTGCCAAGTTAGAGAGGACATTTCTGATGTGGTATTTCTGCAGTCATCAAGGATTTCACAGACAATGCTACATATCATGTGTTGGTTGCCCAGATCTTCTGAAACACTTGCAAAAGAAAGGGACACGATCTGAAGAACAGTCCAAAACTGTCCAAAACAGTCCAAAATCTGATGCAGAAGTTTGTTCATGGATTTGGTAGTCAGATTTTTTTCTACAATGTCTTGCAGGCTATTTATTAAAACATAAGCATCCTTACAGACACAGCATTAGTGGAGCAATAAAAGTAGAATATATGCTCAGATGCTTCATAGCTGTTTATTGACTGAGATGTCAGCGTTCTTTTTTTTTTCCAAAGGAAGATGGTTGAAATGCTGCTGAATCTGCTGCAGCCCATTTGGTGAATGAAGAGTTTCAGAGAACCACCACTTGTCACTGCCAAGACTAGTAGATAGAGTATTTCAGTGTAAGTAATAAAGTTGTGCGTGAGCAGTTCCTCTGGGCTATTTCATCAATATGACAAGGTTCACCTAACTGAAATGAGGCAGACACACTTAATGAGGATCTTCATGAAGGGTTGGACCTGTGCCTGTTAGAAGGATTAAGTCAAAGAGAAGAACTCGGGCGAATTTCTGACCTGCACTTTGGCAGAGGCTCATTACAAATTTGAAGCAGGAAAGAAAGGGTCTAACAGCTCTTTCAGGCTCTGGGAAAAAGAAGTACAAGCAGAAAACACTTTTATTTTTAAATAAAAAATAAAAAGCATTTTATTTGGCTTTCAGCTGCTTGGAGGAGGTCATATGATGGAATGAGCAGGAGGAGAATGAGTTCATTCCCTCTGAAGGGGCAGAAATCACAACTCTTCATACAGAGAAAGGAAGAACTTTTATTTTAACTTGCTGAGAACAGCCAAAGAATTTAGTAATTATTCTGGCCAGGTTTATACTGGAAGGACATTGTCAAATACTTTATAAAACAGATTGTAAAACTCTTCAGCACTTCAGCACTTTCTCTTAAATGCATGTAAATAATTCTTCCATTACCAGTTGCAGCTTTTGCCATTTGGTTACAATCTGTTTCTCCTCCCCACTTTAATTGATATTTCAAAAATGCTATTACACATACATTACACAGTAAACTTACTCTTCAGTGGCTAATAAGTTCACCTCTGCCTATCTGCTCCACAGAGATTCCAGTTTCACTGTGAAGCTATTAAATCTGGATGAAGTGGGGTGGGAGGGGGAAGAAATTATAATGGGAAGGAGATTAAAATGTTAGTAACAGAACTGCATGTTTGGATACTCCTTTGGCCATGATCATCATTACAAAAACCGACTGAAGATGATTTCTTAAATTACATGCCTTACCCCTCTGAAGGACAGGTTGTCAGAATTGCATTTGGTAAGCAGTAACTTCAGCTACAGGTGCTAAAGGGAGGTAGAGGGTTGGTGACAGGGCCACAGGATGGCTAGGAAGCAACTGTAAATGGGGGAGTGTTAGTCATCTATGCAAAAAAATGTGTCCTATGCCAACTTTCACATGTCTGCATGTGTCTAGGTGTAAGAGGAGCTGAAAAGGAGGGTTACATCTCCCTTAGCCTCTTCCAGTGGATCTGTCACCAAGAAATTAATTGAAAATCAACTGGTGAAAGAGCAGCTCCAGAGAAGGGAAACATACCCAAAGCTCTTCATCTGCTTTTTATCCTGGTATGTTATACATCTTCCCAGTATAGGAATCAATTCTGTTACCTTTCATTTATGATTTCGATTGTCATATTCTTTCTAATCCTACCATGGCTCCACAGAGCCTGTGTGGAGTTTCTTCTCTGGAGTTTGAGAATGGCATCCTTCAAGACACTGGATCTCAGACCTTTACTTCTCCCAGTCCAGAAAAGCCTGGTTCTATCAATATTGGAGTCAGTCTTGGTTTTCCAAGTCTGCACAGCAGTTCCTGGGTTTCTTTTGGAAACCAGTGGCAGCTTTCTTCAGGCAACTGATTTACTAGAAACTTCTATTTTCACAAACACAGGGCCATGAAAGACTGGCTAAGAAGAAGCATTTTAAAAACAGCAACAACAAAAGAAAATAAGATCTGTACTTATTGTGGAGTGCAAGCTGAATGTAAGCCAATAGTTTTGTAAAGAAGACACTCTAGGAGGTGTATTGTCTGCACAACACATTAAGTGTTCCTTCAACTCTTCTTGAAGACCTTGAAGCCTCAGATGGAGCGCTAAGTGCTATTTGGTATACTGTGAATTTAAAAATGTATGTGAACCAGTTGGACAGAAACCAGGATAAACACAGTCAATGATCAGATTTTGGGAAAAAAAAGGGGCTTCAGGGGAGTGACCCAGCAGGTGTGGCTTAGCCTAGAAACCAGAAAACTAAGGGGAACTTGTCTTTAATGTATCAATTAAATACAGAAGGGAATTTAAAAAAATACAAACACCAAAACATTTTATATGCTGGTGCCTACAAGAAACAGCAGGTCTGTGTTGTATAAAGTGAGATTGATTGAGACAAAAGCAAAGACATTCTCATTGCCAACAGTCATAAGTCTGTGAAACAATTTATGAGTAAATGTGTAGAATCTTCTCCAATAAAACTATATATAAACAAAAATGTTAAACAGATTCTGGTGAGAATGACACTACCTACAGATGTTGGAATAAATGACATCTTGAATTTATTTCTATTCCTATTTCCTATGTGTCTTTGTGTTTTTCATCTTAGCCATAAGAACGAAGCACAGTGAAAACCAGGGCTTAAAAACAATTCCATATCTATGCATTTCACATTACTGTCTGCCCACGCTGTGTTGGAAAGGAAGGTACACCCAAATTCTTCAGACTGCTCTAGCATGCATCATTGTGCACCAATCTGATAGCCTTCCTCTTGGATAGAGGAAGAGACTTTTTATCTGAACTGGGTCATTAGCTCTCTGAGTCCTTACATTTTTAAATGTTTGGTAGGCTTGCTGCTGTCTTTTCCTCATCTTGTGATGAATTGTAAGGTCTGGTAGAAAACACACAGGAAAGAAAGACAATGACCTTTCTTTCCTGTATTTTTTCCTTGATTATTTATATATAAGCTGCACAGGAAATCTCCTACCAACTGAAACAACACACTTTGCACTTGAATTACAGAACATAGCCTCAGTCCCTAAATGTGAAGATTTAAAAATTTTACTACACAGTTCACACCATCTTAGACAAACTGCAGACTAAACTATTTTCTGTCTTATTTTCTCTCTAAATTTGTCCTGTTCAACTGAATATATACAACTCTCAAGGAAAGTAATCTACGAGGGTAATATTTTTCTATCTCAAAATGCTTTTTGAATCTAGCCTTTAATATGTAGCAATGTAAATTAATAAATATGACATTTCTACAAATGAATTTAATCTATAGAAAATAAATGGATTAGAGGGTTAATGCCAGGTTAGTTCAGGTTTAACTGTTTAGCTTTTGTGGAAAAAATGAATGTGATGAGTGTGAGGAGTTTGGAGATATCATTGTGATATCTCTGTTTAGCTCTGATGGTAGTATATCACCTCTAAGCCTTAAAACAATGTTATGCAACTGAATTTTGTAGTGGGCAGATCACCTAGTTTCAAAACAACAGGACTTGTAATTTACCTTCATTTTACCATGTACATGTTATGATCAAAGAGATCAACAGAGTTACAGAAAATTTCCTTCCAAAATAGGGAGTAAAAAATATTCATTATCAGAAATATTTGTTTTTACTATGAAAAGCAGAGTAGTCAGAGCTAGGCTTTTCTCAGTGGTGCTCAGTGACAGGACAAGAAAACACATAATAATTCAGCTGAACATAAGACAAAAATATTTTACTGTGAGTCACATTTTATCAATCATGGAAATGGGTTTTGTTACTTTAGCGAGAGTGTGTGATATATTTAAAAACCCCTGGAGAATCCAGACCATTAGGAGGGAAGCTGTTGTGTTTATCTAGTCTTTAAAAAAGCTCAACAGTCTAAAGAGGTAAATTTAATTGTTTAAAGAACATTTACTTTAAAAGCAAACAAATAAAGCACTCACCAGAACTGAATCATACTGCAAACATAGTATATGTGTTTCAAGCAATTTTCTATATAGAAAGGATTATTTATACAATTCAGTGCATAGGTATCTTAATATTATAGACCTACATTTAGATAGGGGAAATCTAAATGAGACACGTTGTATTTACTTCCTAATTTTTGCTTCCCAGTAACTATTTTGAAACAAAACCCTTGTAAAATTTAGAAGATAAATACATTTAAGGCAGTATCTTAAAATTCTATGTGTATAAAGCAAATGAGATATCATAAAAAATTCAGACTGAAATGTCCATTTTATATCCATAAAGGCAAGGAATATTCTGCAACATTGATTTATACCCTGTCCAGTGCAGGGCATGTACTTTTTCTGTTTTAGGAAATCGAAGATAAATGTTCATATTAAAACACAACCTATTAGCATCTAACCACTTAAATTCAAAAGCAGCAACCACCACTTTATCAAAATCACATATTAAATGGTTGTTGGATGTTCACAGTGATGCATTTGTCTGTGAAAGAAGACAATCATTAAACTTGTTATGTATCAAAGAGAAGTGAAATGACATGAAAAACCTCCAAAGTTCAAATAAAATTTCAGACGTATTCTGTGACCTTTTCAGATTCCTCAGTTTCAGTATTTCAATGAGCAGAGGTAGACAGGACAATTGTTCTCATAGGAGAGACTCAAAAGAGTCTCTTAGGAAACTCTGTAAACATAGATTAAATCTGTGCAGGGATTCTGATATAAATCTGTATACACAGGCTTAAGGGTTGGCTCAAGATGATGCAAACCACCAATCTCTATGGAATGTTACTACGAGGATGTAAAATGTACATGTGTTATGTCAAAAGTGCATATATTTGACAATCTGACAAGATGAGTCTTACATATACAAATTATGATCCTACAGTGTTGATTTACAGGTTAAAGAGTTTTTGCTGCTTTTGATATATCACCTCCCAAACCTGAAATACATTTCAATCTCAAAAATAATTTTGGAATGTAGAAATTTATTTCAAAAGGCAGTGTAAAGGCAACAGATATATTTAATTATATTTAATTATATTTATCTCTAGCATTTTGACATGAAGAAGTGTGTTTATTTAAAATGCCCTCACTATCTTGGAATAGTAAGTTTCAGAAAAATAATATAGTATTCTTACATGGTTTGTTCTTGTAAGCATATTCATCATTGCAGTTAATAAGCACTAGAAGTACATCGCTTCACAAAGGGCAAGCAGTGCCTGACCGATCTAGTAGCCTTCTATGATGTGGTGACTGCATAAGTGGGCAAGGAAACAGCTACAGAATTAACCCAGCTAGACTTACTGTAAGGCTTTTTGTACCATTCCACACAACATTCTAGCCACTAAGTTAGAGAGATTTGTGTCTGATGGATTATTAGATAAGGAACTAGCTGGATGACTACATCCAAAGACTTACAGTAGCAAATGTCTCAGTGTCCAAGCGCAAATCAGTAAGGAATACTGTCCTTCAAGGATTTGTAGTGGAGTCAATACTATTCATTTTTTAAATCAATGACATAGTAAGAATGAGTGTAGCCTCAGTAGATTTGCAGCTGACACCAACCTGAGTGGTGTAGTTGACATATCTGAGGGACTGGAGGCTGTCCAGAAGGAGTTTGACAGACTCGAGGAGTGAGTCTGTGATAGGATCATGAATTCCAACAAAGCCAAGTGCAACGTTCTGAACTTGAGTGAGGGTAATATCCGGTATCAATACAGACTGGAGGATGAAAGGATTGAGAGCAGCCCTGTGGAGAATGTCTTGGGAATCCTAGTGGGCAAACAGTTGGACATGAGCCTACAATGTGCACTTACAACCCAGAAAACAGTTGTATCCTGGGCTGCATCAAGAGAAATGTGCTCAGAAGGTCAAAGGAAGTGATTATCCTCCTCTACTTCACTTTGGTGAGACCCTAGCTGGCATAATCCATCCAGCTTTGGGGTCCCCAGAACGAGACAGATATGGACCTGTTTGAGTGGGTCCAAAGGTGGGACACAAAAATGAGAATAGGGCTGGAACATGTCTCCTGTGAGGAAAGGCTGAGAGTTAGGTTTGTTCAGCCTGGAGAAGAGAAGGCTCCAGGGCTATCTTATTGCAGTCTTACAGTGTATCAAGTAGGATATAAGAAAAATGGAGATTTTTGTTTTGTTTTGTTTGGTTTTTTTTTTTAACCAAGGACAATAGTGACAGGACAAGAGGCAATGGTTTTAAACTGGAAAAGGGTAGATTTAAATTTGATGTAAGGAAGACATTTTTTGTGATGAGAGTGTTGAGACACCAGAATAGATTCCTCAGAAAAGTTGTGGATGCCCCATCATTGGAAGTGTCTCAGGTCAGGTTGTATGGGGCTTGATTCAGTGAAAGATGCTTCAATTCACATCAATGAGTTTGGACTAGATGATCTTTAAAGGACTTTACAGAATCTTCCAACCTGAACAATTATGTTATTCTATGATTCTGTGACTCTAATTTTCAGACATACTCATCAGATTAAGCTCTCTGCCTGATTCTTGTGTCATTTAAAAAAACACTTCTCAGAGCCTCAGGAAGAACCTCAGATGCCCCTCTTGTTTATATGTATACAGCATCTGCTCTAAATCATGCTTAGGAAGACTGGGACAAGTTTCAGAAAAGCAGAAAATGTGCAACCAGCCCAAAAGTTCTAGGCAGGAGACAGGGAAGAGGACAGAAATAAGTATGTTCCCTCTTGGCATAGTAAGAGTTAAGCACTCTGAATCAGTTATGCTGTTTTGCATTGTCGGAGTAAGTTTTTAGTGATAGGACATCATACTTTGAGATTTTTGGATCATCTCTGGGTTTTTCAATAGGAGGAAAAGAATAAATTATTTTATATTCAGGGGAATATGTGATGTGATGGTTTTATTATTCACAAAGTAATTAATATTATTGATTCAAGTAGCACATTAAATAAAACCCATGATTCAGTCAGCATCATACTGAAAAGTTTGAAGCAATTTCCCAGTTGCTTACTCTTGACTTTTTCAACATGTGTTTTAAATTTACGCAGGTAACTGAGAGGAAATGAACATGTGCCCTAGAGCACAAAGTAAAATGTTTCTCCAGCTATACTGATGCTCTTTATATTTTATTCACAGGTAAAATAGAACCAAGTCAGTTAGGAAAAAAATAAAACTGATATAAGGTTTGTTTTCTGCATAGCAAAAGTAGAGGAGGAACATTATTAGCAGAGCCGTGTTGGCTGGTCAGTTCTTATTATTCAGATGATATCAGACTGTTTTTTTCCTTGATCACTTTTGAAAGTGAGTTTTGATGCAGAGGGAAGGGGCTTTTCTATAAAAAAAGTTGTCTCCAGCAATTCTTCTCATTCTGTGAATAATAATGGCTTTGTTCAGACTGAATCCAGTGGCAGAAATAATCTGAAAAGGAAAAACAGAAACGTTTTGTGGTCTTTCCAAAGCAGGTTCTGTCAAAACTGATAGGAAACATGGAAATAGTAAGAGAAACCTAACTCCTAACTCTTCACTAAGTTGAAGTCCAAGACATTTACTGAATTTTTTCTTGCTACTCAATTCAAGATGTATTTCATTATATAGATGTGAGGTTTGGGTTTATATTCTAAACTGTGAAGTGTTTGTCTAAAAATAAGAAAAAGTCTGTCATGGTTTCTTTTGCTACTGAAAATAGGAAAAATCCTGAAAACCCGTGTGGTATTCAATTGTAAGCACAACTCATTTTCTTAATCTTATTACTGAAAGGAAAACTGATAGGACTTCAGGATCATGACTCGCTTCTATACTGGAAAACATTGTCAGAAGTGTCTGAGCTGTTTCAGATACTCAATGTGGTGCTGTGAACTAGTAAATTACTTTTGAGTACACACCACCTGACACAGTTCTGCTCTGTCTGAACCTACAGCAATACCTCTCCTCTGTTGGCCGGGTCAACAGATACAGCTTGGTATCATCTCAACCAACAGTAGAACATAGTGTAGAAAATTTTGAATTTGATTTTTTAACAGCCTTTCTGCCTTAATTTAAATTCCCATAGGCCTGTATGCTGGAATTAGTAAAATTTAAATTAAAGATGTGTTGAATATTAGGAGTTTTTCAGATCAGCCTTTCGTTTTTCTTCAGATTTCAGTGCCAGTTATGTGGCAGAAAAATCTTTACACTTTCAAGGAGGATGAGCATATCTCTTTGGAATTGGGTATTTTACCTGATAAAATGTTAAGAGAGCTTGTCTTCTTCCTTTATTTGTGTAATTAACAAAAGTTTGAAGCTGAGAAGAGAGGGAATTGGAATAAGAGGAGAAATCCTTTTACCTAAGAAATACCAGCTTGCCCTGTGGTCATGAAATCAGTGTCTTGTAGGTCAGTTAAACTGAAGGTGCTGGCATAAACCAAGCAAAATAGAGACTCAATCTCAGCTGCCCCCATTGAGGTGAAGGCTGTCATTGCTAAACCACTTCCTGGTCTGGGAAATACATCTCCTCTCTGCAGCTGAGTAGTCATTCCATGCTGTGTGTCTTGCTCAGTGCAAGACAAATTGATTTTCACATATCTCTGGTTCTGAAGAAAATGTCCTTTAATTTGTTTTTGTGGTCAGCTATAAACACACTTTCCTATCTAGCATCTCCCATGAAAACAATTAACACCTCCATGCAAGCCAGACAAAGTGTCTGTCTGTGTTGGAAGAAAGTTATTGAGATGTCAACAGGGATTCAGTAAAATGAAGAAAATGATAGAATTGTGGCTGAAATCCAATCTATGGAAAACTAATTACATAAGGCATATGTTCCTGCTAATTTCCTTTGTGTACCAAGTCAGTTTAACTTGACTCTGACATTATGAGAAGGCTTTTATCATCTATAGCACAACTCATTGTGGGGTTGCGATTAAAAGGTGGTTTTATAACAGTTCAGTGAAAGTAATCTGTGTTATTGTTCACTGGAGAATGACATCATTTTAAGGAAAATTCGAAGTTCAGAGGTCACAGTTCCAGGAGGGTGGAAAAAAATCAATCTTAACATGATCTCTATTGCCTTTATCTTAGGAAGAGTTATGGAGAAGCCTGAAGTAGTCTTCCTTCTATAAACAGTGAAAGCACACATCTAAAATGCTTGTAGGCCACCCCACTTTTGCTTTTGTACAAGCACTCACATCTGTGCTCTGTTTGGGAAGAACAGATGTACAGAATAATTAATACAAGCTCAAAACAGTAGGAAATACTCCTTGATCTTGGTTGGAAAGACTATGTGTAGCAGTATGAGAATATGCAAAAGTGGTTTGTAGAGAAAAAAAAAAAAAGCAACAAAACCCAAAACTCAACCAACCAACCAAAAAAACCCAAACAACAAACAAAAAAAATCCAACCAAAACAACTGCCCTTCAGCTCCCTTCTCAAGCAGCAGTTCCTGCCCCTGAACTTCTTGAAAGAAGTTCTCTGTAGTAAAAGTCTCTTGACAAGAGGTCTGATCTTGCAAGGCAGAAGTGAAAAACCACTGCATTAGGAAAAAATGATTTAATGGAGTATTAAATGGAGTATTAAATGGAGTATTAAATGGAGTAAGTATTCATTTTTTCTATTGTGAAAAATACAATATAAATATAATTAAGTATAAATATTAAGTTAGATAATTAATTCCACAGATCAGTTCAATCTCTAATTCTTTTATCCTAACAAGAATAATATGAGTTTACTTTTTGCAGTCAAAATATGTCTAGGACCCACAAACGAAGAAAGGCGTGTGACATGTGTACCTATGCATACATATTGGTGGTTCTCTATCTTCTTTCTTAGAAGTTATATGCCAGCCAGGGGCACAGGCAGAGTGTTTGCCTAGCTGTAGAGTACTTGCTTTCAAGATATGAAATCTTAAAAGCCTAAGCATATGGTAAATTCTTATCTATATGGAATGGATTATTATATGCAGAAAGTCTAAAATTTAACAGCTTGTATGGAAAATATTTGTACTATTTCACTATTTAAAAAAAACAAAAAACATTTTCCAGAACAGTCTTCTTTTGTGCTTTGCTAATTTACTTATTAACAGATTTCACTTTTGCAAGGCCTTGTCACATTACAGCTGCATTTACCCTGCAGAGGTACTTCCCCAGATCTTAAAGAAAACAAACTAACTAAAAACGACCATTTGCTCTACCACTAGTTAATTCACATTTGGAATTCTCCAGATGCCAGCACCATCTCTTTCATCCTAGCAGCATCTGGGGTGTGAAGGTTTGGGAGTGCCTGTGCCTTAGCTGGAGCAAGGATGATTGATATC
>VWZE01022782.1:15566-26853 GCA_013396675.1 Eubucco bourcierii | reverse complement strand
CTGCCTCCACTCCCCCTTATCTCCTGGCTTTCCTCTTCTTCAGGCTCTGCTTACCAGTGCCATTCCCTAGTTGCTCTGTTTTGTTTCCAACCTTATCCAAAATTCATAAGACACTCTCTATCATGTCCTCTGTCCTAGTTAGTCCTGAGACAATCATTTCATTTTGTTCCTGACAATGAGTTACATGATAAATGCATGCAGAAGAACTGCAAATGAGAATGTAATAGTGGAAGAATTCTTTCTTTACTTCCAGCCACCAGTATCTGTGCCCCTGTCATCCACACACATGCTGTCCTCACAAAGGTTATAGGTGAAATGTAGCTGAGGTTTCAGGGAGCAGCAAGAGTGGGGCTGTTACACAAGGAAAGGCATGCCAGTGAGGAAGACCACAGCACAGGCCAGGCTGGCATCCTCACAACAGGGCACAGTCAGTCCAACAGAGCCTCAGCTGGGCAAGCAGGGCAGAGCTGCTGATGATGATGGTTACCATCCTCATGCAAAGAACAAGACAGGTCCAAAGTCAGCCTAGGAAAGCTAATTAACTCAGGAACACTCATGGAACCAGGTTCACCTGCAATATAGCTTCAACCAGGACTGGGTGCCCTGGCCCAAGTGTGAATGGAGCTCCTGCAGCAATGAGCAGAGTTATTTAGGTAGGACTGGTGAGATAGGGTCCTTGGAGCACCAACAGACCTTAACACTGCAAGCTGAGTAGTAAAAAGAGGGGTGCTGGCTTTCCTGTGTCCTCACACCACACTGGCTGACATTGTGAATGCAAAGTTGCTGCTCTCTTCATTCAGGTGAAACAAATTTACTACAACCAGTCACAGCCCGGCCTTTGAAAGCCATTTATGGTAAAGCAATTCTGTTGTTTTCCAAAGTGCCATCACAAGGAAATTTGAAATCCAGGTTTATCTTCCCCATTTCCTTAACTGCTGTTTCCTGCAAATTCACAGGAGAGAATAAATGAAGAGCACACTGTAATCAATTACTCTTGTGGAGCCTGCTTGGTGTCCAAAGCACTGCAGACAGAAAGAGACGTCACATCATTGTTATGGTGACAGGGAAGTCAGTGAAGGATGAGCCTTCCCCCATCCTCAGCTCCAGTCAGGACAATTCCAGTGTACTATCTCCTCAGTCTGTGATGGATGCCAGCTGCCACTCGTTAAAGCAGCAGGAGGCAATCTGCATCCATCTCTACCACATCTGATTTACTAGCCAACAGCTGGAAACCTTTTCTAAAGGAACTTATTTCCACCCTCCTTTGTGTGTACAGCAGCTTGAGGCAGGACTCTTTTCTTCCTTAATTCTTAACTGTTTCATTTTGAAGCAACCAAATAGCTGACCTATTTCCTAACCACTCTAGAATCTTTACATCATAGAGTCATAGAACTGTTTGGGTTGGCAGGGACCTTAAGGATCATCTAGTTCCACCTCCCCAGCCACGGGCAGGGACACCTTCTACTAGACCAGCTTGCTTAAGGCACCAACCAACATGGCTTTCAGTGCTTCCAGGCTTGGAGCCCCCACAACTTCTCTGGGCAACCCCTTCCAGCGCCTCACCACCCTCAATGGGAGAGAATTTCTTCCTAATGTCTAACCTACATCAAGCTTCTTCCAGTTTGAAGCCATCAGCCCTCATCCTGTCAGTCCATGCCTTTGTCAAAAGTACCTCTCCAGCTCTCCTGTATCCCCATGCAAGTACTGAAAGGCAGCCCTGCAGGAAGGTTGGGGAGGGACTACTGACAAGGTCTTGCAGTGACAGGAGTAGGGGCAATGGGTTTGAACTGCCAGAGGGAAGATTTAGACTGGATGTCAGGAGGAAGTTCTTTACAGTGAGGGTGGTGAGGCACAGGAACAGGTTGCCCAGAGAGGTTGTGGCTGCTCCCTCCCTGGAGGTGTTCAAGGCCAGGTTGGGCAAGGCCTTGAGTGAGCTGTGCTAGCAGGAGGTGTCCCTGCCTATGGCAGGGGGTTGGAACTGGCTGATCCTTGAGGTCCCTTCCAATCTTACCATTCTATGATTCTCTAAGGTGTCTCTTGAGCCTTCTCTTCTCCAGGCTGAAGAACTCCACCTCTCTCAGCAGTATTTCACTGAGTGATGAGTCCTTAAGTCTCATACAGGAGCAGCTCTATAGAAGCTGCTCATTCATTAAGGGAAAAGCAATCATTGTTTTCTCATTTGGCCTTACAGGGTGCTGCATAGTCATGGGTCCTGTGTCTTGGATCTGCCTGAAGCATTACATTTACAGAAGCTGTTTTAAAGCCTACTTTTCATCAGATTCTGGAGAGTTAAAGACAAGCCAAGAATACTTTGTGCCATAACTGGTCTTCTTTCTGTTCCCTCTTTTAGCACGTTCTTAGTGAGAGAGCTTTGTGCTAATCTCCCCCTAATCCTGCAGAAACCTGCCTTTTACTGGGCTGCCAAGGGCTCTGATCTGTAGAAGCTGGGTTGAGGATATAGATGCACTCAGGAGAATGGTCTTTCTTACACCTCACTGGGTCTTCCCAGGAATGATCCTTCTCATTCTCAGCCTCTGTTTGACTCTTATTTTTGGCTACTAGGAATAGTCCTTGAAAACAGGGATTCTTTCATGGAAAAACCGTGATGGGTTTACCAGCCTAGTGGTCTTCCTTTTCCCTTTTGATGAGAAATGAGCTCCACTTTTACCTTCAGTTTACCGACCAGAGAGAAGGCAGCAGCCTGAGATACAGCTTCCATTTTCCAAAATAAACCTGTTCCAAAACACTCCTCTGTAGGTCAAGAAATTGATTCTTGTACTAGTTTCAGCTAGACTACAACTGGTGGTAGAAGTGCTACATCTTTTTGTTCCACCAAGACATCTCATTTCATAGAAGAATATTAAATAAATATTAACAAATGATTGCTGCTGTGGGTAACAAAGGAACTCGGTCTCCATTGTTCCAGGAACAGACATTGATTTNGGGCAGGGACACCTTCTACTAGACCAGCTTGCTTAAGGCACCAACCAACATGGCTTTCAGTGCTTCCAGGCTTGGAGCCCCCACAACTTCTCTGGGCAACCCCTTCCAGCGCCTCACCACCCTCAATGGGAGAGAATTTCTTCCTAATGTCTAACCTACATCAAGCTTCTTCCAGTTTGAAGCCATCAGCCCTCATCCTGTCAGTCCATGCCTTTGTCAAAAGTACCTCTCCAGCTCTCCTGTATCCCCATGCAAGTACTGAAAGGCAGCCCTGCAGGAAGGTTGGGGAGGGACTACTGACAAGGTCTTGCAGTGACAGGAGTAGGGGCAATGGGTTTGAACTGCCAGAGGGAAGATTTAGACTGGATGTCAGGAGGAAGTTCTTTACAGTGAGGGTGGTGAGGCACAGGAACAGGTTGCCCAGAGAGGTTGTGGCTGCTCCCTCCCTGGAGGGGTTCAAGGCCAGGTTGGGCAAGGCCTTGAGTGAGCTGTGCTAGCAGGAGGTGTCCCTGCCTATGGCAGGGGGTTGGAACTGGCTGATCCTTGAGGTCCCTTCCAATCTTACCATTCTATGATTCTCTAAGGTGTCTCTTGAGCCTTCTCTTCTCCAGGCTGAAGAACTCCACCTCTCTCAGCAGTATTTCACTGAGTGATGAGTCCTTAAGTCTCATACAGGAGCAGCTCTATAGAAGCTGCTCATTCATTAAGGGAAAAGCAATCATTGTTTTCTCATTTGGCCTTACAGGGTGCTGCATAGTCATGGGTCCTGTGTCTTGGATCTGCCTGAAGCATTACATTTACAGAAGCTGTTTTAAAGCCTACTTTTCATCAGATTCTGGAGAGTTAAAGACAAGCCAAGAATACTTTGTGCCATAACTGGTCTTCTTTCTGTTCCCTCTTTTAGCACGTTCTTAGTGAGAGAGCTTTGTGCTAATCTCCCCCTAATCCTGCAGAAACCTGCCTTTTACTGGGCTGCCAAGGGCTCTGATCTGTAGAAGCTGGGTTGAGGATATAGATGCACTCAGGAGAATGGTCTTTCTTACACCTCACTGGGTCTTCCCAGGAATGATCCTTCTCATTCTCAGCCTCTGTTTGACTCTTATTTTTGGCTACTAGGAATAGTCCTTGAAAACAGGGATTCTTTCATGGAAAAACCGTGATGGGTTTACCAGCCTAGTGGTCTTCCTTTTCCCTTTTGATGAGAAATGAGCTCCACTTTTACCTTCAGTTTACCGACCAGAGAGAAGGCAGCAGCCTGAGATACAGCTTCCATTTTCCAAAATAAACCTGTTCCAAAACACTCCTCTGTAGGTCAAGAAATTGATTCTTGTACTAGTTTCAGCTAGACTACAACTGGTGGTAGAAGTGCTACATCTTTTTGTTCCACCAAGACATCTCATTTCATAGAAGAATATTAAATAAATATTAACAAATGATTGCTGCTGTGGGTAACAAAGGAACTCGGTCTCCATTGTTCCAGGAACAGACATTGATTTCTGTAGAAATCCAGCAGTCTCTGAGCCAGAGAACAAATCTGGGCACTGTTTCTGACCTCAAGTGAAGGGTTTTCTAAAGAACTGGAAAGTCAGGGATCTGATGTTGCATGATTCATGAAAATCAGAAGTCAGTTGCTCCCTAAGAAGCTCTGATAAGTATTTCAAGATTGCAGCAGCACCCTCACAGGCTTTATTGCTGTTGTTCAGTTAACATCCTTAAACTCCTTGTCAGTCTGTGATTTCTCTGTATCACCCATAACCATCGTGGCTGAATCCAGGGACAGGCACTTCTGTCAGTGTCTCTATTAAGCTCCTAGGATTGGTTTCTGAGTTACCACAACAACAAGGATTACGTGACAAGCAAATGAAGAACCAGTCAGATAATGGAGTTTTTAAAGTGAGGATTACTGGTGCTGAAGATGTAATGGCCTCTTTGATGTTGTTACTATCTATAGCCTAAATCCCTCTCAGTCTTTGGACTATTGACCTGACACACTGAAAAGGCTCTTTTGCAGCCCCTATTGTCCCAAGAAAGGGAAAAGCTTTGAGCACAAACATCTTCAAGGTACAGGAAAGACACAAGGCCAAGAGATAAGCTCAGTCATTTGAAGGCATTTTCTTTCCTTCAAGCAGCATCTCAATGTTTTAGCTGAAACCGATCTGATTTTATCTGTGCTGCTTTTTCTCTAAGGTGTGCACTCAATACTTCGTAACTTCTAAAGAGATCCTGAGCTGATCTCCTCTGGGCCTTGCAGATCAGCAGCTGCTGCACAGGACTATCTAAGGAGGTCTCAGAAAAAAAACCCTGGCCCTCACACTTTGGCCATTACACTTCTTGAGGGGTCTCCAGGCCTCTTGCATAGTCTGACTGGATACATAACATTTACAATGTAAGAATGAAGTAGCTGGATTTGGGGATTACTGGGATGGTTGGGCTTGATTTAGGAGCTACCAGTTAATACCAGTAGAATAGTTTATAGAAATGAGGGACTTTTTAGCCTTCATCCATAACATAATGCTAACTCTGCAGAGTTAATGTAAAGAGAACCTGTCCTGGCCCAGAGGGCAGCTGTGTCCTGGGATGCATCCAAAGTAGTGTGAGCAGCAAGAGAAGAGAGGTGATTCTCCCTCTCTGCTCTGCTCTTGTGAAACCCCACCTGGAGCACTGTGTCCAGTTCTGGTGTCCCCAAAATAAGAAGGACATGGAACTGTTGGAGAGAAGGCCACAAAGGTGGTGATCAGAGGGATGGAGAACCTGCCCTATGGGGACAGGCTGGGAGAGTTGGGGCTGTTCAGCATGGAGAAGAGAATGCTCCAGGGAGACCTTAAAGCAGCCTTCCAGTACCTGAAGGGACTACAGGAGAGCTGGGAAAGTACTTTTGACAAGGGCTGGGAGTGACAGGACAGTGGCCAATGGCTTTGAGCTGGAAGAGGGGAGATTGAGGCTTTCCAGTGAAGGTGGAGAGACACTAGAGCAGGTTGCCCAGGGAGGTCATGGATGCCCCCTCCCTGGGGGTGTTCAAGGCCAGGTTCTATGAGGCCTCAAGCAACCTGATCTAGCAAGAGGTGTCCCTGCCCATGGTGAGCATGTTGATCTTGAAGGTCATGTAATCATAGAATCAAGCAGGTTGGAAGAGCCCTCCAAGCTCATCCAGCCCAACCTGTCACCCAGCCCTAGCCAACCAACCAGACCATGGCACTGAGTGCCCCATCCAGGCTTTGCTTGAACACCTCCAGGGATGGGCACTCCACCACCTCCCTGGGCAGCCCATTCCAATGCCAATCACTCTCTCTGGCAAGAACTTCTTTCTGACATTCAGCCTATACCTTCCCTGGCACAACTTGAGACTGTGTCCCCTTGTTCTGTTGCTGGGTGCCTGGCAGCAGAGCCCAACCCCATCTGGCTACAACCTCCCTTCAGGCAGCTGCAGAGAGCAATGAGCTCTGCCCTGAGCCTCCTCTTCTGCAGGCTGCACACCCCCAGCTCCCTCAGCCTCTCCTCACAGGGCTGTGCTCCAGGCCCCTCCCCAGCCTTGGTGCTCTTCTCTGGGCACCTTCCCTTTCCAACCCAATCTATTCCCTGAAACCTTTGCACTTCTGTCTCGAGATCGCTGAACTCTTTTGCAGACAGTTTAGTAGGTTCCCAGTCTTGTGGGGAGGTAAGGGAATGTCATCCTCCCTGTACAATTCTTTCCCTAATTAGGGCAACTTTATGTGGTAGAGCAGAGCTGTGAAGGCTGCCTGGAGGAAGTGATTGGGAATAGCTGTGCTCATACAGGCACAACACTAGGTTCCCTCATTAGACTCCAGATCTGAGAGAGCTCTGTGGGATACCTGGCAATTAGCAAGTGTCAGACCAGTTTAATTGTCTCTGAAATGGAAAACATGTCAATATAAGAAAACTGGGGGGTGACGTTGAAGGCTGGACTGTACACACATTGCCTCCATCCCTTTTGACTCTGCTCCTCAGCTGCATTCAAGGACAGGCCCATGGAAACCAGGAAGAGTGGAACTCATTCAAGTGCCTTGTCACACCGCTACCTTATGGAGCCTCTGTTACACAACAGATGCTGTCACTCAGGGCGGGAGCAAGCCTCTTGCTGATGCTAACAAGTTTGTTATGTTACCCTGCCCAAGAGCACAGCAGCCAGGGCTGCTTTTTGCTGCCTCTTTCTATCTAAGGACTGAAAAGAGTTGTCCAGGAGCTTGAAGTAGGGAAGTGACTTGTACAGTGACTTCAGAGTGTTTTCCAGGGCAGCTGTGCTTTCTCTTTCTGTGTTCAAGCTCTGCACATCAGCGCCGTTCATGAAAGACATTCCTGTGATAACAGACTGAGTGAGCTGGGGTTGTTCAGCCTGGAGAAGAGAAGGCTCCAGGGACTCCTTAGAGAAACCTTCCAGATATTTGCATGGGGATACAGGAGAGCTGGAGAGGGACTTTTGACAAAGGCATGGACTGACAGGATGAGGGCTGATGGCTTCAAACTGGAAGAGGTTGGATTTAGATTAGACATTAGGAAGAAATTCTTCCCCATGCTGATGTCGAGGCACTGGAATAGGTTGCCTAGAGAAGTTGTGGAGGCTCCAAGTGTTGAAAGCCATGTTGGCTGGTGCCTTGAGCAAGCTGGTCTAGCAAGGGATGTCCCTTCCTCTGGCAGGGGGGTTGGAACTAGGTGATCTTTAAGATCCCTGCCAACCCAACCCATTCTGTGATTCTATGATCTGCCCAAGTTTTGCACATTTCTCCTTTATCAGTTGCCCTGCTCAGGTAGCAGCAACATGCTGCTCTAGGGAAGCTCTCTTATGCCCGTGATGCTTTTCCTCCAATCCCTTTCCCTTCTCATTATGGTTCTTCATAACAAATGGAATCTTTCTCCCTTCAACTACCTCATCACTTGTGTTGCTTTTAATTTTTTTTTCTGAATTCCTTAGCAGATTTGCCAATGTCTTTATGATAATAGAAGCCCCTCACAGAATACCATGTTCTAGATGCAATTTCACCGTGGTGGGAAAGAAGTTGTTTTACTTTTTCCCTGTTTGATAATGCAATGCCACAACAGATTCTCTCTTCCTCAGAATTGCTTTGTTTTCTCTTTCCTTTTGCTGATAAATGTTAGTGAAAATTAACATCCAGTTTTATCCTAGGGCCTTAGGTCGTCATCGTGGTGAAGCAGGACTTGGGAGGGCTACCAGCCTGAAATTATTTATAAAAGCAGTCCAACACCTTTTGATTGTTCCACGTGTGTGAGAAGGACTTCTCTATTGAGGTGAATAGAGTTAGTGACAGGAGTCCATCAAGCCATACTAGTTGAAATAGAACTAGATTCAGATAATGAGTCATGACCAGAGCTGTGAACAGAAGACAGGAGCTCTAATTACTCCTTTTCTCCATTAACCTTTAACCTCACACCTCAGATGATACACAGACACCTTCCTGACTGAGGAATGGCCCCTGCTTCAGACTGCTGCCTTTCAGCTGCCTGAGGCAAGCTAAACATAATCAGCTAAGAATTTCTGTTATCCAGGGCTCAGGCACTCCAGAGCTGCCTGGCTGCAAGCTCCTGGAGGGAAAGCAAAGTTTATTCACCAGCACTGCTATAGACATTCTAGGCTGTGCATCTGTTTGGACTGGAGCTGCTGTAGGTGTTACCTCTTACACAGGTAGTGGCAAGGTGAAACTGTAACTGGAAAGTTAGTTGAGATATCGAAGTGTCATACTAGAGAAACAGTATTGGTACTTAGGAGACCTTGGCCCTACACCTGCGTTCACCACTGAGTGACTACCTGACTGTGCTTAAATCATCTCTTCACCCTCTTCTCTTTGACCTCTGGCCACACCTTGAATACTGGATTCAGTTTTGGGCCTCTCACTACAGGAAAGACATGGAGTTGCTGGAGTTTGTCCAGAGAAGGGCAACAGAGCTGCTGAAGGGTCTGAAGAACAGGGCTGCTGAGGAGCAGCTGAGGGAACTGGGGGTGTTTAGTCTGGAGAAGAGGAGGCTGAGGTGAGACTTCACTCTCTACAGTTCCCTGAAAGGAGGTTGGAGTGAGGTGGAGATCAGTCTCTTCTACCTAGTATCAGGTGATAGAACAAAAGGAAATGGCCTGAAATTGTGCCATGGGAGGGTTAGATTGGAGATTTGGGAAAAATTCTTTGCTGCAGGGATTGGAACAGACTGCCTAGGGGGTGGTGGAGTCACCATCCTTGGAGGTGTTCAAGAAATGTGTGGAGATAGAACTTTGGATATGGTTTTTGTGGCTGTGGTGGTGGTAGATTGATGGTTGGAGGTCTTTTCCATCTGAAACAATTTTATGATTCTGTGATCAGGCCTCTCAAACAACAGCTACCTGTCAAGGTGTGTTTAATGCAGTACCTAGCACAACAGGGACTAGGTTTAGCTAGGATTGTCCCATCACAACAGAACAAGCTACAGAAACAGAGAGAATGGTAATCCCCACACAAAGTTATTTGAGCTGCAACAAAGCTAAATCCCACAGAATCTACTGAGGACAAGACTGGAGGCAAAGGGAATTAAGGGATGTCAAACAGGTATGAGCTACGACACACTGGGACAAGAGTACATGGCCATAAGCTGGCCACAGGCAAAGTTTAGGCTGAAAAATAGGAAGAGCTTTCTAAGCATTAGCCATGGGATCTTCTGGAAGAATTCTCCACTAAGAAAGTTGGAGGCAAAAGACCTAATTTTTTGTCTAACTATAAATAGCCTTTGAAGTTCATTAGTAACAAGACATATTTTATTGTATGCCTAATACTTTATTAAAACATGGCCAAGTCATGAAGTTTAGAAACAGAATATGATTCCACATTGTCCTTTCTCAAAGCTCTGTCAGACCTTCACTCTTTCTCTGGTCTTTTCTAGCTTTAATCTCTATGTTGAACAAGAATCTAAAATAAATCTGGTAAATAAACTAAACTCTGATCAGAGAGTTTGAACTGTCCTTTCTAAATCTGAGAAGCTGTGGCTTCCCATCAGGACTTTGAACAAGAATTTGTCTGGAGAACAATGCCAGAATTAAAAGAATGGTTTGGGTTGGAAGGGACCTTAAAGATAGTTGAGTTCCAATCCCTCTGAGGAACACCTCCCACTAAACCAGGTTGTTCAAGGCCTCATCCAGCCTGGCCTTGAACACCTTCAGGGAGTGGGCATTCACAACCTCCCTGGGCAACCTGTTACCCTGTCTCCCCACCCTCACTGGCAAGAATTTCTTTCTGATCTCCGGTCTCAATCTCCCCTCCTCAAACTTAAATCCATTCCACTCACCCTCATCCAGCAAGCCCTTGTAAAAAGTCCTGCCACAGCTTTCTTGTAGCCCTATTCAGATACTGGAAGGTCTCCCTGTAGCATTGTCTTCTCCAGGCTGAGCAACTCCAATTCTGGCAGTGTGTTCCCACAGGGTAGGTGCTTCAGCCCTCTGATCATCTTCTTGGCCTTCCAACATTCCATGTACCTCTTGTACTGGCTGCACCAGAACCAGATACAGTGCTCCAGGTGGGGGTCTCACAAGAACAGAGTAGAAGGGCAGAGCACCTCTCTGAGGATATGGTTTATGGAGACAGTTTGTCCCTTGATTGCATCAGTCCACTTCAGGAAGTGTGCAGTTTCAGTGTAGAAGCAAGAGCACATTCTTCACTGTCAGTGGGAACTGAGTCTTTGCTCCCCTGCCTGCTAGGGCTGATTTCCTCTGTGGGATCCCCAGGCCTTACCTGTTTCTGAAATAGGTCAGTCAGTCAATATGGAAAGTGGAACCTTAGCTAGTTAGCACAGGTGAGAAAATCACTGTCTTGGGTTTCAGCACAAGCTGCTGATAAAGCCTGGTGGGAAAATGACTTCAGTGGAAAAAACTACTTTTGTGTGTAAACAAAGCAGCGAGGAATTGGAATCTACTTCAGAGTAGCTTGAGAAACTCCACTTGGTATCTACCTGCCTTTGTCCCATCTAACAATGGATTTGCACCCAAATACATAGAAGAACAAGCTCAATACTTCCTGGATTGTAAAGTTGCAGAAGTCTTGAACATCTCTCCTATGCAGAAAGCCTGAAAGTCGGGGGGGTGGGGGGGGGGGTTAGTCTGGAGAAGAGAAGGCTGAGAGGGGAAATTATCAATGTCTATAAATATCTGAGGGATGGGTCTCCAGATGAAGGCTCCAGGCTCTTTTCAGTGATAGGACAGGGAACTGCAGGTACACAGTGGAGCACAGGAGATTGGGTGGATAAGGAATTGGCTGGATGGTGGCACCCAGAGAGTGGTGATCAATGCACAATGTCCACCTGCAGACCAGTGCCAAGTGGTGTCCCTCAGGGGTCAGTGCTGGGACCAGTGCTGTTT
>VWZE01022780.1:0-13698 GCA_013396675.1 Eubucco bourcierii | reverse complement strand
CTGAGGTAAAAGCTGTCCAACTTGCTTCACAGTAGGCAAGGACAGTGGTGTGGTAGGAAAGTCCCTTACTCTTTTTTTTCCCATCTCATTTTATTTTGTCATTCAACTCCTTTTTCTTTTTTTCTTTTTTCTTTTTTTTTTTTTTTTTTTAATTGAAAATAGTGGAAAAGCAATTCTCATACCAACTTTTTCCTCTTTCAAAAGACAAAAGATTCTTGTTTCTTCAAGATGATCTTTGGAAATCTGGTTTTTTCCCTGTCTCTTTTTGGAACAGGAATTTAAGAAGGAAATTGGAGGTGTGCTGTTACATGCCAGAGTGCAACAGATGAAAGGACAGCTACAGAAGCCCATAAATGTGCCTTGTGTAGACTGTATGGCCAGAAAACACAGACATGATTTTCAAATGCTTTGAATATTATATAGTGCAAAGATAATTGGACTAGAGTCTCGACATGAATTACCTTTTTCTAAGTATGAAAACATAACCAACCTGTACTGTGAGACTTAAATCACAGTTTGTGTGAAGTTTAAAGAACAACAGAGAAAAGTAACATCTAAATGTCTGTTGCTTTTGCAGAATTGTGACCTGGCATTCACATGAATATTAATTGCTCAAAGTTACCCACATTTTGGTGTACATTTCCTCTTCTTTGAGAGGCTTCTGGGCTTTTTTACTGGCTACTGCTCACATTTTATTTTTTTATCTTCCAGAAAAACAAACAAAAACCAACCAACCAAACAAACAAAAAAAAACCCCACACAAATAAAACCCCAAACCAAACCACTAAAACATGGGAATTTCCATTTAAAAGGTGAAGTCAGTATTTCTTGCCTTTTAAATACAGCTTTCTGTAATAAATTGTTGCTGAGAAATTAATTGGATAAAGCCAAGAGGGTATTCTCCATGACATCGTTCCAGGGAAGCAGTTTTCAAACTGTTTACTACAGCACATTACAAGTTCTGTCTACAAGTAAGATAGCATGCACTGGGGCATAATGATAAGCAGATGGTATTATTTGCAGTGGAAGTAATAGCAACCAGAAGCATTGCTCCCTACATTGTTTTGCAAATGCTTTTATATTATGTTGTGTTAAAAGCATGGAACTTTATGTGCTTTCCCTGTCTAAGGCATAGGTATTGAGAGTAACTGGTGAGAGAGCTGGTGGTGAGAAGTAGAAAGGAGTTATTTGGAAGTAGGTGGTGTTCAAAATCAACACAACTATAACTATCACTGAGGAAAGACAACAAATACCCATGAAATATCCCAGGGAATGGAGAGAAGATGATAGTGGATGTTGGTTCTGTTGTTAAAGATGTTGTTTCTGAAAGTCTTTCTATGAATATGCCATTCAGAAAATTGGGTGCTCCTAACTTTTATTACCAATAATACTGCCTAATTTACCATCATCATCTGCCTGGTAATTATTGCTGAAAGTAGTGCATCCAAGGCAGATGATTTCAGAGAATGACATTATAGGACACGACTGCACTGCAAGACGGAGTGTCTCAGGGAGATTCCCAGGCTAGCACAGACCTGTGTTAGACATTTCACACACACATATGCATCCATAAACATCTGCAGATGTGTACTTAGATACACAATGTGTCTCTCTGTATGGACAGACACATCATGGTGTACAACTGAGACTTGAGGTTGTTTTGTTGTGATACAGCTTTGCCAAGCTAGTGCAACATTCACTTCCTGAGATTTAAATAAAGCTCTGTGTTTGAAAGAGAATAATGCAAATAATTTAGAACATTACTAAAGTAAACTCCTTAGGAAAGACATCTTTGGAATTATATTTCCTCTAGATCTATGTCCTCATTGCCTTCTGCACTTTGAGTTAGACTAACTTTTTTAGAGTCATCAATATATTGAAAGAGACAGCACAGAAAGGACTTAACATCTGTGGCAGGTCCCAAAGGCATTTGGTCTGCAAAGGCACAAAGGACCATATGCAATAGTGGCAATGGTACCTGCTGGAGACTGCAGTGTGTCCTCCCTCTAGCACTGGCTTGAAAACAGCTCTTGTGGAAAAAAGATGGGCAATGAGCACGAGTCAGGCTGTTCGCTGTTGTGCTGTAGAGCACAGCAGCTGCCTTTCTCTCCTCTTATCTCTGCCGTGAAGAACAGGATGTCCTGTCCCTCTGAACTGCAATGGGTGGAGAGCTATAGGCACTGTGAATGCACTGAAACTACTAGTTGCAAGGAAGAACACCAGAACTGAGAAGCTACTGTGTGTGCTACCTGCTGCTGTATTCCACAGAGGACATAGAGAACCATCACCTTCTTGGGAACTGAAGCAGAGACAGTGAAAGGAAATCTGTGCATCTAATCAGAGGAAAAGTGAAATGATTTTGGAATCAGCTGTGAGAAATGTGTTACCTTTGTTAACCCTTTTGGTGAAAAAAATAATTAGTAATAATAATTTTGAAAACAGAATAATACAGGTATATCTAATTATGAACTTTTGGATTTTCCAGGGATTCTACCACTCCATGCAATAGCCTGATTTGAAGGATCATCAAAGTAGTTCAGTATTCTCATTTATTTGTGTTATGGTAATGACAAGAGTCTGTTCCAATGCCTGACCACCCTTTCAATAAAGAAAATGTTCCTAATGTTCATCTAAACCTCCCAAAGAGCAGGTTGGGTCCATTTCCTCTTGTCCTATCACTTGATTCTAGAGAGAAAAGACAGCATCCACCTCACTACAACTTCCTTTCAAGTAGCTGTGGAGACCAATGACATCTCCCTTAAACCTTGCCTCCAGACTAAATAACCCCAGTTCCCTCGAACACTCCTCACAGGGTTTGTGCTCTAAACCCTTCTCCAGCTTTGTTGCCCTTCTCTGGATGTGTTCCAGCAACTCCATGTCCTCCTTGTAGTGTGGTGCCCAAAATCGAACACCATATTCGACCTACATTGGCACAATCATCTCCCTAGTCACTCTGTTGCTGATATAGGTCAGGATGCTGTTTGCCTTCTTGGTCACCTGAGCACCCTGTTGGCTCATCTTTGGCTGGCTATCAACCAGCACTCCCAGGTGCTTTTCTGCTGGGCAACATCCCAAGCCCAGAGCACCGCATGGTGCTGTTGCAACACAGATACAGAACCTGGCAACTGACCTTGGTCCACAGGTCAAGCCTGTCCAGATGATTGCAGACTCTTCCTACCTTTGAGTAGATCATCACTCCCACTTTCTTTGGTATCATGTGCAATGCTTGATCACAGAATCATTTTGATTAGAAAAGATTGTTAAATCCAACCATTAGCTACTAAGTGTGGTGCAAATGTAGAATGGTAATATGCAGTCATTGAACTAAAGAGTTTACAGTCTAAGAGGTTGACACAGGTAAGAGACAGAAGAAAAGCATTTTCACCTTCATTTTGTGCATGAGAAACAGAGTCTTTCCCCCAAACCTGAGATTTTCTGTCTGTGGAGCTTGGTTTGCAAGCTGGAAAGACACAGAAGCACATACCCAGAGTTACAAAGGAAGACCTCTGCAGTAGGAACAACACTTCAGAACGTTAGGATATTTGTTCCCATGAGTTTAGGATGTAAAGAGCCAGGTTAAAAATTCATCTAGAATGTACCAGATGATTTGTCTACAGGATCAACTTCTTTTGAAATCAGATTTCCTCTCTAGGGTTCAGCTATCCTCACTTGGACTGCAAAGTGGCATATATAAATAAGGGAGCTCTGCCTTAGTTGTGTTGAGTATTCTTAACTAACTAGCCATTTTTTAAAAAGCTCTCTGCTTTTCAAAGCCAGATTTTCAGCTGAGTTAGCTTGTGTGAAGCTAGCTTGTCCATAACACACATCTGTCACAACAAATTCAGCAGACTGATGCTAAGACCAGAACAGCAACATCACAGTCAATTAGAAATGTTTTGCTATGAAGAAATACTAAAAATGTGCTGAGGAAACACGTAATCATTCACATGTCCTTAGATCACAAATTATTGTTGATATCTAGGTGAACCTGGCTGTTACAATCATAAAAAGGCTAACAGAGTGGAAAGAGAGTGGTATCCAAAGCACATAAAACAGGAAGCAACTGACAGAGATGGGGTTGTGTACTTTGAGGAAGAGGAGGTTGAAGGAAGACCTCATTGTTGTCTACAGCTACCTGTAGAGACATTGTGGAGAGGGTTACTGGGCTCTGCTCACAGGTAACTGGAGACAGAACAAGGGGGAATGACCCCAGGCTGAGGTTGGGGAGGTTTAGATTGGACACAAGGAAAAGGTTTTTCAGGGAGAGAGTGGTCAGGGACTGGAATGAGTTGCCCAGGGAGGTGTTGGAGTCACCCATCATGGGTATGTTTAAGGGTAGTTTCGATGTGGTGCTTAGGGATATGGTTTGAGATTAATTTTGTAGAGCAAGGTTCTAGGCTGGACTTAGTGATCCTGAGGGGCTTTGCCAACCTGCATGTGTCTGTGATTCTGTGACTTTAAAACACTTCTAAATACCCTTAGTCCCAAACACCATCAGCATTTTTATTCCTAAAAATCTTCTCTCCTCTGATATGTAATGGTGATGCACAGAAAGTTCATGATTACCCATTTTTGGTTTGTTTTTTGTTTGTTTGTTTGTTGTTGTTGCTTTGTTTTTTCAGCAGTTCTCACGACTTTTAGAGGATCAAGGTTGTATCTATGTTCTTGAAAGTTTCACTGCAGTGGTTTGTGGGGTGGGGTTTTTTTGTTGGTTTTTTGTTTGTTTGTTGGGGGGTTTTTTTGCATTAGTAAGGGGAAATGAATTGAAATGGTTTTTATAGGAGCAACTGGTTGAAAGACAATAAACAAAATATTATGATAGTGAATAGGGGAAAAATATCTAGTAGGGTAATGAAAGGTGCAGTTTCAGGATTGTTCCTATTTAACATCTCCATTAGCAATCTGGAGGAAAGAATAAACAGCATGTTAATGAAATGAACAAATGATTCTAAATTAGGAAGTCACAAATACTAGTGAGGACAGAAACATAATGCAAATGCCTAAGGGAGAAACGTGGGCAGGAAGTAACAAGACAAGCACCTAGTCAGAAAAAGGCACACTAAGATGTTAAACCAGAGCAGTATGAGTCAGGCAGAGGGAAAATCCAGAAGTAGTAACACTGGTAGAGAGCTCAACAAGCAACATAATGTAAGTGCAGTAATGTGATATGATGGTAATAAAAGACAGTGTACTCTGGGCTGTACATGAAAAGTTGGCAAGTCATGGAGCAAGGACATCATAGTTCCTCTGAAAATATTCTGTTATGAGAATCAAAGAATATTGACATGGAAGAGGTCTCTGAAGTCATCATACCTATGCTTAGTTGTTGTGGTAGCTGTTTTGATTAAAAACACTGCAAGGAAGAGCAGGGAGGAAGTGATGCGTAAATGCGTGTAAATCCTCTGGTAAGAATTGAGTGGAAGATGAGTTAGTGGTAGGAAAATAATTGTCTGAACTCTGAAGGATTTTGTTTGACCTTTATTCTGATCAAGCTCATTTCCTTCTTGAATGAAAGGTAGAAGACAAGATGGCATGGAACTTGCAAAAGCAAAGTAGTGCTCACTTTTCTATTGGTAAAATACTTCTCCTCATACACCACCCAAATACAAGTCTAATGATGGGAACATATTGTGAAAATTTTGGAGTAAATATAGGTCTTTATACCATAATAAATTCATATCTGGAATCATTTGGAAGTTCACAGATAGGAGTAGGAAGGGACCTCTAGAGATTATAAAATCCTACTGTCCTGCTAAAGCATAGTCAGCCTGAGTAGGCTACACTGAGCTGTGTCCACGTGGGCTTGGGATCTTTCCCAAGAGGGACACTCCTCAGCCTCTCCAGGTAGCCTGCTCCAGGACTCCAGCACCCTCACACCCTTATGTTCAGACAGAACTTCTTGTGCCCCAATTTGTCCCTTGCCCTGTCAGTGGGCACCACAGAAAAGAATCTGGTCCTATTCTCTTGTCCTCCAACCTTTAGATATTGCTAAGCATTGATATGATTCCTTCTCTGTCTTTTTGTCTCCTGGTTAAACTGCCCCAGATCTCTCAACTTTCCCTTGTAAGAGGGATGCTTCAGTCTCCTCACCATTTTAGTCCTCTGCTGGGCTGTAGTTCCATAACTACCTTGAACTGGGGAGCCCAGACAAAACTACTTCTGGGGTCTCATTACTAGGACAGAGAGGTGGAACTACCTCCCCTGATGTGTTTGCCACACTATTCTTAGTTCACTCCAGGATACTATTGGACATTAGTGGCTCATGGTGGCTTCTAGTTTATAGCTATATCCTGGGTTACGTCTCTGTCACATAAGTAGACATTTTCCTGTGACCAAGAAAACAATCTCAGTTGGTTTGGCAAGATGGAAGGATAAAATGAAAGAGACAAAGGCAACAAAATCAGCTGTGTCATTAAACTAATCCATGCTGCATTTGGTTTTTTTTTGACAGTTCAAGTGTTCTAATTCTATTGCCAGGTACAACTGTGCCTCAGTAAACATAACTAAATCATACAATAAATACTACATTTACAACCAAACTGTAGCTGAAAAATACTTCTTGATCCTAGGAGCGATGCTGCTCCTACAGAAAGACAGATGGACAGATTAATAATCTCCAGTTTGTAAAACAAAAAAATGGGAAGGCATGAGTAACATCATGAGTGTTCATAAAAATATACTCATTAATATGAACAATACTGAAGAGTGAGTAATCGCTCCCCATTCTTTTTCTACTTACAATAAAAGAACACAAGAGCAGCAAATGAAAAGATCAGCCAGCTGGTATAAAACAGAAAAGTGTTATTGCACACTGTCTATAATTAAACTCACTAACAGAAGATGAGTGCAAGAGGAGGTCAGGGAGATCATGGAAGATAAGGATATGGAGAGGCACTGAGAAGTTACTTTCAGGTACAGTTTGTTGCTTTGAAACTTCAGTTCATCAAAAGTTATGACTATGAAAAACCCTGGGAGGGTCACTGTGTGCATGCTCACGTTTTTACCCTCTTCCATATGTATTCCTATCCATATAGTAGGTATAGTATTGTCCTTGGAAAATCAAGTTGACTCAATGAAGTAAAGAATCATGAGGAAATGACCCAACTGTTGAAGGTAATTTTTAAACTAAAAGGACAATAGAAGGGAATTTTGAAAACACACACAAGAAGTCTGGGAAAGCAACAGAACTAGAAATTGTGTCCAGTTCTAGGTCCTCAGTTCAATAAGGACATAGAACTGCTTGAGAGATGGCAGTGCAGAGCCACAAAGATGAAGCGAGTGAAACATCTTCCTTACAAGGAGAGACTGAGGGAGCTGGGGTTGTGCTGTTTGGAGAGGAGGAGGCTGAGAGGTGACCTCACTGGAACAGGCCACCCAGGGTGGGTGTGGAGTCTCCCTGTCTGGAGATACTCAAGACCCACCTGGATGTGTTCCTATGTGATCTGGTCACCCTGCCATGGCAGGGTAGTTGGACTGGATGGTCTCTCAAGGTCCCTTCTAGCCCCTAACGTTGTGATTCTCTGCAATTATACATGCATTTTAGGAGCAGAGCAATATTAATTGGATGTCAACTTACAATTTGTTCTTTTGCCATCAGGATCTTCATTCTGCATTATGGTACAAACACTGAGATCTCTACCCGGACACCAGGGAAAGAGTTCACTGCTTTGCAAATCAACCTAAATGCCATGGCACTTTAGTCCTTAGGAGCTTCTCTCCACATCAGAGATGGGTAGAACCTAGATTAACTGTTCATAAAAAATTATGGCAAGCAACATGTTTTTGGTGAGTTTTAAGGATATGGTATGGTGACATTTGCTCAATACACACTAGGCCTAATCCAGGGCAAAAATCAGGCTTTTTTGAAAGAGACACAGAGTTAGACTATACCTAGACTACAGTGGTTGGAGAAAACTTGCTGGCAGAAATTAAATCCAACAGATGTTCTTGCATGTGCATGATTGCTTCTGTAGCTTGCCATGAGTTTACTAGATGTATGCATCTGTCTAGCTTCATTGTGGTAGATGGAGGTGAATGTGCCTCTTGCACCATGCATCAATGGAGAAGCATGAAATATTAGTGGCAGGCTTTATGTTTAAGAAGGATTAGACTCCCTTGTCCACACCACCTTGTCCAGGTCTTATTGTGCCAGTTTTCAACACTTCACAGATCTTAAAAACATCTAATGTTTTAAACTAAGCTTTTCATAAGGTTGAATATGTATTGCAGTTAAACATGTAGTTCAGTTTTCTTGTCAGGAGTGGGGAATGATTTTAAGCTCAGAGGATTTTACAAAGGCAGACAAAAATAACTGAAAATCTTTCTTTACCCACGATCTACGGTGGGGACAGAAGATGCCAATCTGGAAAGTAAGTTCAACCATTAAGTAAATAAAACTAAACTGCATTAAACATGTTTGATTTTGGACAAAGTTTGCATCAATTTCCTTCTGTTCACTAACCAGCTTTAAAGGTTTATTGACTGTTGATTAAAAGAAATGTCCCAAGTTGCCATGTCCTACTCTTCATAAGACACAGCAGTTTGGTATTATTCCACCATGGTGTGGCTGAACCTTGCAGTTTACATTTTCGTTTCTGTTCCTCTACTCCAATTTCGCTTGCTAGGTTTCAATGAACTCTAGTTGGGTTCCTCTGGAAGAAGAGGTGCAGAGGCAATGGTGTTTCTCTTCACAGGGGCAGCTCAAGGCCGGCAACAGCATCATTAGTGTGACTCACAAATGAAACATACCTTGTCAGCACAGATGCAGGGAATGAAGAGCCAGAAAAATGGTTCTCTTTCTGGACCTGAACTGACCCATGATATGTGCTCTGTACACTCCTTTCAGTTGGAAAAGACATTTAATATTTTCAAATCCAAAGGTCAACCTAACACCACCATGGTCATTAAATCATGTCACGAAGTGCTATGTCTGCATGTTTTTGGGCACCTCCAGGGATAGTTACCCCACCTTCCTAGGCAACCTATTCCCACACCTGCCCACCCTTTCAATAAAACAAAAAAAAGAGTTCCTTAGGTTGAATATAATTTCCCCCCAGTGAAATTTTAGGCTATTTCCTCTTGTTCTATCACTTGATACTAGACCAATTGACAGCTTCAACATATGGCCCAACTAGAAAGAAGTTGCATTTAAACTCTTTCAGCCTTCTTGAGAAATGTTTGCTCATTTGTAGTGCTCTTTGCACACAGTTGTGTAAAGCAGTCATACTGTAAAAGAACAGCCCACTTTTTGGGTCCTCTTACTGAAAGTGACTTTACATATTAACTTGGGCTGTACCAGAAGACTCAAGACATGAATGGTTCTTTGAGCTCAATGTAACGGTTGGTCATTTCTTTATATCCCTTTGGTAAGTATATTCACTGCCCTTTCCTGTCCTTGGGAATTCTGTATTGTTATGAAAGGAAGGACTGATAAGCACAAGCATTAGAAATACATTATCTTGGAGTTTTGCATATGCTTTTGGAAATTTATAGTTTACTGCATGTGGGAAAGAGTGCATTTGCTTTTAGATAGCTTATCAGTAAAAATAAGCTACTCCACAGCTAAAGAATTAATAGTTCCCAAACACTTTACTCTAAGGTGATAATATGACAGTATCTTTGAATTTTAAGAAATGCCCCATGCCAGGAAACAAAGATATTGAAGTGTTCAGATAATAGCATCCTACAGCTATGTTTAAGTGCACAAGTAAAGAAATACTTACATTACTATTGCTGGAATAGAAAACCATGTTGATAGATAATATGTACATTGCTAATTTATAGCAAAATCATTCTAGTAGTTACCAGCCTTCAAAACTAAACAAACGCCAAATCAATCTTCTGAATTATACCTTGCCATGGGCAGTATTTATTGGTCTTTACAGGTTTTCCGTTTGAGCAGACCAGGACTGTTATTCTGGACCAGCTGAACTTGAATCAGCAAGACTGTGCTCCACTACTGTCTTAGAGGGCAGCACCACAGCAGGCATTGCACTGGTCCCGAAGGATGCAAGCACATTTTTTAACTTAACCGTGTTTCAGCCCTGACCACAGCAGTGTGTCTGAAAAGAAATTAATTATTTAACTCCCAAGTGATATAGTTACTCTGTATGCTATTTCTTGTTATACATATAGTTAAGTGAAATTTAATATGATGCATACCTGCAGTTAAACAAAATTACATTTGATTGATGACAAATGAGTAATAAATATTATAGCATGTTCCTTAGCACCACATTTCTATGTCTTTTAAACACCTCCATGCGTGACTCAAATACCTCCCTGGAGAGCCTGTTCCAGTCTTTGAAAACCCTTTCAGTGAAGAAGCTTCTTTTAATATCCAATCTAAACCTCTCTAGTGCAATCCGTGACCATTTCTTCTCATCCTATCATTAGTTAGTAGGGAGAAGAGAGCAGTCCTGTCGTTGTATGGCACTAGGTAATACCAAGGAAGATTGTCCATTACTGTTAAAAGGCAGATTGAAAAAGGAAGGACTGAGAATCCATTTTGTGCCTGATGTACAGCTGTACGCTCCCCCGCAACTTGGTGTCATCTGTGAACTTCCTGATGACACACTATATTGATGACCTTGATGGAAACAAAGATGTTAAACAGAAGTGGTCCCTCTGCTGAGCCCTAAGGAATACCACTTGCAACCAGTTGCCAGTTGGCTGTAACTCCACTGACCACCACTCTTCGGGCCCTCAGCCAGTGCTGTATCTGGCAGAACTGTGCCTGCCCAAACCAGGAGTAACCAGTTTGTCCACAAGAATTCTGTGGAAAACAGTGTAGAAGGTTTCTAGAAAGTCAAGGCAGATAGCATCTGCAGCCTTCACCTTCCCCAAGTAGGCCCTGCTCCTCCTCCACCACCCCCTACAGCAGCTCCTGCTCTCCCACCACCACATCTCACCTCCCCAAGCATGCCCTAGTCCCCACACGTACTCTTCATCTCCTCCCAAACAGCCCCTGCTCTCCCTCTCCCCACCCCTCACCTCTTCAGAGCAGCCCCTGCTTCACCAACTCCCCTTTCACTCTACCTAAGCAGTTCTGCTCCACCATCACCATTTTCACCCCCACCCCTGAGTCAGAGGGAAGAACCACAAGCAGCTAAAACACCACACAGAGAAACTCAGCTCCAGCAACGGTTGTTGATTCTAAACCCAGCTAGATGAGGCGGGGGGGGGGGGGCGCACTAGGCCCCCCAGCCTTGGAAACCCTCCACCACCAATTCACCCAGTGCACACTATGGGGACACCAGTGATACCAAGCAGAGGACCCCCTGACACACAATGGGCGTAGTTTGGGACTACTACCTTTCCTGCAGGGGATTATAAAGGGGAGTGGGCAGGGAGGGCATAGTGGGCACACCTGGGGTGGGAGGAGACTGCAATCACCAGCTAATAGAAAAGGGCACTACAAGGTATCACATGGTAGCATTTGAAGTATTACAATAGGAAATTAGTTAAATGGTGATTAATTAATTACAAGCATAACGGATGATAGCAATATCTGTAATCAAAGCTGATTACATTATGCCAAGATCAAATAGCACACTGAAGATATGTATTTGAGTAAGTAACACTGGCAATTGTGCATCATTTAATTTATCTGCTGAAGGAGGCCATGGCAAGTGACTGATAAAATATCATCTGTGTTAAAAAAAGCACAGGTTGACTGTCTGAATTGCAATTTCTGGTATAACTCCTCAGTTAATTTTTTTTAATTTTTTTTTTTTTTTTTAATGTTAAGATATCAATTTCTTTACTTCTAACCAAAAGTGTTTTCTTTGGTTGATTTTAATTCATAGCTCAAATTGCTGTTGTGGAATTCAAACAAAAAATACATGTTTGGGAAAACATATATTGAACTTGGATTTGATAAGCACTGAATGTTACATGTTGTGTGAGGTATTTAATAGATATTATTTTGGAGTTCATTGGATTCTTTTGTCCTACCCAGACATCCAAAATTCCTTCCCTGGGAACTGTTATAGACCAGTGGATGCCTTCTGGTTTGGGTCACTCTCAACACCTGGCTCTCATAGATATGTTCTTCCCTGCAGTAGTTCAGCTCAATCACTGCATTTGACGCCAGACTTCCTTTAGCATTTTGCTCCGGATGACATTGATCAGGGATGACTTCCAACCAGCACACATTTCACAATGACAGGTCCCAGTAAGTCCCCAATCCTCCTAATGTTTATTTTCTTTAAAAGGTGCAGATAATTTCCATAGAAAAGACATTTTGAACCTATGAAGATTCGGTCTCTTTAATCAGCCTTAAATTGTGCATCCCAAGAGAACCATCTAAAAATCACTTTGGAAACAATTTAGGTCACTGTATAATTAGAGCCCCAAGTTTCCCAAGAGCATCAAGTCTGAGTTTGCATTGCAGTTTGGCTACATTCAGTGGCAGTGTGAGCTTTCAAAAGCATGCGCCTGTGAAAATAGTAGGGAAAAGAAACAAATCCACAGAAGTTTCTCTCTCTCACTGAAGTTTTTTCCCCCTTTGTGTATTTACAGCAAGGAGTCTTTACCAAATGTATTTACTTTTACAGTAAATTTTGTGATCCTGACACTTTCATGCCAAATTTGTCATAGTACCCTCTGAACACGAAAATGTAAGTGAGAAACGAAACAGTGAGCTACTTCTCTACTCGTGTTTCTGTTTAGAATTCATAGCACAAAGTGGAAAACCAGCAAAAGACATGAACAAATTCAATCTCCAGACATACATGCTGCCACCTTGCTTTGTCCTACTGCCGTCCCTGAGACTTGGGGACTTTGAGAATTGTCATGTCTGGAAGACAGGGATCACTGAGGAACGGGTCTTGGTGTACCGCACAAGGATGTTCAGATGGAAGGAGAAATGCTGACCTCACTTATTCAGCCATCTTACTCCTGTGACCATGCCTCAAGAACATACTCACTGCCTATAGCCACTATATAGTTAGACAAACCTGACAGCTTAAACTCTCATTTCAATCCTATTTGGGATTTTTGTGCAGACCTAAGGCATGGCTGCCAACTCAGGCCAATAGGAATGTTGCTAATCTGCATGATGGGAAAATTTTGTATTTTAGAACCTGTTCTTGCAAGAATGGAAGGCAGTGACACCAGTTTGCTCTTTGGATCACTGTGATTTTTCAATGAGAAAAGAAGTTTAGTGGATTTTCTGTGGGTATCAGTACTGGAGTGGGGTTTCATAAAATCACAGAATGTGAAGGGCTCGAAAGCTCATCCAGTCCAACCCCCTTGCCAGAGTAGGGTCATGCAGAGCAGATCATGCAGGAGAACATCCAGGCAGGCATTGAATATCTCCAGAGAGGGAGACTCCACAACATACCCTGGGCAGTCTGATCCAGTGCTCTATCATCCTCACAGGGAAAAAGTTTTTCTGTTTCCACGATGTGCTAGTTTGAGGTTAATTGGAATATTTTACTAGAGAAAATTACGCTATAGGCTGTGAAAGGAAAACATGGTGATGTCGACTTTACTCATAGGCTTCCTGAGATGGTTAAGAAAAGAATTCAAAACATAGATAACAGAGTGTCTGGGGCATAGAATCTCGGTCTAGCAGCTTCTTGCTTTTTCTCCTCACTGCTGAGTAATCTCACTAACTACTTTTCATCTAACTGGTTGACTGATCCTCCAAGCTCACTTTGCGCGTAAGGCAAATCTTGGGGTAAGGTACAGGGG
>VWZE01022779.1:0-15600 GCA_013396675.1 Eubucco bourcierii | reverse complement strand
CCTTCACATAGGCCTTTTAAAAGAAGAATACTTAAATCTGTGTTTACCCTCTTTTCCCTCTCCAGCATTTCACAACACTGCTGCAGGTAACCCAAGCAGTAGTACGATGTGTCAGTGCCAATGTGATCTGTCATATCTTTCCTCTTTTCTCTTCCCTCCTCTTTTTCTGTTGTGCAATACTTTTGATTCTCCATCCTATTTCTTTAGTAATTCTGACTCTTCATCTCTCCTCGGGTCTTCAATCAGGCTGAGGGAACCATGACTTCTACAGTGAAGGACCTTGTTTTTCCATGATGTTCTACCCACCCTCCCTTACAATCTCTTGAGGTCATTATCGATGGTCTTAAACAGGCACTATGATTTCTGCTTCCTGTAGCCTTTCACTGTGATACTTCGTTCCGCTCAGCTAAGAGTAACTTCTTCACATTCATTTTGTTAGCTGTTCTTAACTTTGCTGCCTGAACTTTCCTCCTTCACTGTTCCTATCTCCTTTTGCATCCTTGGGGTCCTTCTAAAAGTTACCCTTTGTATTTTTTTATTATTCCATCTTTCATTGATATTGCTCTACTTTAGTGTCACCATGCCTTGCTGAAGAAAGGTACTGTGAGCATCATGGAGTTTTCAATTCCACAAAAGAATTTTCTTTTCTTATCTATTTCTCTATCCCTTGACCAATATTTTCTTTTTCTTTTCTTTTTTTTTCCCCTTAGGCTAGTGTGACCTTTGTCTGTCCAATTCTTTGCTATTTCTGAATTTCATCTAAAATCTCCTGCTTCGTTCCTATCTCCTCTCTCAAACATTTTCTGCCAAATAAATTGTCAGCCTTTTTACAGGATGGAAATAAAAGTCATTGCTTTCACTCAGGAACTTGTTCCTTTTATCCACATGGCCTTTCTCCCTCCTCTCACCTTAAAACGTTTCCTTTTTGGTCTTTCTTTCACCTAGATTTTTCCTCATTTGTTGCATTTAATTTTTGATCCTCATCTCTTAGTCCTGAAAAAAAACTTAACTTTTCTTTCCTGTGCTTTGTTTTAGCCCTTTATTTTAAACTCCTCTTTTTTTTTTTTTCTGTCAGTTTTGCTCTTTATGCATCACAGAACTTCTACATTCTACTCTTTCCAAATGCCACTGTTTTCCAAATTCCCTTCCTTTTTACATACCTGGTCTCCCATGTAGCTGTTGCCTGCATAGTAATCTTTTCTGTGGGGCAATTGGTCAGTTATCAACAGGACTGGGTTCTTTTCACTTTCCCTCTGTCCTCATTTTGGAAGCCAAAGTTATTTGGAGCACTGGTGGAATCAGTTGGTGCAAGCTTTACTGTAAATCAGAAATTTATCGTTTTAAGGTCCAACACTTCAACATCTTTTTCACATAGTAAAGAAAGGAGGTCTCTGGAGGTGGCTCAGCAGTATTAAATGTCCTTCTGGAACTGACTGAATAATTGGAAAGTTGTTGAGGCTAAGGAAGACAAGAATACTGCTTGTCACACAATCACCCAGTCAGGTTTGAAGAGGCTCTCAAAGCTCATCTTGTCCAACTCCCATTCAGTGACCAGGGACACCTCCAGCTAGATTGGATTCCTTAGGGCCCTATCAAGTTTAACTTTGAATGTCTGAAGGGATGGAGCCTCAACCAGATCTCTGAGCAACCTGTTCCAGTATTTTACCACCCTCCTTATGTCCAACCTAAATCTACCCTTCTCTAGTTTAAACCATTGCTCCTTGGCTTGTCCCTATAATCCTGTCTAAACAGTTTTCCCCCCAGCCTTCCTGCACGTCCCCTTCAGGTCCCTTTGTCCTGTACTTCCACTGTTTATCATACAGTTCTCATTACCATGCCTGTGTTTTATGTTAGTGAACAATTATCTGACAATTGATAGAGTTAGCTGATCATAAATATTTTTTGTTTCTTTTTATCATATTGCATTGCATATGATAAACGACTTTTTAATTAAGATACAAAAATACTACCACTGTTTCAAATCTGCGTGGTGCCTTTGCTCTGGTGGTATTTGAAATAACAATACTTCACCTTTTTCTGTTGAAACAAGCATTTAAATAACATTTATTTCAGTTAGGTGGATTGATTCAACCTTTGTCCTACAGTGGCTGCAGAGGATGTAAATTCAGAAAGATACCCCAATAGGACCATAGTGACTTATGTNGTTTGTTTTTGATTGCATAAAAAGAAGTGGAGTTGGAAATGCCAATGAGACAGTGCCAAGACAGAAATGCAAATCCAGTTGCTCTCAGTAGAAAAGCATTACATTCAAATGGGAAACCAGATCTTGCAAACCTTACATATAGGAGCGTAGGGAATGTATGTGCAAAGGGTTTTCAGAATTCAGTGCTGTGATTTGAACTTAATGTGAAAAGTCCTTGTTCAGGTGATTGCATTTAAATATTGATAAGGGGACTGTAGGTTGCTGTCACAAAAACCATGCACTGATGTGGTAAAAGTCACAGGGTGAGTAATTCTAAAAAAATTAAAGAAGGTTAGGGTGAGAGATAGGTTATTTAGAAAGAAAAGCTACACAGAAATAGAGACATTTAAATAATGGAGAAATGGAGGAAATGCATATACTGAGTGTTGAACATAAATAAATCAACAGAGTATGAACTAAAAGCTCAACTTTGAAGGCAATAATGTGAATCATCATGAAGAAGAGAATTTGAGAGTACTAATGGGCCAGAACAAACCTGACTATCCCATTTCTCTTTTTCTCTTTCAGCTGCTAGTTGCTTTCTGGTGTAGTTAGCTTCTACTTGCACACCTCTTTTCAATTCTTCTATCTCAGAAACATTGAACACACAGAATCTTAGCAATGTACCATGTCTTTTTTATCCAAAGAATAAATTAAAATATTATCTATGAGGATCAGATTACAATACTAATCTGCAGAGGTGAACTTCAGTGTAAACATTTAAAGTGATATATGCACATGCTTTTGACAATATGTCTTTTATTCTATTCCTTCAGTCTTATAAGTACAAAAGGTCTGAAAATATTTATAATATATTTATAATCTAGTAGCTGAGCTTATTTTCTTTTCATTTCAACTGGCATTTGTTGATAGATTCTGAAGTTATTGTTGCAATCGATTTGTTTTAAAGTGAGTATGAACTAGTTTGTTTGATTTGTCTGTAGATCTTATAACATTGTTTGATGAGAAGAGTGGTTATTATCCACAGGTTTGTGGAGCAGCAGAAGTGCTTGTGTAGTTTGCATCACATAACGGTTCCAGTGGAATGCTCCTGCAATGTATAGTCTACAAATAATGAAATATATATGGATAGCAAACAGAAATTACTTCAGCTAGCTGAAAAAAAAAGAGCAGACAAAACCTTTCCAATCTCGATGTCTTCTAACTTAATTCTGCATTACCTGTTAACAGGGCCAGTGCAGTTTGAGTTAAGTAACAAATCCAATCTCTAATTGGCACGTCAACCTTTGTGGGAAAGACTGATAATTTGAAGCCATGCTGTCTGCTTTGAATGTTCTTTTTGAAACATTATACATATTCATGATAAGAACACGCAGACAGAGGTAAATTTTATAGGCAGAATAGATAACAGTAAAGAAAGGGATGAAATATTTAAGAATATTTACCTTCTCTTCCACTTTTCACCTGTTCTAGAAAGACAGTTTAAATATAGTAAATCTTTATTCGTAAGGACAAGATTTCCACATTCCAAAAAAGTACTGTTCTTGGTAATTTTTTTTAATATTATTTTATTTGGTAGCTAATTTAAGTGTTAGATTGCATTCATGGTTTGACATGGTTTCTTTAAAAAAAAAAAACAAAACAATAAAGTTTCAAGCCTCCTGAAGGTTCAGGGTTACATGGGGTGGACAAGAAATTGTAATCTTTTTACTTGATTCCCATAATGCCAGCATCTCTGTAAAACTGGCTACAGAGTCAGTTTTTTTCCCCTTCTCCTCTTCTTGCTGCCTCCTTCCTAATGTGGCTCCCTTACCTCTTGTTTTGGTATGGGGGAGAGTATTGGCCTTGAGCAGCTTGACAAGCAACCTGGGAAAGGCTGAATTTCTAGCTCCAGCCATATTGCATTTGGGCAAAGGGGTAGAGGGGGAGCAGTAGCAGAGAAGTATGGGGACACATTTGAGCCTGGTATTTTGGCCTGGTTTTGGAAGGAGATTTGTGAAAACTTTGGCTCAATGGGCTTCTATATTGAGGCTAGACTACAGATTTTGTGTGTTCCATATGCTTTGCCCTGTAGCACTGTAGCATTGTAGTTTATGAATAGCTCTTCCATTTAAACTTTCAATAATATTCACCATTCCAGTAATTATCAGTAGTCCAATAATATTTGGGCTGGAGAGGTGGGCCCAAGCCAACCTCAGGAAGTTCAACAAGACCAAGTGCAGGATTCTGCATCTGGGCCAAGGCAGTCCCAAGCACCAATATAGACTGGGCAGTGACTGGCTTGAAAGCAGCCCTGAGGAGAGCAACTTGGGGGTGCTGGTGGACAAGGAGCTCAATAAGAGCCATCAGTGTGTTCTTGCAGCCCTGAAAGCCAACCAGGTCCTAGGTTGCATCAGGAGAAGTGTGGCCAGCAGGTCGAGGGAAGTGATCCTCCCCCTTTACTCCGCACTGGTGAGTCCCCACCTGGAGTACTGCATCCAGTACTGGAGCCCCTATTACAAGAGGGATATGGATGTGATGGAATGTGTCCAGAGAAGGGCCACGAGGTTGATCAGAGGGCTGGAGCACTTCTCCTGTAAGGAGAGACTGAGAGAGTTGAGGCTGATCATTCTGCAGAGGAGAAGCCTCCAAGGGGACCTTATTGTGGCCTTTCAGTGTCTTAAAGGGGCCTACAAGAAAGCTCGGGAGGGACTTTTTAGGATATCAGGTAGTGATAGAACTAGGGGGAATGGAACAAAGCTAGAAATGGGTAGATTCAGACTAAATGTTAGGAAGAAGTTCTTGACCATGTGGGTGGTGAGACCCTGGAATGGGTTGCCCAGTTTGGTGTTGGAAGCCCCATCCTTGGAAGCGTTTAAGGCCAGGCTGGATGAGGCTCTAGACAGCCTGATCTAGTGTGAGGTGTCTCGGGTTTGGAGCTAGATGATTCTTGTGTTCCCTTCCAACCCTGTCTGATTCTATGATTCTATCATTCTATTTCTATCCAATCCTGTGTGTGGAGTTTTCTTTAACTCTTTTGAGAAGAGTTACAGAGATGTTGAGCTCCTTAAAGCACGAGGATAATAGTTACATCCCTTACCTTTCAAAGAGGTTAAATCCAATACATTAAGCACATCTGTTTGGTATTCACATTTACCAAGCTTCAGTCTTCCAATCATAGCATTTTACCTTGGTTCGAACTAAAAAAGAAAGTCAGGAGGGAACATGAGAATGGCCCTTCTAATGACTAATTTGCAGTGCACATAGAATCATAGAATGGTAAGGTTGGAAGGAACCTCAAGGATCATCTAGTTCCAACTCCCTGCCATAGGCAGGGACACCTCCCACTAGTACAGGCCACTCAGGCCTTGTCCAACCTCGTCTTCAACACCTCCAGGGAGGCAGNAGGCCCCCTTCAGATCCTGGAAGGCTACTCTAAGGTCTCCTCGAAGCCTTCTCTTCTCCAAACTGAAGAGCCCCAACTCTCTCAGCCTGTCCTCATAGGAGAGCTGCTCCAGCCCTCTGATCATCTTTGTGGCCCTCCTCTGGACCCTCTCCAACACTTCCATGTCCTTCCTGTGCTGAGGGCTCCAGAACTGCACACAGTACTCCAGGTGGGGTCTGATGAGAGCAGAGTAAAAGGGCAGAATCCCCTCCTTTGCCCTGCTGGCCACACTGCTCTTGATGCAGCCCAGGACTCGGTTGGCTGTCTGGACTGCATGTGCACACTGCAGGCTCATGTTGAGCTTTTCATCAATCCAGACTCCAAGGTCCTTTATCCTCCAGGCTGCTCTCCAGCCATTCACCACCCAACCTGGAGTTGTGCTTGGGATTGTGCCTACCCAGGTGCAGGACCTTACACTTGGCAGTCTTTTTGCTCACTGCTACCTCTCTTACCCAACCTGGGGCAAAAAGAAGCTTTTTTTTTTTTTTTTTGCAGTATTCTTGTTTTGAAATTGGGAAGGGTTTTTGTAGTTTCATTTGTTTGTTTTCTGTTAACAAACCAGCTAGACACAGAATGTCCAACTGAGATCTGCTATACTTGTAGTTTGCACTGGAATGTGAAGTATCTTATTTTCCTAAAGAACCTGTAGGTCTGATTTTATCTAAATACAATCCATTCATTTTGGGAGCTCTTCAGGCACTAGAACAGATATTAAAAGTCTGAGCAAAGGAAAATATTAAGTCCCACTGTCAAAAGGAGTAGGATATCTCCTTTATTATCTCCGGGAGCAGCAGTCTTTCTTTACTTTCCTTAGTATTGTACTCTGGTTGCTAACCATTTCTATCTCTACTTCCCTCTTCCAAAAGCACCAAACAAAGGTGCTTCTAAAAGTGCATTTCAATCTTGCAGAAACCAGATGTGCCTATTCTTTGCTCTCTGTTGCTTGGGTAATGTAGATTCAAGGATGATATAAATAAATTCTAAGACAAATGGAAGATTTTGTGATTAAGGGGAAAGGTTAATGTGCTCTTGCAGAACGTCTCTGAATCCTCACCTAAGTATCTCACTAAATTACATGGATAATGCAGCGACCTCCTGAACAACTGTCATTGAACTGCTGTAGGACATAAAGGACTCTATAAGCTGTATCTGACCCAGAAAAGCAACACAGACTTAATCTTGCTTTGAGTTTTTAAAAGCATGTTATCATTGCACTTGCAGTCCAGAAAGCCAACCATTTCACTGAGCTGCATCAAAAGAAGCACTGCTAGCTGGTCAAGGGAGGTAATTTTCCTCCTCTATTCCACTCTTGTGAGATTCTACCTCAAGTACTGTGCCCAGCTCTGGAGTCCTCAATACAAGAAAGACATGGAACTGCTAGAGTGGGTCCAGAGGAGGGCCATGAAGATGAGCAGAGAGCTAGAGCACCTCTCCCATGAAGACAGGCTGAAAGAGTTGAGGTTGTTGAGACTGCAGAAGAGAAGGCTCTGGGGAGACCTCATAGCAGCTTTCCACTATTTGAAGGGGGCTTACAAGACAGATGGAGAGGACTTTTTACAAAAGCACTTAGTGACAGGACAAGGGCTGATGACTTCGAGTGGGAAGAAGCTAGATTTAGATTGGGGATTAGGAAGGTTTTTACTGTGAGGATGATGAGGCAATGGAATGAGTTGCCCAGAGAAACTGGGGAGGCTCCGACACTGGAATTATTCAAAGCCAGACTGGATGTGGCCTTGAGCAACCTGGTCTAGTAGGACATGTCCCTGCCCATGGCAGGGGATTTTGAGCTAGGTGATCTTTAAAGTCATTCCCAACCTGAAACATTCTATGATTCTGTGATTCTACGACTGTGAATTATGGGGCGTGACGTGCTAATATATAAAGAGCAGCACATGAAAGAACAATAGTAATTCTTTGGACTTATATTGTTTTGCATTAAACCCTGTTGGTTTGCATTGGTGCCTGTTTTTAATGGTGTTGATTGCTACAATAATATAAACTCTTTGCAGTTCCAGCTTGCAGTGATAATCTCCCCTTGCAGTGAAGAGACAGTGAAATGGCTGCTTCCCTGATGAAAGGGTCAGTAGAAGGCTTGTGTTCTCTCCTGTGTATCTTAACTGGTTTCAACAACAAAGTGTAAAATACAAAAAGGCTGGTTTACACTGTTTGTTCTACAGTCATATTTAATATAGCAGCTTGTTACAAAACAAAAGGTAAGAAAGCAACTCTAGCTTCCTGATCGACTTATTTTCAGTCCTGATTCAGCATTTTAGCTTTAAACTCTGGTTATACGTTACTTTTCTGTTTTGCTTTGGAGCAATAAAAAGGTGTCAACTGTAATTATTTGCCTCCAAGTCAGTTATAAAACCTTATCAATCAAGGGAAAACACCACTTTTATAACTGAAATTAAAAGTATGTGTATGATAATATTTTTACCCAGAAGGGATGCTTTGAAAGTAAAAGTGTACTGTGTGTGGACAGGTTACTGTCTGTGTTAAATGGCAGATGCAAAGATGGACTTGAGCCAAGGTCTCAGTTATATAAATATATGGTTTCTAGGAGTGAGAAAATAGGTATTCTTTCAGTGGCCCTCTCTATAAGGAACTGACTCTGAATTTTGGCTACAAATGCTCCTTGGAAGTGTTTGAAATCTATTCCATATACTTTGTCTTGAGGCTGTATGTAAATTGGTGGTGTACCAAGTCAGTTTTATGTACCAAAATGTAGTGTGAACCTTGAGTGTAGAGAGATGGAAGCACTCTGTCATCACTGTGCAAATCATGAATGATCAATGAACACCACTAGTTTTGAAGTATTTTGAACCAGTCCATTTTCTTGTTTCACACAGTCAACAACTGTTTCTGAACACCGTTATAGTCAGCCTTTTCACTCGTTGGCCGTTTCTCATCAAACACAACAATGCTGCTTAGTATTTCAGGGGAATTGCTGGCTTAACATAGGATGGGCATCCAAGCAAATGTCCTTAGGCAGTCAGTATGTTTTTAACAGTTCTGGCTATTCCTGAGCTCTCTTTTGTTCAGTAGCTCTTTTGAGGTCATAAGGATAAGTGGATAGACAAAGGATCTAGCAACTTGTTGGAAGTGCAGCCAAGCACAAGAACTGAAAGTAAAGTTATATTTAGAGTTAGTATTCAATGAAAAAAGGTGCACGGAAATAGCTTGATCTATCAAAAGTAGCAGGCGTGAGTATAGTGCCATTCTACACCAGCTCAGCATAAATAACACCTGCAGCATTCTGAACCAAACAAGTGCTGCACAAGTACAAACTACAGCACAAGCTGTAAGTGGAAAAGTAGCCAAAAGAACAACCTGCACTCACTCAGATGGCTCACCACCTAAACTGAGGTCACACCCCCTGAGTTACACAGAAATAGAGAACGTGGTAATAACCATTGCTAACTGAAACATGAAATAGAGGGATGGCAGCTCTCTTCTGCCCAGTGGCCCACTGAGCAGGCTGGCATGCAGGACTGAATCAAGTTTACACCTTTGGGAGGTTGCAGGGGATGCTGTTGCCACCAAACAGCAATTTTGGTTATTCATGGATACTTTTTTCCTTCGTTGCTTGATGCTTCCTCCACACTTCTCTCAATCTTTCACTCTCGAAAACCCCACTTTTTTCATCTTTCATATTTCTCTTTTGTTCCACATCTCATTTGTTCCATGCTACTTTCTTCTGTAAAAAACACATAAAACAACTATTTTAAGATGTAGGCTGGTATTTGTGACTGAGCCCTTGATATTAAGCCATCCAGGAGATCACAGTATCACAGTATCATCAGGGTTGGAAGAGACCTCAAAGATCATCAAGTCCAACCCATCGCCACAGACCTCAAGACTAGACCATGGCACCAAGTGCCACGTCCAAACGCACCTTGAACACCTCCAGGGACGGTGACTCCACCACCTCCCTGGGCAACCCATCCCAGTAGCCAATGACTCTCTCAGTGAAGAACTTTCTCCTCACCTCCAGCCTAAACTTCCCCTGGCCACAGCTTGAGACTGTGTCCTCTTGTTCTGGTGCTGGTTGCCTGAGAGAAGGAGGTAACCTCCCCCTGGCTACAACCACCCTTCAGGTAGTTGTAGACAGCAATAAGGTTCCCCCTGAGCCTCCTCTTCTCCAGGCTAAACAATCCCAGCTCCCTCAGATCTTTGTCAGAGTGGCATATTGTTTATTTTTCCTCATGCTGCTCCTGAGTGCAGTCTAGGACATGATCTGGAGATCTGCAGCGTCTCTTTTGCCTTAGACTTTGGACATACTTTCTAGACACACTGTGCTTCTGGGGGGGGGTGGGGGTGGGGGTGGTGAAAGAATTTGCATTCACATTATACTGCATTCTAAAGACCCATATGACCTCTATAATTTTCCACTAGTTCATACTTTCTCTGATTCAAAAAAGCCTTCTGGGTTTACACGCAGATGAAATAACTAGTAAAAAAGAAATGGAAGCAGACAAAATAAGAAGTATCTGCTTACTCATTCATACTTTTTTTTATCCATGGCTATGTGTCCAATCACTAGTGGTGTCCCCCAGGGTTTGGTAGTGGGGCTTGTCCTCTTTAATATCTTTATTAATGATCTGGATGAGGAGATTGAGTGCAGCCTCAGTAAGTTTGCAGATGACTACTGGAAGATTTTCAATGGGACATGGACAGGTTAGACTGATGGACCAAGGCTAATTGTATGAAGTTCAACAAGGCCAAGTGGCAGGTCCTGCAGCTGTGTCAAAACAACCCCTTGGTAAGTTACTGGTCTGGGGATATGTAATTGGAAAGCTGCAGCTTGAAGGGGACCTGGGGATATTTGTTGAAATTCAGCTGAACATGAGTCAGCAGTGTGCCCATTTGGCCAAGAAAGCCAATGGTATCCTGGCTTGTGTTAGAAACACTGTGGCAAGCAGTCCAGCCTGGCCTTGAACACCTCCCTGGGCAACCTGTGCCAGTGTCTCACCACCCTTACTGTAAAGAACTTCTTCCTAGATCTAGTTTAAATCTCCCTTTTACTAGTATAAAACCATTACTCATCAACCTGTCGTTAGAAGATCTTGTAAATAGTCTCTCCCCAGCCATTCTGTAGGCCCCCTTCTCATACTGGAAGGCTACTACAAGGTCTCCTTGAAACCTTCCTTTCTCCAGGCTGAAGAGCCCCAACTCTCTCAGCCTGTCCTCATAGCAGAGCTGCTCCAGCCCTCNTCCTCAGGGCTGCTCTCCAGACATTCACCACCCAGCCTGGATTTGTGCTTGGGATTGTGCCTACCCAGGTGCAGGACCTTACACTTGGTCTTGTTGAATATCATGAGGTTGGCCTGGACCCACCTCTCCAGCCTCTCCAGGTCCCTCTGGATGGTGTCCCTGCCCTCTAGCAAAGAAGGTTACAAGTTGTGCCAGGGGAGGTTTAGGATGGATATTAGGGACTATTTCTTCACTGAAAGGGTTATCAAACATTAGCACGGTCTGCCCAGGGCAGTGGTGGATTCAGCATCCCCAGAGGAGTTCAAGTGACATGTGGATCTATAGCTTAGGGACATAATTTAGTGTTGATCCTTCAGTACTGGGTCAGGGTTTGGAGTAGACGGTCTTTGGGATTTCTTTCCACCAGATATATTCTGTGATTCTGTAGTTATGGGTCATTAATTAAGCACATATCATAATGAGACAGTTTTGTCTGGCATTCATGCAGCTTTTCCAGCAAATCAAAACATGCTTTTTATTCCAGGATTTTTTTTAAGATTCTGCTCCTGATCTCTTCTTTTTCATCCCCCAGAATGCTCCTGTAAAATGAAAACAGTTATCTTACTTTCTTACTACTCAAATTGGAGTTTAAAGGCCATTTATTTTTTTAATATATGTACTCATTCATCAAGCATTCCTGATCCATTTTGTGTTTTCATCCTGATCCAAACTTTCAAACCAGATGATTTGTTGTTTGGTTGTGCTGTTCAGTTACCACTCCTTCTCCAGAGTTGAAAAACTGGTTTGGTCCAGGTGATAACCATCTCTTTGTCAAAGTTTGCTTCATGAAAACTAACTTGGAGCTCTTCGGTTTCAAGCAGATACATAAACAGTTCACAGTACAATTGGATTTGAAGAGTCCTTTTAAGAAAAAGAAAGAGTCAAGAATCTTTAGCATGTGGCATGTTTTCCAATCTCTTTGCATCTGTTTAGACTGAGATTTGTGTTAAGTTGTTGACGTCCACCTATCTCCCTCCATTATGCAGTTCTGAACCCAAATTTTGTGACTAGATTTGCACACATGAAGCCCTCTGGGATAATTTTATTTTCTGTTCTAGTTTGGGTGATTTCATGAACACATGCTTTGCAACATTTGCAAAACATCAGTTGCTTAGAACAGCATTTGTTGGTTTTTTTGTTTGTTTTGTTTGTTGTTGGTTTTTTGGCTTGGCTTTTTTTTTCTGTTTGTTTGGGGTTTTTTTAATTCAGTGACAGTGTGGGCTTTCTGTACCCAGGAAGCTCTGAGAACTGGGGACCTCTCAACTGGGTTCCTATCTCTCTCACAAGGGAGGTTGGGATGGGCAAGGGCTGAGCCCCAGTCACCATGAGCTATTTAAACACCCCAGAAGCTTAAGAATCTGTGATTCTGTGATTCCTGCCCACAAAACAAAGACAATCAAATGTGAGTCATCTGGGTGTGTTCCAGCAGCCTTCAAGGTCAGTTGCCCTAAGAGATGCAGCCATGGTTACAACTCAAATGAAGAATGTTGTTAGGAAAAATGTGGGTACCCAGACAGAAGGCATCCTCACCATTGAAGAGTGTTCTATTTCAAACCAACATGGCCCCTTAGTCACAGAATCACAGAATTAACCAGGTTGGAAAGACCTCAAGGATCATCAAGTCCAATATATCACTTCCCTTCAGATAGTTGTAGAGAGCAATAAGGTCTCACCTGAGCCTCCTCTTCTCCAGGCTGAACAACCCCAGCTCCCCAGCTACTCCTCACAGGGCTGTGCTCCAGCCCCCTCACCAGCCTTGTTGCCCTTCTCTGGACTTGTTCAAGCACCTCAACATCTTTCTTAAATTGTGGGGCCCAGAACTGGACACAGGTGTGGCCTAACTGGTGGTGAGTACAGGGGCAGAAGGGCTTCCCTGGTGCTGCTGACCACACTATTCCTGATACAGGCCAGGATGCCATTGGCCTTCTTGGCCACCTAGGCACAATGCTGGCTTATGTTCAGCTGGCTGCCAACCGGTAGGTACCCTCAAGTCTCTCTCTGCCTGGCTGCTCACCAACCATCTGCCCCCAGCCTGTAACACTGCTTGGGGTTGTTGCGGCCAAAGTGCAGAACCTTGCACTTGAACTTGTTAAAACTCATGTTATTGGACTGTGCCCATCTATCCAGTCTGTCTAAGTCCCCCTGCAGAGCCCTCCTGCCCTCTGATAGATTGAGAAATGCTCCCAACTTGGTGTCATCTGCAAACTGCTAATGCTGGACTCCATCCCCTCATCCAGATCATCAATGAAGATATCAAACAGGACCGGGCCCAGCACTGATCTCTGGAGCGCCCCGCTAGTGACAGATGCCAACTGGAAGTGGCATTATTCACCACCACTCTCTAGGCCTGACCAGCCAGCCAGTCCTTAACTCAGCACAGAGAAACCCTGTCCAAACCATGGGCTGCCAGCTTGGCCAGGAGTTTGCTATGGCAGACAGTGTAAAAGGCCCCTGGCTGCAGAGAGTGTCAGAACCTGGTACTTGCAATGGAGGGTGGTGAAGACAACACCTTATTAGGTCTGAACAGGTGAATAAACTGCTCTGCCTGCTGGCTGGGATGAAGGAAGAAGTGACAAGGACTATAAGGGAATGCGAAAGGAAGTTAGACTTGTGGAACCAAGCTCTGCAGATCCCCCTAGCAGAGGGAGGTGACCCAAGAAATAGAGGGGATACAGGTCCCTGTTAGGAGAGGCTGGATCCCTCCCACAGGGAAGTCTGTTTTCTCCCTGGGGCCCAGGTAAAAGATGTTACCAGAAGGCTACCTACTCTGACTACATCACTTACTCAAAACCACAAGTGCAAAAGCAATCAAAAGAGACTTCAAGGCACTGGGGAGACTGGTTGAAGGATCAGGGGCGCAGGAAATTCTTTTGTCAATACCCTTAGTTGTAGGAAGGAAGACTGAAAGGAACAGGAAGCTGTGCATGATTAAAAATGGTCTCAGAGGCTGTTGCCACCAACAGAATTTTGGGGTTTTTGATCTTTGGGAACTTCATATAACACTGGGTCTGCTAGCAGAAGATGGAGTACATCTTAGAAGCAGGAAAAGATCCTGGTGTGTGAGTTGGCAGGGCCCATTGAAAGGGCTTTAACAAGGCTCGAAGGGAAAGGACATTAGAACCAGGCACAGTAGAGGTGAGCCTAAGGACAGCCTAAGGACCAGTCATCCTCACCTCCATTCCTGGAAAAACAATGAAGCTGCTCATTCTTGAGGTTTTCTCTTGGTTCTTTGAAGAGAAGATTGTCAGAGTAGTCAGCATGGATTTACAAAGGGGAAATCATTCTTGACTAATATGACAGCATTCTAAGATGCTGTAACTGAATGGTTAGATGCAGGGAAACCAGTGCATGTAGTCTGCCTTGACCTTAGCAAGTCTTTTGATACTGTCTCCCATAACATCCCTGTGCGCAAGCTCAGAAAGTTGTTTAAAATGGTGCAAAATTAATAATCAATATTGATTTTGATATCCAGACAGAGATTGTTAATAACTATGAAAATTGTTTATTAACATTAAATATCACCAGAAAACTTACTTATAAGGTTCAAAATGCACAGTTTGGAAATTTATATGTAGAGGGAACGGGCAAAACTGGAACACTTTAAGAGGTAACTAGCAAATGCAAACATTTTTACTGGAAGAGAAGGTTTTAGTGGTCAATACATACTACTTCAGTTTAGTTATCCTGCTTGTCCACTAGATGGATGCAGGAAGCTCCTTTCTGCTTACGGCAGAAGGCAATTAGTGATTACAAGAGGCTTTAAGTATTTACTGACAAAATATTATCTAACAGTACCCAAAGCTCGTGGTGGGGTTGCTGTTGGTGGTCTCAAAGCTGTTAGAGGCTTTGGAGTTTCCCCAGGCTTCTGGGTATGGAGAAAGGAAGCAGACGATCTCTGACCTGGTCCTGACTCTCTGGATGATCTGTGTTATCTCCAGAGCTTCCTGTCTTGGCAGGAAGCTTTCAGGTGCAGGCAAGATGTGTTGTGGTGTGCAGTCTCAGCACCGTGTCATGCTAGCTGTGCAGGCCAAACATGTGGAGGCATTTAGAGGCTGTTCCTGGTAAGCTCTTGGAACATGGTTTCCAAGCAGTTCAGCACAAATACAGTGGAGAGCAGATAAAATGGCAGAACACACATATAATGGTAGGGCACATGTTGTGCTCCCTGCTGATCTCCTTTTATCCATACAGTTGATATTAGTGGGCCTTTGGACACAACATAGCCAATCAGAATGGCAGTTAGCCAAGCCTGACTATACTAAGTGAAGCCATAGGCTTGCTTTACCCAAATTTGGGCAGAACAGAGGCCTTGTACAAGGTGACCATGTGTATCTTGTTTACCACAGGATTCAAAACAAGTCTGGGCAGGCCACAGTCCTCAGACTCAGTGGCTGCAATTCTTTTACCTTCTTTCCCATGGTTGCTTCTCCCCAGAACAGAAGGAGGTAGAGTAGAAAAACATGTCTGGGCAGGCCAGGACATGTGTAAGCCTATTTTGGCCTGTTTAGGCCACGACAGAAATGCGGGATAGAAGAGCAGACAGTGAGATGGGCTAGGAATGGATTACACAACAGACTGCAGAGAGTAGTGATCAATGGTGCTAAGTCCAGCTGCAGATCTGTGAATAGTTGAATCCCCCAGGGATCAGTGGCATTGATGAGGGGCCAGAATCTGCTCAACAAGTTTGCTGACACTACCAAACTGAGAGGCTTGGCTGATACAATGGATGCTGTGCAGCCATTTGGCAAGACTTGGACAG
>VWZE01022777.1:0-16474 GCA_013396675.1 Eubucco bourcierii | reverse complement strand
GAACTACAGGTAAAAGTTGAATCTCTCTGTAGGGTACTTAATCTCCAAAGGAAATGTGGGGGGTTTGTGTCTGGGCAATAAGCAAATGGATTTTTCTCTGGTCATGTTTTACTGAGAATTTAACAAAATAGTATCTAACAATCTAAGCAGGCTTCAGTATCTTGACATGGTTTACGAAAAAACAGATAAAAACCCACACACATGCACAAATACCTGAGCATGAGCATTTTATGGAATAATTGACAATATGGTTAAGGATGAAATATATAAATAGGTGAAAAACATAAAATATCTTAATTTTATGGAGATTATTGTGGCATTCCTTTTTACTCTTCAGTGATTTTTTTTTTTTTTTAATCTGAGCAGTTCAAAATGTGCCAGGCTTCACACCTTCAAAATTTAATATGTACAGAAAACATGGGGTGGAATTTTGGATCAGGCTAGTTTAATCTAGCTTCCTCCCCCCGCCGAAAACACTGAAAACAGTATTTAGAAAGATCAGCACCATTCTAAGTGTTTGCAACCTTGTAATTTATTTTCTTTGTAAAGCCACATTTTTCTGTTATGTGTGCATTTTTGCACAGCACTAAGGAAACTAAGCAGGTCACGCTGTCAAACTCCCTAGTGTAAATAAGTACGTTTTCTTCTTTAACGTTGTAGGCAAAATACATTTAAGAATTGTTTGTAACAAAAGCAACAACAACAAAACAGACAAAAACCCCCCAAAACCTAACCCAAAAAAAAAAAAAAAAGTTAACACTCTATAGCACTTCTATATTAGAAAGTTTCTGTTCTATATTAAAATTCTGTTACGGGTATAAAATAGTCTTCTGATTGCACACTAAAAACAACATGATGAACATAATATGTTTGTGCACTATTTCTGTCCATTTTTAGAGGACTGAAATAGTGCACAATTGCAGTGAAAATGAAAGGAATAAAAAGGGTGACAAAACTTGTTAATAACTACTTCTCAAAATTACTGTCACATATTTGAAATAGGTTACTAGTTTCACCAGCATCTTTACAGATGAGACCAGGAATTTTCAATGCCCTGGGGAATAATCATGAAATATATGAACACTGAAAAACTGTGTTTTCCCTACATACGCTTACCTAAATTAATGAAACCAGCATTTGCAGCAAGAAGGGAATCCATTAACATTTAAATGAAATTACCTCTTAGTCAACCAGAGCTTTAAGCTGTAATACTGTCAAATGAGTCTATTTTGCTGATTTTCAGTGAGCAAACAATTTCTTACTATAACCAGGGCAGACATAAGCTGTGTGAGACAGCCCTTTGATTATAAAGCACTTTTTTATTTCTGTAACTTGGATCAAGCATTTCTCATACTGAGTATTTTGTATAGTTAAACACCATTTGTTTTATTTAATATAGTTTATTAAAGTTCTAAACTAAAATTCATCTGCAGAATTGAAATCCTTCCCCTCAAGGAGGAAAAAGGCTAAAAATCACCATGTAATATGACAGTAACTCTTGGAGAGAGAAAGTACGTTGAAAGCTGCTTCGGAAAGATAGTTTTATTATGTCACTTCACACTGAGGAGTACCTCTTGCTAAGATGGTATTGAACATGCATAGAACATGAGAAGTTATGTATTGTCCCTGTGGTATCTTTACTAATATATGTATTTTTGGTAGGAATGTTATTCCTTCTTCATTCTTGTGTTTTGTTTTGTTTTGTTTTGTTTTTTCCCCTTATTTTCCTCAAGAGGATTTAATTTTTGTGATGGTAAAGCAGCTGTACTAGCTGTGTTTCATTCAAAAATGATGTTTTTTGCAAGTGAACAACCGTATTTCATTATCTGTGTGGAATTTTGCAGACTGCATTTTAAGTATGCATTTTAGATACTGCCTTTATGATCAGATCTTGCCCTTGCTGCATAATTTTGTACTTTAAAATGATTGTAATTTCAGTATGGATAGTGCTTTTGTTCCCACTTCTTCCTTTGCATGCTTTGTTGGGCGTGATTGAGCACTGTAGGCACTAAGGTCAAAGGGACATGCTTAGGGTCAGCCCATGCTATTCAGAAGTGGAAAACCAATAGAAACATTGGAAAATGAGAGCTCTGCTCTGCTGGTTTTGAAGCAGCATTAAGAGGATGGAAGTCTGCCTGTTTTTATCTCTGATAGAAGGCTGTGTTGCTTGGGTTGTGACTATGCATATGGATTTCTTTTTAAGCTGAAATTTTGATATCACCAAGAAAAACTATACATTTTTTTTGTCTTTTGTCCCACTGGTCAGAAGCAGGCTGGGCTTACTGACTTTTGGGAGGCAGGGACTTAACCTGTGAGGAAATAGATCAGATGGTTCAGTCTGAGGTGTCTTAAGGGAATACAGGAAGCAATAATCACAGTCAGTGGATTTGCATTCTGCAGTTGAGGAAAAGAAAACAGTGTTGGGGAGGTTAGAAATTGAGACAGTCAGGAATGTGAGTGAGAGAGGAAGAAAAAAGCTATGATGACAAGAGACTTTTTATGGAATGTAATTCTAGTAGTACCTTTCCAAAGCTGGAAGAATGATTGCACGGTTACAAATAGCTCTCTGTGAGCCAGACCAAAGTACAGTCTGTCTTCCTGTAATTCTTCGAGTTTTGGGTATGTTTGTAAAATCTGTGTATGCTTCAGTGAGCCTGTTTGATAGTAAGTGGCTCAGCACTTTAATACCTTTCCTGTGTTCTCATGAAAATGGGAACTGAATGCCCTGGGGGATAAATTCTTTGGCTGTATGAGGCAGAATACCTTTTAGTAATGGAAAAGGAGGATCTTTTATATCTCAATTGCATGAAAAGTATTTGGAAAGCAGAAAATGGCAATTTCCCTATCTAATTAGTGGTAAAGTTTGACATGGCTAGTAATATATGTATGGTTATCCTTTAACACTTTGCAGAACTAAAGACAGTTGTGCATCTTGCAGGACTAAGCCAGAAGAAAGATTATTCAGGTAAAAGACGCTAGACCTACTTCTCATTTTCCATATATGTTACACTGTAAGTTCTTGTTTGTATCTGAGAATAGGTTATGTGTAATGTCACCAAACCCATTTTCTATCTATAGGAATACCTACTTCTTATTTATTAAATACTGAATATATAATTTTAAATTAATATTTAAAATAAATTAGCTCTAGAAAATTAAATTTCTGATTTTGGTTCATCAGTTTTATTCAGTCTGGCAGTGACACACTTCTTGACAAACTTCTTTCCTATTTGGTATGGAAGTGGTGGATAAAAGGAATGTGATTGTGTTTTGGTTTTTTCCCTTCTCGGAATACCAGAGCAAGACTTGTCTTTAAGGGGACACTTTCAGAGCATAAGGAAAACTACACTTTTTCGTCTGCCATGTGCAAGCATCACAGGAAACGTGAAATTAGTTTAAAAAATGAGGAGAATCTCAGATGAGTAAAGAGGAGTGAGTTTAGCCCTGATTTACAGCTTGAGGCAAATGGTTAGATATCCCTCTGAAGAAAGGTAATCTCTGTATACTAATGACACATAAAATGAAAGCAGACTCTGCATTTTCCTGCTGGGGGCGTCTTAAACTGTCCTCAAAACTAACTCATGTTGGCCAGCATCAAGAGACAGGATGCTGCTGCATTAAGACTTGCATCTGCTCTGATTCTGTTTCAGTGGTATTGTCTATTTACTTATTGTAAGAGAGGATGGCTGATAGTTTTGAAGTACTATAATCTTCTCATCAAGGGTATTGAAGGGAAAGGGAGTCACATAGGAGAAACAAATAAGACTGGAAAACCATGATTGCTACTGCTTCTTCAGTTTTTGTTCATCTTGAGGAACTGTCAGATTCTTCTTTACTATGATTGTCTGTGGCTGTTGTCTCTACGACCTGGAAGGACAATACCAGCAGGAGTGCAAGGAGCACACTGGATTCTGGGCTAAGTGATGTGGTTGGCCACATCTATGCAGTGTTGCCCCCAGTCCAGACTTACTCCTTTCAGGGTCCTTTGAAGTCTGCATGATACTGAGAGGCAATCTTTTGTTTGTATGATTGGTTTTTTTATTTAGTATCAATTTTCTTATGTTCTGACTTGAATGACTGAAACCAAGCTGTTCATATTGGGGTCCATGCAGCAAATGATCCTGACAAGTGTGCCTAGACCTCCCTTCAGAGAAAATAAGAAGGTGTCTTGGGAAAAAAGTAGTTTGGAGTTCAGTAGTGGTGATCAGGAACAAAAGGCCGTGGGCAAACAGAAAGAGAGATGCAAACTGGCAACGTAGTTACACTTGCAAAATCTTCTCTAGTATTCCTTTTTCCTCTGAGACAGAAGGGAGGAAAACTGCAAGACCTTGTAGTGGAACCTTTTGAAGAGGTATGTGAATGTTCTGACTTGCCCTTAGCTTTTAAGGTTTATTTTGCATTGGCTGCCTTGGGTAGGGGAGGAAGGAGTGGGATGAAAAATATTTTAAAGTAATAGTTTCACAACAGAATTTGAGAAGATCAAAGATTTTGCTTCTTCAGCCATGTTCTTCCTCTTACTCTTTTTTTTCTCTCTAGAAGTATCTCAGGACTATCTGGATGTTCCAGAACATATGCCTTTATCCCTTTTTTCTGTGTAGCATTTCAGTTGGCTGAACACTTCAATTCTCTTTTCAGCATATGTGTTCTTCATCTCAGATGCAATAAGCTCTAAAGCAATGGGGTCATATTTGGAAACCAAATCTTCTTGTGTCCTTTTAAGCTACCATATTTATTCTGGATCATTTTGAGTAGTCTCTTGTTTTTTTCTGTGTTAAGGTTTAATAAACTATAGTGCTTTTAAAATTGCCTCTACAAACTGTCCTTCTCCAAAAGTGGAAGGTATCTTTTGCTCCCTCAATGGTTGAGACTGCTATGGGTAAGATTTACTCTTAAGAATATGCTCTTGGCTTTCTGTATGTCCTTCATGTTTTTCCAGTGTTCCTGGGATATTCCTGCAGAAACCAATTCTCTTCCTCAGGCAGCAATTTGTTGATACAGTTTCTTGTTCTTGTAAGAGAAATAGAGTGTTAGCAAAGGCTTTCCCTGATTTAAGAATACTTGAAAATATGGACCCTGTTTCAATTCCAATGAATCATAGAATCCAATGAATCATAGAACCAGGTTAGTAAAGACCTCTAGGATCATCATGTCCAACCTGTCACCTAACCCTTCTAATTAACTAAACCATGTCACTAAGTGCCTCATCCAGCCTCCTTTTAAACACCTCCAGGGATGGTGAGTCCACCACCTCCCCTGGCAGCCCATTCCAATGGGCAATCACTCTTCCCACAAAGAATTTCTTCCTAATGTCCAGCCTAACCCTGCCCTGGTGCAGTTTGAGACTGTGTCCCCTTGTTCTGTCACTGGGTGCCTGGAAGAAGAGACCAACCCCACCTGACTACAACCTCCTTTCAGGTAATTGTAGGCAGCTATGAGGTCTTCCCTGGGCCTTCTCCAGGCTGAACAACCTCAGCTCCCTCAGCCTTTCCTCGTACAGCTGTGCTCCAGCCCCCCCACCAGCCTTGGTGCCCTTCTCTGGACATGGTCAGGCACCTCAGCATCTTTCTTAAATTGAGGGGCCCAGAACTGGTCACAGTACTCAAGATGTGGCCTAATCATTGCTGAGTACAGAGGCAGAATGACTTCCCTGGTCCTGCTGGCCACACCATTCTTTATACAGGCCAGGATGCCGTTGGCCTTCTTGGCCCTCTGGGCACACTGCTGGCTCATGTTCAGTCACCTGTTAACCAGTACCTGCAGGTCCCTCTGCCTGACTGCTCTCCAGCCACTCTGGCACCAGCCTGTAGTGCTGTCTGGGGTTGTTGTGGCCAAAGTGCAGAACCTGGTGCTTGGACTTGTTAAAACTCATGGTGTTGGACTGTGCCCATCTATCCAGCGCTATGAAGACATTAGTGTTTAGGTGTTTTGGTATGCTTTGGCACCAACTTTAAGGCAAATCAAATTGAAGCAAATTTTTCTGTAAGCAGGCTCAGTTAGTAAATGATGACTCTGAAAATGAAGTGTGTTAGACCTTGTACAAAGATGTTCGGAGTCTTTCACATATAAGAAACATATAAACTTTCTACTGTTCAAATAAAAGTTAAAATTTAGTCATCCTTGGCCTTTAATCAGCTTTCAGATCTTGAGTCTGACTTTTTAGAGCATGAAAGCTGTGTTTGCTGCTTTCATGAGTGAATCTTTGTTCTGTGATCTTAGATCCATCTCTTCTCCCACTTTCATAAAAAGCTGCTGTAGAAGCTGGTTTCTCAAGCTTTGTCCTGAAGTCTTGGTTTAAAGGCAAACCACAAGGCAAACTATGTTTGTTTATTATGTCTGCTGTTTTATGAACAGTCAGCATGGATGGCCATAAAAACAGTAGGTTTATTTTTTATGTTGTATGTGTGCTTGTACAGAAATTAAAACTGTCTGGATGACATTAAGGTGTCTGGGCATAGGAATCTATGGAACACCAAAAGGAAAGGAGTTCCTCAGTACTTCCATTCTTTCATTGTAAATGTCTTTGTAGTGATTTGTCCTACCTGTGTTTCTGCAGAAGCTCAACATGTTTTCTGTAGCAAAACTGTAGCAACTCCAGAAGAAGGCAGAAGTCCTTTAAGAAAGCATTCTTCTGACCTACTCTAGTTTATTCAGAGGAAGGTTTGACTGGGAGGGAATTAAACCACCTGCCCTGAGTTCACTGAACATGCGTCAAACCTAGCTATTACAGATGTGTGTGGTTTCCCTCTGTTGTATAGTCTGTATCTGAGACCACAACATATTCTATTTTTTTTTTTAATTTCAATTTTATGTTTTCTCCATGAATATTAGATCAGAGTTGTAATTTGCAGTAGGGCAACACAAGGCCACAAATACTTTGTTACACACTTCCTACACCTAGTGTGCTTGTAGAACCCTTCCTCTAAGAATATTAATGCTGTGCTTTTCTTAAGCATGTAATACATCCAAAGTAAGTTCAAAATCGAAAGACCAACTGCAATTTTCTTTGATATTATTTAATCCTCCATGTATTTTCTCCTGTTGATGATTCAAAACAGCTAGATTTTTCTCTTCCTGTTCTACTGCAATTTAAGGATGCACTTGAAAAGTCACAAAAGGCAGTGCTCTTTACTCATGCACCTGTATGTCAAAGCTATAAAACTGTATGCTATGCTGTTACAAATTAATAGGACAAGGCATGGAATTAGTAAAAATATAAATGATTTATTAGTTCCACCTATGTATCTAAATACAAAAGTTATGAAATATTATTACAGGTTCTTATGTTTGGTCGAGAAAATCTTCAGACTATAGTTACAGATAGTTTGAAAAAACAGTATTTAGAAAAGATAAATCTAAAAGCAGTATGTTACCCCTACTAACAAAAGGCAGGTATTTCCCAGAGACTTAGGAATATTCCAGTTTACTCACAATGCTGTTTGTCGATTGTGGGAATTCCTCTGATGTTTCTTTTTATTGGAAAATTCTTCTGGAACTGCGTCTGTTTAATCCACACGTATGTGTGGGAAAAACCCAAGAAAGAGAACCCGAGTGCTCTGCAGCCTACTCATTTAAACAGACGTTCTAATTTGTGTCGTAAACGCTACCAGAAAGCATATTCCAACAGCCGAAAAGGGCAGAAAGTGATTGCCATCAGTTCCCTGTTTAAGCATGTCTAGGCTTGCCCCGGTACGGGAGTATGCGCCTGACATGTGGCTTGGGGGAAGGGCTGTGCATCCACGGACCACAGCCTTGGGGAGAGGGAGGTGCCTTCCCTCTTGCTCCTTTTCCCACGCTTCTCTGTTTTCCCCTCATCCTGCTTCCGCGGAGGGGGAGGGTTTTTGCATGTACTGCTACATCTGCCCATCTACGTGCTCAGCTTGACTTGCTAAGTACTCTGTGTGCATGTGTCTATTTCACCACTAGATTGATGTAATTCTGTTGAGATTTGTGGAGTTTATTCTGTCTTTGACTGTAGTGCATTAAGTTTCTTCTTTAATATGCATTTTTTCCTGTCTACATCTCACTACACGTAGCAGATGGGCTTAGTAAGATAAACATTCAAAAGGTGGCCCCGTATTACCTACTTTCTCAAGCTTCCTCTGGTTTTTATTTTTTTGCATGTGGAAGGAATATGAGATAAATCACTTGAAAGTAGTATAATCGAATCTTGATTTCTGAGCATACAAAAACTGATGTAAATGAATGCAGTGAAGTAGTAAATTAAGGGAGCAAGAGTCTACAGCACCCCTAAGAGGCAAGTGTTTGCTACGAAGTACAAACAAATGTGCTCTGCATTTTGAGGTCAAATAAAAACCCTTACAGGGAAACAGGAAACCTGACCAGCCTGATACAGGCTCTTTGTATTCAATACAGGCTTGTGAAAAGGGAAAAAAGAATCATAATGATCTTTGAAGCAGGAGTAGGGAACCATAGGAACAATTTAAAGGAAATTGCAGTAGTGATTGTTTTAAGCATAGCCAAACGAAGCCTCATGCACGATCATGAGCACTGTCTATTTTCAGTCTGAAAGATGATGTTATGGATTATTAATTTTATAAGACAAATATATTAATAAAATATTATATATACATTATTAATATAATATCATGCCAAAACTTGTTTGCCATGTTGTTTGTTCAGTTGTGAAGATATTTTATGATGGATAGGTACAGTACACAGGCAATATTAAAGAGTTTAGAATGCTTTAATAGAACTTGAACACAAATATTTATATTGGGAAGGCTCTGCTGCAATATGCCGCTTGTCCTCTAGGGAAAGATTCAAAGATTCGACAGGTTCCACAGCTGCCCAACCGAGGTGGCAGACGAATAGAGAATCTTTACGATGAAATAGGCAACATATATTTGGTACTCACTCAATGGAGTTTGAAACCTCTCTGGCTGCAGTTATTATAATCCAAGATACAGTGTGCTTACACTAGTTAACCGAAAGAGCCAGTATAGCACGGAGACATATGTGAGCTGTGTGCTTGTTCTCGGAGAATGTCTCCAGAGATACTACAGCTTGGCTTCTTGGGGCTTTAGTGCCGCTGGAAGGGGAAGAAGCGGCAGCTTCCTCATGCGTAGCTTCTCCTGGCTACGGAGTCTTGGGCTCCAGCAAGACTTGCTTAAAGCTCTACGGAGCGGCAGATGCAGACTCCTTTCACGGAATGCTCTTGGGCGATCCGCTTTCAGATTCTGGTGCTCTTGACTTACAGCACAGTTGCTGACACTACTGGGCTGCAGTTTCCAAGTGTGTTGACCAGGACACGGAGGCACATGCAGCTGTTTTACCCTTATGGTCCTCAGACGGGGCTGTTTTCAGGCTTACTTTAGCCTAGTCACTGCACATAGGCTCTGTGCAGTAATATTATTGAACGGGCAAGGTTCTGCAACAAGTTTAGGCAGGTTCCTCTCACGGCATGATGGGCGCTCAGCTTTCCGGGGTAAACTGAGGCACGGCTGCTGTCTTGGGTATTGTGGCTTATCCAGATGAAACAAACAAAGTAAGGCATACACGCTCTGGCGAGGCTTGGCTTTGTCGCTTGTCCAGGTAAACTGAGGCAGAGCAAGTTTCTGGAGGTAAGCAGGCAGGCTTCCCTAAGTAAAGCATCCCACCTCCCCCCCCCAAAAAAAAAACAACCAACCCAAACCCAACAACAACAACCCAGCCTGCTTTACAATCTTGGCTTTTGTTTATCATTTGTCACAGCATCCATTTGGCCAGTTGCCGACAAAGATATGCAAAGTGCTTAAACAATGAGCATGGCATCCTGCCAAACTTGACCAAATAAGGCAGATGCAGCAGGCCATGCACAGGTAGGGCAAATCTAAACATGTCCCTGGCAAGCCTTTGTCTTTTTCCCACACTTCCCAGTTTACCTGGAAAGGGGTGGTGGGAGCTTGTGTTGGACCCATTTCACCCTATCACCACAGATGGTACTGAGCACTTGATTAAGTAATGCCTCTGACTCAGATTATGCTTCAGCATTCATGTAAGTTTAGGTTATTTTAAAAGTGTACAGCTGTTTCCTCATGAATGAAGATTAGGCTGGAGTTTCTGTAGAGTGATACATTGCTTTAGTCGTGATAGTTCTTGAGCAGGTGGATAAAACATCAAAGTACTCCTGTGCAGAGTCAAGGTGGAGCAGGCCCCGTCCTGGAGAGTTCTCAGCTGGGCTGCAGCAGTACAGGAGTGAGCATATTGACAAGTGTGGGGGGAGAGCAGGTTTAGGGTGAAGGAGAAAAGAGGTCAGATTGTCACTTCAGGGAGTAATGTCTTTAGGCAGTAGAAAAAATTACTAATCTGGGGTTGTCCCTCTGCTAATATAAGTTTACAGAATTCTGCTGTATGTAACTTTCACATGGCATCTGTATTGAATTGTAAGTGCACATTATGAGTAGTTCTAGACTAATGTGTATCCAGATCTTTAATGGCTATCCTGATTTTGCTGAAGTGTATTCTGTTTTCATGTCAAAAAAATAGTAAAGGTAAACCAGCATGGAAACTGTTTATACCAGTACAACTAATTGAACACTTTACCTAGCTTAATCTTTCCTTAAGTGCCAAAGATAACAAGTTAGTGTTAGCAGCTTAGCCACCCTTGCCTGGGACAGGCTGGAAGGAAGGTACACTATAGTTCCAGGAGTGGTGTGGGTTAAAGATTTCTAGGCAAGCCTGAAGATTTTAAGGATCTCTTAACACAGAGTTGCAAAGGTCATTTGCCAAAGGCCAGGTGGGTAGTTCTACAGTATTGACCTTATCAAAACATAGAGCCCACAATCTATCCAACCTGTTTGATTAACCCATCAGCCCTTTCAGCCCATCAGACCTCCAAATCTCAACATTTTCTCTACATGCAAAAACATTTTTTTCTGACTAACTGGATGTGCTTTCATGGTTTAAAAAAAAAAAAAAAAAAGCAGTCCTCTTATGGTCTGACTGACTGCACACGGTGAAATTGCTCATGTTATACATAGGCATCTTACATGAGGGGAAAGGTTATATGAGAAGGTTAAAGGTTACACTATGTTTCAGTATATGTATGTTGAAACACGTCAAGGGTTAGAACAGTAAAAATGCTGTTGTGAAATAACAGTCTGATCTAAACTTGGTGAAGAGGAACCTGCTGATGTCAATGGGAATTATCTTGTATCATGTAATAGGAGGCAGGATTGGAATTGTACACAAAGGACACTGGCATGCTACTTATTTTCAGAAGTATTGTGCTTGCATAAGTGCCTTTTCAAGAGTCTTTTCTGAAGATTGCACTTGGCACTCAAGTGGTTCTGAAAAACTATCTCAAGGCATGCATTTACAGTTACAGAGTAAATATCAGTACAACAATATCAGTTACACTGAAGTGCCTTTGTGATGCCTAGTGTATGAGAGCTAGACCCATGAGCTAAAGCTGGGAAGCAGCGTCTTGCTTTCCAAGTTGACATTTTCTTAATGCTAGCAAAAGAAGACAGAGAGTTTTATGCTGCTGAGTCTGTATTTTTAACAAACAGAAAAATCCCTGGTAATGAGATATGCATTTAACAGTTTTAACAAATGGGTATGGCTGACAAAAAGAAATACTGGCCTCTAAGTAATGCTATAGTACTTTACATAGGTACATATCCAGACTGTATTTGAAAAGGAATGTTTGGATGTCCAAGAGTTGTTTTTTGTAGTGATATGAATCAGAAAGTTCTGTGATTACAGTAACTAAAATTTAAGTTCTCCAGTGGGATTGCTTTATCTAAATCCTTTATTTGCATACAGCATTTGCAGAATTTGCTGATTCTTACAGGTTTCTATGGAACATCCTATCCACATACATGAATACCAAATATTTACTAATTCAGTTTAGTTTTGATTTACAGCAGTAGGATTTAGTTATGTTACCTTGTATTGCTACTTGCTAAGAACATGTACAGTTTGTGATATTGGTAGTCCAGCATACATAGGTATCTTCAGGGGTCTCTAATTTCCCTGGAAAACTTCAAGTCTGGCAATGCTATTGTCTGATTCTTTTAGAGGATTTCACTCCTGTGTTTTAATAAGAGTAAAGTCTTGGATTTTCATACTCATTTAAAAGCATTTAAACTTTCTGTTGTCATGGTTGCAGAGAGGAACCCAAAAACATGAATACTGGCTGACCCCTAAAAGCTGTAAGCCTTTGTATTTCTATGAAGAAACTCAGAACTAAAGCAAATGTTAAGATATTGTTGTTTTTTTTTCCCTTCAAATGTAGTAATTTCTCAATGGCTAGGATTGCTTCTGTAGAGCAGTAAGGGTAGAAGGGAATTAGATTAATAAGATACACAGTGAATTTATAGTGAATTACGTTATATGAGGGCATGATCACAGATGTGGTCACAGGTTCTTTTGTGTCTGATCTGTCTGTACTAAAGGAGCCTTCCAGGAGCTCAGCTGTAGTCTTTTGTTGTTATTCTTGTTAGAAAGCTTTTCCTGCCTCTTCCTGCCATCTAACCAGATTCACTTTTGTTTTCAGATAAACCATTTCCATTTTTTCCTAACTTGAATCTGTGCATAGAGCACATTTGAGCATTAATCTTTTTTAACATGTTCATTTATACTGTGTTAGGAGATTTGGTGCTAGGAATTACTAGAAGTTTTGGCTTTGGGCAAGGATGGGCATTCAGGCAGTTGCTTGTCACTCACAGCGAGGAAACTTAAGCTTATATGAGACATTAGGTTTTATGCAGATATTTTCCACTACCATCTCAGTCATGTACCTAGGGAAGATACCAGGTCTGGCTTGCTTTACCTTAGCTTTTTGTCTTCTGGGCAGTGTTTTTGTGTACTTCTGTGAAATGACATCTTCGCCTTCACATTGTGTCCTCGCTGAAATCCTGCTTTGTGGTTTCCTTTGCTTCCTTGAATAATTACAATTTTCTTCCTGGGTCTTAAGGAGAGAGGACTAAACTAATCTAAATAATGCTTCTAAGTCTTCCAATACCTTCTCTTTTCTGTTTTGTTTTGGTTTGCTTTTTTTCCCTGGTCTGGTAAATGAGAGGCAAACAGAAGCCACACAGCAAGTGGGTAATAGTATGTGTCTTGCAATGTCAATGATACAAATCCAAAAATCTTGAATTTTTCCACCTATGGGTGGAAGGTTGTGCATAGAGTCCCTTTCTCTCTCACTATGTGTAGCAAATCAGATAATGCTGTTAGCACATTTTTGCAGCACATATTTTTGTATTCCTGTGTGGATACTCTTATTTGAGAAGTTGAGCAGCAATGGTCCTTTATCTCTACCTCTGTCTCTTAGTCAGTCACCTCTGTCTCTTAGTCAGTCACCTCTGTCTCTTAGTCATCTCTAAGGATAATTGTTCTACTGTGTTTTTCTGAGAATGTCCATGCAAAGAGGACTTAACCATATGACACTGCCAAAACTTCCGGCAAGTTCTCCCTCCTGCTCTACAACACATATTCCTGATGTGGTTTTTGTTCTCTGGCCCTGAAACTATTTGCTTGGCAGAACTTTGCCTGTTCCAAGACAGCTTTAAACTGAGCCAGGTTTGGATCCAGGAGGAATTCAGAAGTTGTAATGTGAAGTAGTCTTCTGAAGAAGATGAGACTGAAAACTGGTAAGATTGGTCTGGGCAAAGCCTTGAGATGATATGTAAGTGAACAGAGCACAGTTCTTGCTTATGCCAATCTAATCCTTACGGGAGGGTCTGAACTTAAAGGCTGCACATAAAGTGGAGAATCATATTTCATTTTGTTGCCTTCTCGCCCCCTTACATTAGCTTTACATCTATTAGTTCTTAAATCTTGTTTTCTACAATCTCTGCCACAGCAAACTGTAGTCTTTTTTGTGTCTTGTTTCTTTAAATGGTGATGATTGTAATAGAGCAGTAGGAGGAAGTGAAGTGATGTGAAATAAGCACAGTTTTTGTGAAGCTGATATTTTATATTTTAATTAAAATTGATCTTATCAGTTAAACATTCATCTACTAGATACAAATTCTACTATAGGTCTTTGTTACAAGATCTTAGAGGACCATGCAGGCTGAAAATGTGTTCAGGTGAAAATTTAGCCTCAAAGAACTGGGGTTGCTTTAAACCAACAAAACAGAAGCAGAGCAAAATGATATGCAAACAAACCTCACCACCAGCTTTGCCAACTTCCTGACCCTTCTCCCATAAAAAATAAAATGCCTGCAACTATACGCTGATTTATTTCTACGCTGATTTATTTCTATCTACAGACTTAATTTTTAACTTTGTTGGCTTGGTTTTATGTGGCATGCCGTGTCACTCCCCTTTTAAAAAAGTTTGTATCAGTTCACTTCCCAAAAGGAAGGCTCATCAGTTCAGAAAGATTTTAGAAAGCTAATAATTTCTAGAAGAGTCCTCTGATTTCAGGAGTTTATTTGAAGGGAAGTCACGACTTCCACAAGCAAAGGAATTTGGTCTCAGGCTTTGAAGCTCTTGTAATGCTTCAAAGCCTGAGACCAAATGGCCAGCAGGGCAAGGGAGGGGATTCTGCCACTTTACTCTGCTCTCGTCAGACCCCACCTGGAGTACTGTGTGCAGTTCTGGAACCCTCAGCAGAGGAAGGATATGGAAGTGTTGGAGCGGGTCCAGAGGAGGGCCACAAAGATGCTCAGAGGGCTGGAGCAGCTCTCCTATGAGGACAGGCTGAGAGAGTTGGGGCTCTTCAGCCTGGAGAAGAGAAGGCTTCCAGGAGACCTGATAGTAGCCTTCCAGCATATGAAGGGGGCCTACAGGAAGGCTGGGGAGGGATTATTTACAAGGTCCTGCAATGACAGGACAAGGGGCAATGGGCTTAAACTGGCAGAGGGGAGATTTAGACTGGATGTTAGGAGGAAGTTCTTTCCAGTGAGGGTGGTGAGACACTGGAACAGGTTGCCCAGGGAGGTTGTGGCTGCTCCCTTCCTGGAGGTGTTCAAGGTCAGATTGGATGAGGCCTTGAGTAACCTGTACTAGTGTGAGGTGTCCCTGCCTATGTTAGGGGGTTGGAACTAGATGATCTTTGAGGTCCCTTCCACCCTTACCGTTCTATGATTCTAATGGCTTCTTACTGGACGGTTCCCATATTTAATGTTTGAAAAGTTACCCAGTGTGTTTGTGATTATGTTGTTCTTCTGACAATGTAACATTAGGCTGAATCTGAAAATACTGTCAACCACCTTTCTTGTCACCATTGTTGCAAAAACAATATTGAACTCATATTTTCCAGTGTTGTTCCAGTTTGGGTTCAGTTTTATCAAAATTCTGTTCAACTTCATGTTTTGGTTTTTTTTTTTTTTCTGATGTGGCTCTTAGTTTGCTGAGACCCTTGTGTTCAGGAATTGCTGTTTTTGATTTACCTACCTGGTACATCTGGAGAGGAGGACTACCTTCATCAGCAGCAGCACTTGCACTGCAGTTGATTTTTGTGATCTGACCCTTTCTTTTAGGATCCAAAAATCCTGAGTGTGTTAGAAAAAAGAAACAGCATGACAGAGGTGATGTTCCCTTCCATTCACACTTCTTCCTGCCTGGACTTGCTGGTATTTGCATCTGTGGCTGTAGCAGTGGGAAGTACAGGAGGTACAGGATCAAGACCAAGACTGCTAATGCTTGACCAAATCTAGAGAAAAATGTTTTTAAGAGAGCATGTGTTCCTTGAACTGTATCCTAATAATAGCTGCATGTTTCTCCTCCTCTTACTTGGCCCATCCCTATCTATGGTAGCCTGTGGTCTACTTTAATTTACTCCAATTGGCTGTGATTCTTGAGGAGTCATATGCCACCTGGCTGTGAATATAACAGGTCTTATCCCAGCCGCTCCCTTCCCCTACCCTGAGATGATGTTGCAGGCAGAAGTGTGTGGAAGCTGGATTGCAACTCACAATGTCACCTCAAAGCGTGGAGTTGCCAATATAGAACTTGCCAGGAGTTCCTACTTCAAGTTGCTTGGGAAACTGAGGACAGGTAGCCTGCTGGCTTCCTTCAAATGCATCCACACCCTCAGAAGACTAGTTTGAATGTTACTGTCTGAAGCCTTGTAATTTTTTTAAGGTAGACATTATGAATTCTGCACTGAAGACAATGTATTTTACCAGGGACCTTCTCTACTTAAAACTTTTCTTTAAACAGCTCTGTATCTTTAAACTCAAAGGTGCTAATGTTTTTTCTCTAAAGCCTTCTCAAAAAAGTTACTGGCACAAACTAAATAGAGAAATTAGTTCCCTTAGTTTCAAAAAAATGTGTTTTATTGTTCGTCTTGCTGAAAGGAGTTTTACTTGTTGTTTCTGCCTATGGCAGGGAGTTGGAACTAGATGATCCTTGAGATCGCTTCCAACCTATGATTCTGAGTGTATATGGATAGTAAATGCAATAAATACTTAGAGAACGCAGTCTTACACAGTAAAGTCAGGTCACGCTTCATTCCATCTGTAAATTTTTCCCCCAGTCCTCTGGATCAGAAATCATAGAATCATAGAATGGTAAG
>VWZE01022774.1:0-14540 GCA_013396675.1 Eubucco bourcierii | reverse complement strand
AAAGAAAAGAAAAGAAAAGAAAAGAAAAGAAAAGAAAAGAAAAGAAAAGAAAAGAAAAGAAAAGAAAAGAAAAGAAAAGAAAAGAAAAGAAAAGAAAAGAGGAGTACTGTATTCCACAAAGCAGACTGCACTCTAAAGAATGACTGCTCCACCATGTCGTTGACAACAGCAGTTGGAGAAGAGGCCAAACTTCAGAGTTGGTAAGACACACTGAAGAGTAGTAAAGGGGAGAATACAGCCCCTTTTGCTTCTGTAGTGTAATTCCTTGCCTGTATATCAAGTACAGTGTGTTGCAATTTTACTGTCTGTAGCATCAATGTGGAAAAAAATATGTTAACAAAGACCTGCCTCCCAAGGAAGCTCCTCAAACACCCTTTTGTAAGTCTTAATTCACATTCCACAGGCAATTATAGGTATTGGAAACTGTGGGTATGAGAAAGTCAGGTGTGATGGTTTGGGAGTTCCCTCCCCCAGACTAGACTCAGCTGGCTGGAAGTTAAGGACTGAAGCTCTATTTACAGCTTAGCACAATGTACAAGCAGAGATAGACACAATAGACAGGAATAGTTACAGACATAGACAAGTTAAAGGGAATACAGAAACACAATCCCCCTCCCAGAAATCAGAGTCCCCAGGAGGGGCTCCCAACCACCCTTCCACCTTCTTCCCACCCCTCTGCCTTACCCCAGGGTCTGCCTTACGTGCAAGGTGAGTTTGGAGGATGGGCAACGGAGGTTAGAAGCAGGGTGGTTAGTTGGGTTACTCAGCAGAGACTAGAAGACACACTGGCTGCCAGAGAGACCAAGAGACTCTCTGTTATCTATGTTTGTGTTCTTGTTCCTATCCATCTCAGTCAACCTATGAGTGCAGTAGACATCAGAAGTGTTTGTTTCACAACCCACAATCTAATTTTTTTCATTAAAATGTTCCAATTAGCCTCAAACCAGTACATCATGTCATTAGAAGATAATAGTGCCAGGTCTATCTGAGTACCAACTGACATTCTCAGCTGGAAATAGGTCTGTGGCTAAGATTAGAGGCCATTGGCCATTGGATTTCCTCAAAGCCTCCAACATGTTTGAAAGACAGGTAGATGCTTCCTATTCTACCCAAGACAAAATCCGGTCAGAAAAAAATCTCCGTCCACTGTACATCTGCTTTTACTTGGGCAAGTAAGGAAGGTCACTGCTTAACCCACCTGTAAATAACTGTCACCTCTGTTCAAAATAGCAAAGACAAAACCAATAGAGCTATACTTTTGCCCCACTAGTGTAGCAGCTGATATGCAATACTAAGTGAGGAAAAAAAAAACCCAACAAAATAAATCAAGACAAAACCCACCAAAATAACAAATATCTGAAGGTGTAGAGTAAAACTTTGTGCTGGTTTGAGATTAAGCGGAATATTTCAATGAGAGAAATTAGATATCTGGTTGTGGGAAAAAAATTATGATGAGGTCTATATCATTTGTTGGTTTGCTGAGTGGGGTAAACCGCAAAATGTAAACAGTTTTGGCCAGTCTGTTCTGTGTGGCTGGATCTATTCACTCTCTCTCAACTCTGCTCTAACATCTTTCCATTAATCTTGACTTGCAGCAAATAGTGTAAGCTTTGCTGCTTGGTTTTCTTTGTCTGTCTGGGAAAGCAGAGGAAGAAAGAGAGGGGTCTCTTTGAGCCCTTCTAGGTAGTTTCTTTGTCTGAGAGGGAGTTTGGATTTCTGTATTACTACTTATTTGTCTATAGTTGTAAATACTTGTAAATATTGTGTATACATGCTTGTAAGTTTTGCTTTGCTGTAGCTATAGCTTCACGTTACTTCCAAGCCATCTGAGCTAGTCTGGTAAATTTCAGTGTGGGGGAGGGAAGTCATCACTGTGATGACCCAGACTAGAACTCAGTCAGGTGGAAGTTAAGGACTGAAGCTCTATTTGCAGCTCTGCACAATGTACAAGCAGATGTATACACTATATACAGGAATATTTACAGACATATACAAGTTAAAGGTAATACAGAAACACAACTCCCCTCCCAGAAATCAGAGACCCCAGGAGGGGCTCCCAACCACCCTCCCACCTTTCCCCACCCCTGTACCTTACCCCAAAGTTTGCCTTATGCACAAGGCGAGCTTGGAGAATCGGACAGGGGGGGGGTTAGAAGAAAAGTGGTTAGTGAGGTTACTCAGCAGAGAGGAGAAAGAGCCAGAAGCTACTAGACCGAGACACTGTCCCTACCGACTGACTTATCTATGTTTTGGTTTCTTAAACATCTCAGCAAGCCTATGAGTGAAGCAGACATCACCACTGTTTCCTTTTCACAGCCTATAGTGTAATTTTCTCTATTAAAATATTCCAATTAGCCTCAAAATAGTACACCCATCACATTCTTCCAGAAGCAATTTTTAAAATTTAATGTCATAGCTCATACATCTTTCCTAGCTAACTGTCTGTGGCAGGGCACACCAAGGTTTGAATGGGATGGGAAACTGTTTTGTTTCCCCCCACCTCTGGCTCCAGGGGTTTGGTATGCGAAAGAAGTAGGTCCCAAGTACCTTACCCCATCCCTGCAGCCTGAATAGGGTGGAGGGTGGTCGAGCAAATCGCCCCAGCATATATATATGGCAACCGGACACATTGCCTATGGGGACTTTGACTTGGTCCTGGAGAGGGACCTTGAGGGGCATCTGGAAGCAGGGTGAGAAGCAAGCAAACTCCCTGCTTTCAGACTGCCACATCCTGCCTACCTGCTGCAGGGAGCTGCCTCTGCCGAAAACCACCGCCATTGGTGGGTACACTGCCAGCAGTCTGGCTTGGCCCTGTGCTACCCCATGCTCTATGCCCGTGGCAGCAGTGTCTGCAGTCACTTTGGACTCTGGCAGGTTTACTCACATTGGATCCTGTGCTGCCTTGATCTACTGCTGGATTACAACTTGCAGTTGCAGACTGCCACAAAGGAGCCAAGGGACCAGCTCCAAATTCCTACGGCACTGCTGTGAGTAGCACAGACTTGCCCTAGGACTCCAGGCTGCCTTTAGTTGTAAGTGTGGTAAAACTGTTTTGTGGTAAACCTTTTCCAACTTCCTGATTGTCCTGCATTACTAAATTCCCTATAAGCATCCTTGTGAAGATCTTTCCAAATGAATTTGAACCCAATCCAATTAAATTGTATGTAGTGTGGGCAGGGCATTCTGGAAATAAAATAACTACAGATTTGGTAATTCCTACCTCATTAATTTCCCACAACCAATTCACTGTCAAAGCATGTTGAGATTCAACTAGAAAGGAACTAAACTTTTGGAACTAAATCTGGCTAGGGAAGTGAAAGATAGAAAGAACTTCTTTAAATATATCAATAATAAAAGGAAGAATAGATAAAGATGATGTAGAGGTGGCAGAATTAGGTGTTAGGTGATAAGTTGGACGCAATGATCTCAAAGGTCTTTTCCAACCTGGTTAATTCTCTGATTTGGTGATTCTTGTTGAACCCCTCTATCAGTCTTGCAGTCTTCAACCNCCATCTTCAAGAAGGGAAAAAAAGATGACCCTGGAAACTACAGAGCAGTCAGCCTCACCTCTGTGCCTGGCAAGGTCATGGAGCAGATCCTGCTGAAAATTCTGCTAAGGCAAATGGAAAACAAAGCAGAGGTGATTGGTGGGAACCAGCAATGGCTTCACCAAGGGCAGATCTTGCCTGACAAATTTAGTGTTTTTTTATGCTGAAGTCACAGCGACAGTGAGACAAGGGAAGGGCAACTGATGGCATCTACAAGGACTTGAGTAAGGCATTTGACTCTGTCCCACATGACAACCTGGGCACCAAACAGGAAAAAACATGGAATTGATGGGTGGAGCATTGCTGGGTAAGGAATTGGCTANGGGCAGATCTTGCCTGACAAATTTAGTGTTTTTTTATGCTGAAGTCACAGCGACAGTGAGACAAGGGAAGGGCAACTGATGGCATCTACAAGGACTTGAGTAAGGCATTTGACTCTGTCCCACATGACAACCTGGGCACCAAACAGGAAAAAACATGGAATTGATGGGAGGAGCATTGCTGGGTAAGGAATTGGCTAGATGGTGAAACCCAGAGAGTGGTGATCAATGGCACAATGTCCACCTGGAAACCAGTGAAAAGTGGCATCCCTCAGGGGTCAGTGCTGGGACCAGTGCTGTTTAACATCTTTGTCAGTGACATGGACAGAGGAATCGAGTGCACCCTCATCAAGTTTGCGCAGTCGACTTGCTAGAGGGCAGGGATCCATCCAGAGGGACCTGGACAGGCTGCAGAGCTGTGCCCAGGCCAACCTCATGAAATTCAATAAGGCCAAGTGTAAGGTCCTACACCTGGTAGGCGCAATCCCAAGCACAACTCCAGACTGAGTGGTGAATGGCTAGGAGCAGACCTGAGGAAAAAGACCTTGGAGTCTGGGTTGATGAAAAGCTCAACATGAGCCTGCAGTGTGCTCATGCAGCCCAGACAGCCAACCGAGTCCTGGGCTGCATCAAGAGAAGCGTGGGTAGCAGGGCAAGGGAGGTGATTCTGCCTCTTTACCCTGCACTCTTCAGACCCCGCCTGGAGTACTGTGTGCAGTTCTGGAGTCCCCAGCACAGGAAGGACGTGGAAGTGTTGGAGCGGGTCCAGAGGAGGGCACGAGGATGATCAGAGGGCTGGAGTAGCTCTCCTGAGAGGACAGACTGAAAGAATTTGGGCTCTGCAGTCTGGAGAAGAGAAGGTTTCGAGGAGACCTTAGAGTAGCCTTCCAGTATCTGAAGGGGGCCTACAGGAAGGCTGGGGAGGGAACTATTGACAAGGTCTTGCAATGACAGGACAAGGGACAATAGGTTTGAACTGGCAGAGGGGAGATTGAAACTGGATGTTAGGAGGAAGTTCTTTCCAGTGAGGGTGGTGAGGCACTGGAACAGGTTGCCCAGGGAGGTTGTGACTGCTTCCTCCCTGGAGGTGTTCAAGGCCAGGTTGGATGAGGCCTTGAGTAACCCGTACTAGTGGGAGGTGTCCCTGCCTACGGCAGGGGTTTGGAACTAAATGATCCTTGAGGTCCCTTCCAACCTTACCATTCTATGGTTCTATGATTTTTGAAAGATCATAGAGAACAGGAGTGGTGACGGGAATGGAAGAGACCCAGTGTTACTCCAGTCTTCAAAAAGAGCAAGAAGGAAGATCCAGGCAACTACACACCAGTCAGTCTTACCTTCACTCTTGGAAAGGTGGTGGAGTAGCTCATTCTGGAGGCTATCTCTAATCACATGAAAGAAGAGACGGTTACCCAGAAGTCTTGGTCTGGAGGAGAGAGACTTGTGCTTATATATTTCTGTATTCTGGAATTAAGGTACAAGTGAGACCAGATGCCGGAAGCAAGACTATTTATTAAAGGATAAAGTGAATGAAACAGAGAAAGAGAAAGGGAGAGAGAGTTAAAAAATGGAGAATGGGAAGGAAGAAGAGCAGTAAAGGGATATAACCATCAGCCAGAGAGGTGCGGAGGGAGAGTTGGGGCTTCCAAAGTCTAAGTTCTTTCCAGTTTGCCCAGGGATATTCTCAGTGAGTGATGTCTTCAGCACAGCTCTTCTCTGGAGTTCTTTTTATGGAGTTCTTCTTTTCTTCTTGCAGCAGGCAAAACTTAAGACACATCATGGGGGATGGGATGGATGTGTGGGGTGTGTGGGGGGGTGGCAGTGGAGAGAGGGTTCCTGGACTGCTGCTTCCAGGTTGGATGTCCATGGTGATGTCTTCTCCCCCTTACTCACTCTCTCACACCTTCACCAAAGCTGGTATAGGTTCAGCTATTATTCAGGTTTTTTGCAGCTTGCCCTGGCCACCCTGGTCATATTAATGCATAATTGACTGCCAGGTGTGCTATCACTGGGCAGAGCTGACCCTACAGCCAGGTCATTTGCAACAGTTGTTGTACATCCAGGTCCCTGCAGGGGTTTGGCATTGGGTTTTTGCCCCTGGCTTCAATACACATCCCTGAGCATTCAGGCAAACCACCCGAGCAAAGGTGATTTTTATCTTTGGTAATTTACATGTACAGGAGAGACAAGATTTAGTCTCTCACACCAGAGTAGCCAGCATGGGTTCACTTAAGGTAAGTCTTGCATGACTAATTTGAAAGCCTTCTACAAAGGCATGACCAAATGGATGGATGGAGAGCAATGGATATTGCCTATCTTGACTTCAGCAAGGCTTTTGATATCATTCCCATAAAATTCTTACAGGTAAACTTGAGAAAAATGGGTTAGATGATTGGACCATTAGGTGGATTGGTAAATGGCTCAGCAATTAAGATTGGAGAGTTGAGATCAGTGTTGCAGAGTCCCATTGGAAGCCTGTGGCCAGTGGTGCTCCCCAGGGATCAGTGCTGGGTCCAGTTTTGTTCATCATCTTTACCTATGATTGGGATGAAGGAATTGAGCAAGTTTGTTCATGATATGAAACTGGGAGGGTGCCTGACTCGCTGGAAGGCTGTGCTGCCAACCAATGAGATCTGGACAAGCTGGAGAGCTGGGCAAAGTTGAAACTAATGATGTTCAATAAGGACAAGTGCAGAGTACTGCATCTGGGGAGGAATAACACCAGGCACCAGTAGAGATTAGGTGTTGTCCTGCTGTAAAGAAGCTCCATGGAGAAAGACCTTGGAGTCCTAGTGGACAGCAAGGTATCCATGGGACAGCAATGTGCCCTTGTGGTCTAGAAGGACACTGAAAAGTGTGTCCAGCAGGTGTAGGGAGGTTCTCTTCCTTCTTTGCTCCACCCTGGTGAGATCACATCTGGAATACTGTGTCAAATTTTGGGTTCCCCAATTCAAGAGAGGCAGGGATCCGTGAAAGAGAGTATAACACAGATCTGTGAGGATGACTGTGGGACTTGAACATGTCTCCTATGAAGAAAGACTTAGAGAACTGGGGCTGTTCAGTCTTGAAAAGTTTGAAAGGGGATCTTATCAACATCTATTAATATCTGAGGGGTTGGTGTCAAGGTAAAGGTGGAAGTCTCTTCTGGGTGATGCTCTGTGATAATATAAGGAAGAATGAGTACAAACTAGAACACAAGAGGTTCCACCTCAGCATGAGGAGACACTTCTTTACAGTGAGGGTGACAGGATTTGGAGCAGGCTACCCAGAGAGGTTGTGAAGTCTCCTCTGGAGAGTTTCAAAACCCACCTGGATGTGTTCTTCTGTGGTCTGCCCTAGGGGATTCTGCTTTGATGTTGATCTACATGATCTCTGGAGATCCCCTTCAACCCCTAACACTGTGATTCTGTGAACAAACAGAATCTGGCAGCATGAAGATTTTCTTAATTTTAAAGACTTCAGTGAACCCATGTCAGAGACATTAGAGAATATGGTAAACAAGCTGAACTCACTCACTCTAACTCATGCTCAAAATCTTTCTTTGTCACTCCTAGATCTCAAGAAAAAGAGTCAAATATCAAAATATAAGATTCAAAGGGAAATTTTTGACTTGGAATTAGGGGCAGCAGCATCAGGGTCTAAACTGGCAAAGAGGTATCTGCTCCAGAGAATCTCTCAGATGGAAATGTGACTCTATTCAAAACACAGCAGGAGCCTCACAATTTATTCAATGCAAAAAAAAAAAAAAAAAAAAAAAAAAAAAAAGAAAAAAAAAGTATTCTTGCCATAGTACCAGATTTCCTTTTGGCTTTTTATAGACATACAAAGAGGAGAGGGAGAAGAGGGAGAGATTTTTTAAAAGATTCCCTAGTTTGAATAGCTACTGAGCAACAGTCATTACAAATCCTGCAGTTCAGTCAGTCAGTACAAACCCAACAGTAAGATGGCTTACAAGTCCTTCCCTTCCCCTTGGGACTCGCAGGAACATGCTGTTGTGAGAAGATCTACACTTCTCATCCTCTTCTCCTGGGAAACGCTACAATTTTGTTTCCATCAGCAGATGACAGCAAACATACTCTGGCAAGAACTGAAACCTTTGAAATGCACCACCTTCTGGATTCTACAGTGGGCCAGGCAGCTTCAAACCACCTCTGACTAACAACAGTTATCCTGTCTTTGTGTAGAGAAACACTTTGTATTAAATGGACATATGAGCAATCCAGCTTGTGCTAAGTGCTAATTTGAGTTGAAAAGTTTTGCAGTCTACATGAAAGGTTCATCCAGAGGGCAAGGACACCGACTGCAAGCTGCCACCAGGAGAACTGAACAACAACAGGAGATCAAACCAAAACAAGACTCTCAAGAAGTGTTTGAACAGATAATGAAGAACCAAATGCTCAATGCCCCAGCAGCTTGCCCCTTAACGATTTACACCAATTGCATAATGCCATAGAGTTTGTGCCTTAACAATTTTGACCAATTGCTTAACAATGAACTAACCCTCATGGACTGTTAAAAAGTATATAAGGGGATATTCATATTCAATAAATGGGCATTGCTTGGATCATATTGGTCTGCATATAGCTCTGTCCAGAATCTCTCACCACTACATCTTTGGACCTGGCTATAGCCTCTGGGGAGACTTATAGTGGCTTTCCAGTACCTGAAGGTGACTACAGGATGGCCAGACAGGGATTTTTTACAAAGACATACAGTGACAGGATAAGAGGCAATGGTTTCAAAATGGTAGAAGTTTAAACATTAGAAAGTTTTCACCAGGAGTGTGCTAAGGCACTGAAACACGGCCCAGAAACTGCAGAGGCTCCAACCCTGGAAGTGTTCAAAGTCAGATGAGCATCCCAGTCTAGCAGAAGGTGTCCCTGCCTATGGTAGGAGGTTGGAACTAGATGATCTTTAAGGTCCCTTTCCAACCTAAACCATTCTATGATTCTCTTCAATTCTGTCATTACAAAACTTGTTTGCAGTCTCATTCAGCAGAAAGAAAAAACATCTAAAATGTCAAGAAAAAAAAAAAAAAAGTGTTTTGCACATAATCTGCTTTAACCCAAAGACATAAAACCTTTAAGTCAATGAATCCTATATCATGGATCCATGTAGACAAACTGTCAGGAGAACACACAAGTAAGGGTTAAAATCCTGTTTGATGAGCAAGTTCTGATCAGAAACCTGCCTGGTTTTTGGAATAACATTTCTATTTTGATAAGAGTGCCGTTTCTATCAAACCTCCTCTTTTAATCTGAGCATTCCACACCACTTTTTCATCTATAACCTCCTGTGCTATAGAAAACCTGTGCACAAATGCCAGTATGCTGTCATGAGAGCAAGTTTTGTATGTAATCTGTGGGTCCAAATGTCTGTTTTTGCAAAGAACAGGAGGATGTAGCTCTGTAAGGGGTTCTGACAAAGTCGGTAGGGGTATTTATGCTGTAACATGCTCATGTCTGCTACTGAGGCTGAGAATGCACGCTCTAGAGGGGAAGATTTTTTTTTCTGAAGATGTTTCCCTGCTCTGAAAAGAGCATTTAGTGAATAACTTCCATATTCCTGTGGAATACAGCCTTAATACTACACAGGAAAGAAAGGAAATTAAAAAAGAGGAGTTTTCTACTAGCTTAAGATGATGAGTGACAAATAAGCTTTTAAATTCTCACAGGGGAAAAAAAAAAAGATTTTTGTTGCAGGTCCAGAGGAGGTCACAAAGATGCTCAGAGGGCTGCAGCAGCTCTCCTAGGAGGACAGGCTGTAAGATTTGGAACTCTGTAGCCTGGAGAAGAGAAGGTTTCCAGGAGACCATATAGTAGCCTTACAGGATCTGAAGGGGGCCTACAGGAAGTCTGGGGAGGGATTATTGACAAGGTCTTGCAATGACAGGATAATGGGCAATGGCTTTAAACTGGCAAAGTGTCATGGGTTTAAAGAGCCAACAGAGTGAAACCCTCAAATGAATTGGAGAAAAAACCAGAATTCTATTTGAAGAGAGTTACAGATAAAAATTACAAAGTGGATACAGAATCCATAAGCAATCCCCCTGAATTTTCCTCCAATCCAAAGCTAAATCTATCATCTCCAGTGCTCCAATCCTCCCCCCCATGCCTCTGCTATCCAAGAGGTCTAAGTACAGCCTCCGGAGGCCTCAAACCAGGTCTATCCTTATATGTTTGTCCCAGTAACATAGATCCTGCCTGACACAAGGCTGGAAGGGGAGGAAAGGAGAACGAACTGGCCTTGCTGTGAGTTTATGAAGAGATAGTAGAATTATGGGGTTGAATAACAACCTTCCAGTCTCTACAGGATTTTTTTAACCTTATAATTCCCAAGCTCAGACATTCCACCCCTTATTCAATCCCATAATTCCTGCTCATCTAACAGAAACAGACTCTATATAAATAGTGCCATCCAAATCATTCATCTTTCCGGTACTTTCTTCAAACTGATCTATCACTCAGATCCTGGACACAGTTCTCCTTTTCCTTGAATGGGACTCCTCAGATGATTTTGATTGTCTGAGAGAAACTCGATAGCAACTTGTACCTACTTTGAACTCAAACTCTCTCAGTCAAAATCAAACCCTTCTGTGGAACACACTTGATCTTACCACCTTCCCGCATTGCCCAACATACATGTCCTGGACTTCCCCCCATCAGGAAATAACCACCCCTTGGGCAGGTTGTATCCCCACCCAAAGGCAGAAAACACGCATAAGATTTTTCTCTTCACAAACAAAGGAACTCTATTTCCACCTGCATTGTGCTCAGCAGCACTCAACATCAAATAATGGACAGCCCCAGTCCATTCTCACTCAAATCTTTGCAATCCATGCATCCAGTTTGGAATCAAACCCAGGTCTCCCGCATCCAAGGGTGTTCTATCACTGAACTACACATGCACAAGCACCTGGTCACTGCAAAGTCTCAGTTACTCATTGCAGATTCTCTTAGAGTCCCTCTTGGCATAATCCAGATCAGTCCACATCCATCTGAAATTGCGTGTTTCTACCCCTGGCGCAGTCAGATGGGGCTACTAACTCCAGTCCACTCCATTCTTCAAGCTGTCACTCCATTCTACTTCTCATGTATGCATGAGTGAAGATCCCTTTGTCACAGATGAGTTCCATCTCTCAGAGTTCCAGTGTCTACAAGAGTCCCATGCTTCTTCTTGTCTCTTGTGCCAGGCCATCCACCACTCCTCAGGGTTTTGTCCTGCAGTTCCTCTGCTCTAACTGCACAATCAGAAGTGAACCTGCCACACCACCAGTTCATGACCTTCTTTCTTCCCCAATCTAAACAAAATTGTATAAAGTTTTATTTAACCTTTCCCAGTACCTCTCCATCCCCCTTCTCAATGGACGACTGAAAAGAAGGAGGATCTGGTGGTGGATGATAACGAGGTGGCTAAATAGGAAAGAAAATCATTATGGGGTCTGTGCCATTTACAGGAACCACTACCAGACCAGGACCATCCATCCCCATCACTGCCTCACAGGCCAGAAGAGGTGCTACCATCAGGACACCCTTGTGGCTCACCCTGCCGCTTGAGCTCGGCACCAGGGCTGCCACTGCTGCCTCTGCCACAGCTGAAGACTCAACAGAGATAGCCAGCGCCACACTGCCTTTTGGCACTGGTCCTGGCTGGCCACTCTGTGCAGACCCGGCAGCAGTGTGAGGGGAAGGGGAGCGAAACTCCGCCTCTGCTCATGTTCGGTACAGCCGGTTCAGCTACTGTAAAGCCAAGAGCTACTCACAGCAGAGGAAGGGGATCCCTGTTGCTGCTCTCTGTGGGTACCCCAGTAGGACACACTCCAAATGCAGGCACGCTGTTTGCAGCAGCTACCTGCACATGCATGCTGCTTGTATTGGAACAAGTGGGGTACTGAGGTAAGGCTGTTTCTTGTGGAGTCATCAGCTCATTCCCTGAATATGGAGTGGCTGCGCCCATCAAGAGGATGACCTCCACTGCCACTAGCTAGCCAACAAGGATGGTGCTGCTCCCGCCTGGTGCCATCTTTGCAGCGCTACCCGGAGCTACGGGACCAGGGAAGGATGCCGGCATGGCCAGAACTGCCTGAGTGTCCACGCCCTGCATTTCCAGTGCCTGCAGATCCACATTAGGAGGGGAGAACACGCAGGGGTTCACCAGATATGCTCTACCCCGTCCCTCCAGCTGGACCAATGCAGCACAGCTTGGCACCGTGCTCTGGGTCAGCTCCAACCACAGCTGCTTTGGGGGTGTGGGATCCAAAGCATCCTCAACCACCTCAGACCCTCAAAGTTGCTACCTGTCTCTTACTTCTACCCCTTCTGCCACCCAAGAGGGGCACAGTTCACATCTCCAAGTCTCCCAACTCTTCAGTACAATTTCACTAAGAGGCACCATTTTTCTAAGCTTCAGTTCTGTATTTTCCTCCAATTCAAACTATGCAAACCAGCAACCCTGTATGGGTCACCTATTGTTGTGCTGTGGGTTTAAAGAGCCGACAGAGTGAACCTCTCAAATNGAGGTCTAAATACAGCCTCTGGAGGCCCCAAACCAGGCCTATCCTTATATGTTTGTCCAGATAATGCAGTTCCTGACTGACACAAGGCTGGAAGGGGAGGAAAGGAGAACGAGCTGACCTTGTTGTGAGTTTATGAAGAGATAGCAGAATTATGGGGTTGAATAACAACCTTCCAGTCTCTACAGGATTTTTTTAACCTTATAGTTCCCAAGCTGGGACACAGAGGGGAGATTGAAACTGGATGTTAGGAAGAATTCTTTGTAGTAAGGGTGGTGAGACACTGGCACAGGTTGCCCAGGGAGGTTGTGGCTGCTCCCTCCCTGCAGGTGTTCAAGGTCAGGTTGGATATGGCCTTGAGTGACTTATGCTATTGGGAGATGTCCCTGCCTATGACAGGGGGTTGGAACTGGATGATTTTTGAGGTCCCTTCCAACCTTCTATGATTCTATGATTTAATGACTGGCAGCTCTGAATCAGACAGTTCTGAAGAGATGCTGCCTACTAACAGAGATTGTTTTCAGTGGAAGAACTGGTTAATGATCTAGTGATTATTTGAGGAAAAATATACTCATGTTTAATAATTCCCAGCTCTCTAGGCAGTGGTCTTTAGATCCCAGTTTATTCCTCCATATAGTTCTCATTGTATTTACCAATGGAATGGTCTCTTCACTCTCTACTTGTAAAAGAGTGTTTTCAAGTCGTTTTTATCATTGTACTGGTTTGAGGTTAATTGGAATATTTTAGTAGAGAAAATTATAGACTGTGAAAAGAAAACAATGGTGATGTCTGCTTCACTCATAGGTCTGCTGACGATGTTTAAGAAAAGAATGCAAAACAAAGATAAGACACTCGGGTTCAGACACTCAGGCTTGCAGACACTCTCGGCCTGTCTAGCTTCCTGCTTTCTCCTCTTTGCCAAGTAATCTAACTAACCACTGCTTCTAACTCCCCTGGCCAATCCTCCAAACTGACCTTACATGTAAGGCAAACCTTGGGGTAAATTATAGGGGTGGGGAGAAGGTGGAAGGGTGGTTGGAAGCCCCTCCTGGGGTCTCTGATTTCTGAGAGGGGTGTTATGTTTCTGTATTATCTTTAACTTGTATATTTCTGTAAATATCTGTATGTATCTGCTTGTATATTGTGATAAACTGTAAATAGAGTTTCAGTCATTAACTTCCATCTGGCTGAGTCTAGTCTGGGTGATTTTATAAAGTGTGGGGGGCAGATAACTCCCAAACCATCACACAATTTCTTTTTTTTGGCGTTTCCATTGCAGGGGTAATTAAATTTGATTTATTACTGGTTCGGTCTGGAAGTTATTTTACACATTTTGGGGGGTGGCCTGGCCGGTTTTCCTCATTTGGGTCTACCATTTGATTGTTGGGAAGACTGGTTCCTTTCTGATTGATGGTGACTCTGCCAGCTCTCTGGGTAGCCCATTCCAGCAGTCAATGACTCTCTCAGTGAAGAACTTTCTCCTCACCTCGAGCCTAAACTTCCCCTGGCGTAGCTTGAGAAGTAGATTCTAACCCTAAACCAAATTCAGTCTCTGGAGGTAGCAGATTCTAACCCTAAGCCAAATCCAGTTTCTCAGGTGGCAGGTCAGACCCCTAGCAATTCAGATTAGCAACTGCCAATCATTCTTGCTCCATCTAAGGCAAAAGCCAAGACTAAACACCTGACAAAGATTGATTCAACAGAGGATTTAGGGGAAGTGACCTCTGGTACACAATGAGAGGAGGAAACATAGAGCCTTAAAGATTTAGCCAATATGCTTAGATCCCAATACAGTGATGAGAAAAACTATGTCAGATTGGCTGCCAAGAAGGAGGATGGTTCTGAGGAGTTTAAGAATGCTCTTAGGAAAGTTCTCTTTCTAGGTCAAGGACAACCAGGACAGTCAGAGGAAGAGGAGAGGGATGACATCCAGGATTCCAATGATCCCCTCAAACTGATCAGGGAGGTCAGAAAGGAATAGGCAAGGGAGTCAGGAGAGCCAATCCTAAGCTGGTTGAATGTAGGAGACAGGTCTGCAAAGCAGCTAGGGTCACTCACAAAGGAGAGTGGAATGGACAAATACCTGCCAAGCCCTCTGGATAAGGTTAGCTTGTGGACACACCTTGGCTGCAGCTATGAGATATCCTTCCAGAGATGATT
>VWZE01022771.1:14855-48285 GCA_013396675.1 Eubucco bourcierii | reverse complement strand
CACTGGCACAGGTTGCCCAGGGAGGTTGTGGCTGCTCCCTGCCTGGAGGTGTTCAAGGCCAGGTTGGATGAGGCCTTGAGTGAGCTGTGCTAGTGGGAGGTGTCCCTGCCTATGGCAGGGGGTTGGAACTGGCTGATCCTTGAGGTCCCTTCCAACCTTCCCATTCTATGATTCTATGATTCTAATCTTACGTCAGCCTTTGGCCAAGTCCTCTTCCACCATGTTCACTGAGGTTCTTCTGGTCCTAGTGGCCTTGAGCTGAACTTTGTGCTTCCGTGAGGAAGCTGCAAGAGTTTTTGCTCAGGGTATGGTTACTAAAGCAGGGTTTGAGAACTGTTTCCTTCCAGCTGACATTGCAAAACGAGCAGGATGTGCATTCTGGACTCGGACGTCACCTTCCTCACCTTTCACAAGGAGCCTCTGGGGTACGCTGCACAAGTGTGGCAAAGGGAAGAGCTACAGAGCCTTAAGTAGTAGTAAGGCTTGAGTCTGGGGGTATGGAGTCGTGCAGGAAGGCAAAGAATGAGTTGTGGAGTATGCCTGTGCAGCCTCGTTGCGCTGCTCAGCTTTTTATGGTCAGTTTCAAGGTGGAGTTTCGTTTACCGCTGGCTTTGGCAGTGCTGTGTACTGAAATGCACCTTCAGGGTGACACAGATGCTGTGCTCTGTCTTTCTCCCTAAGCACTCTTGCCATAGATTCACAGAATGGGTTGGATTGGAAGGGACCTTCAAGATCGTCCAGTTCCAGCCCCCTGCCATGGGCAGGGACACCTCTCACCAGCCCAGGTGGCTCAAGGCTTCATCCAGCCTGGCCCTGAACACCTCCAGGGAGGGCACAGCCACAACCTGTGCTCAGCTCCCTACCCTCACTCTAAGGACTTTCTCCCTAAACTCCAATCTCAATCTGCCCTCCTCAAGCTTCAGTCCATTCCCTATCATCTTGTCACTGCAAGCCTTTGTAGAAAGTCTCTTCCTGCTTTTCTTGTGTCCCCCTTCAGGTACTGACAGACCGAGGTAGGGCACAACAGACAGGAAGACCCTGCCCAAAGCTCTCCAGCACAGCAGTGCTTTTGTCATTCACTTTTTTATTGGCCTTTTGTGATACTTCTTCATGAAGTCACTGATTTAAAATGCTGTGTCATGTCTTACTCTCCCCCTGGTGCCTTCTGAAAGGAATGCTTGGCATTCCCAATGGGCCAGTGCATGTCCTGCTCTTTTCCCAACCCAGCCTGAGAGGAAATGCCAAACGTTATGGTAATCATTTTCCAATGGAAATTCCAAATGAAGAGCATCTATCTGAAGCAGAAGGCTTAGAAACAAAGAAGTTTGGGTTTTGCAGGCATTCTTTGAGTACCTGTGTGATTTGCTGGCAGTAAGAAGTGCACAAGTTCAGGCAAGGAATCAGTTGCTTCTTTTCTGAAGACACTAAAAACTACACCTTACTGTTTACACCCAAGATTCAGGCAGGCTGTGTTGCACCACGGTGAAGACTCCTTGGAGTCCTCCTTTATTGACCTGTCCTTATTTCTTCTAGCCATGGCATCAAGGGCAGCAGAGGACAGGGCTCACAGAGGAGCCTTCAGGCTCTGAATGTATCTCCCTGTGCTGTTTATTGGCACGAGGCAATGCTGGCACCTTGCATCTTTGCTGGTTTTCAGCAAAGGTCCTCAGCTCTATGTACCATGGCTCATTCAAAATGAATTATCCCTTGTGGGGACATCCAAAGGCCATTTTCATGTCCTTCTTACACTTGGAGGCAGGAACTTGGTAATGAGTTCCAAGGAAGGCAACAAAATCATACCTGCATCGTGTCGCAACCTCGTCGTGCTGCACAGCATCATCCTGGGAGCCCTGGGCAAGGCACTTCTGCACTCCTGGCACGCAAGCAAGGACATTCAGCTGGAGAGAGACTGCCCTCTTGGATGGCAGCTGGACAGCTTCCTGCTGAGGAGCAGCCATCAGCACTGTAACCTCTCTACTGAGTGATCACTGTTCTGCTCCAAGCAGGCAGTATTGCTCCGCTGTTCAGCCTCGGGTCCTGCTGCAGCTCATTAGTGGGGTCAGATTAATCATCTCTGCCTGTCAACATCCATCAGTGGATGCACTAGATCCTCTCTGCAAACCCTAAAGTTAACCCTAGAGCTGGGTTTGCTCAGCTTTGAGAAGAGAAGGTTGAGGGGAGACCTTATTGTCATGTTCCAGTACATAAAGGGTGGCTGCCAGGAGGATGGAGGCTCCCTTTTTACAAGGAGTCCTATGGAAAAGGCAAGGGGGAATGGGGACAAGTTAGTGCTGGGCAGATTCCAAGTGGACTCCAGAAGAAAATGTTTCCCCATGAGAACAGTTGGATGTTGGAATCACCTCCCAAGGGAAGCAGAGGATTCCTCTGCACTGGAGTTTTCAGCCTGCTGGGCCAGCTTGTTGCAATTCAGCTGTTACCTAGAAAGGTTGGACCAGATGGTCCCTGGGAGCCCTTCCAACCTGCCATTCTGGGATTCTGTCTTCCAGCACCAACCCAGCAGACCCCAGCAGAAGTCAGGAATGGCAGAGACTGCTAACCAGGGCTTCTAGCAGTGCCTGCAGTCTCTCAGAGCCTTTGGTGCAGGGCTGGCAGCAGGCTCCAGGGCTCCAGCAGCACCAAGCATCTCCTTCTCCTGCTTTGGCTTTTGGCCAAGTCCTCTTCCACCACCTTCTGAGAGGCTGGGGTTTGCACCCTGCCACAGGAAAGCGAGGAGCAGGGGTGGTGAGTCAGCCCCAGAGGCCTGTGCAGGGTCTGAGCCATGGCTTCTCACAGCACCCAGCCTTTCCACACCCTTCAGCCCTCTTGCACAACCAGCAGCCTCTTGCTTTTGTCCCAAGCAGGGAGCAGCAGAGGCCTGAATCACAAAGCTGAGATCAGAACCTGGATCTGAAGCTCCTATTCCCGTGAGGGCATCTGGACACAGAGGTTTTGTCAGAGGCTCATCCCAAGGAAATGAAATCACTCTGAGAAGAAGGCAGAGATGTGTGCACCTCCTAGCTAACACTGGCTGGGGTTGCTGCAGGTAAGTTAGCAGCATGGCCCTGGGTATTTGAAGTCCTACTCCTGGATCTTCATGTGGGTACTTCAACAAGTGGCCTGATCTTCACAACTGCAGCTGCTGTTGATGTCAGTGCCATGGACAGAGGCACTGAGTGCAGCCTCAGCAAGTTTGCTGAGCACACCAAGCTGTGTGGGGCAGCTGACAGCTGGAGGGCAGGGATGGCATCCAGAGGGGCCTGGACAGGCTGCAGAGGTGGGCACAAGCCAACCTCATCAGGTTCAACAAGACCAAGGGCAAGGTCCTGCAGCTGGGTCAAGGCAATCCCAAGCACCAATCCAGGCTGGGCTGTGACTGCTGGAGAGCAGCCCTGAGGAGAGGCACTTGGGGGTGCTGCTGGAGGAGAAGCTCAACAGGAGCCAGCAGTGTGCACTTGCAGCTCAGAGAGCAACCAGAGCCTGGGCTGCAGCAGGGGCAGTGTGGGCAGCAGGGCCAGGGAGGTGATTCTGCCCCTCTGCTCCACTCTGGTGAGACCTCACCTGGAGTACTGCATCCAGTGCTGGAGCCCCTGGGACAAGAGGGATGTGGAGATGCTGGAGTGTGTCCAGAGAAGGGCCACGAGGATGCTCAGGGGGCTGGAGCTGCTCTGCTGTGAGGACAGACTGAAAGAATTGGGGCTGTGCAGTCTGCAGAAGAGGAGGCTCCCAGGTGACCTTCTTGTGGCCTTCCAGCATCTGAGGTGGTTTACAAAAAAGCTGGGGAGGGACTTTTTAGGCTTTTTATCACACTTTTCACTTGTGTGACCTGCCTGCCAGCCTGCCTGCCTTAAGCTACAGACTATAAAAATGGAAGCTGCAGTTTGGGAGACTTTCTGTGATCTTTCTGAAGATTTCTCCCCCTATCTTCTGAACAGAAATTGAACTGAACTGAAATAATTTCTGAACAGCAAAGGAGTGATACAGAGGATGGCCCAGCAGTGAAGCCCTTTCTAAATCTCTTTGCCTTCCATCTTCAGATGAGACATGAGCTGTAGAGACCTTTTCCTGTCTTTGTCTCAAAACATTGAATCATAGAATCACAGAATGGGAAGGTTGGAAGGGACCTCAAGGATCATCCAGTTTCAACCCCCTGCCATAGGCAGGGACACCTCCCACTAGCACAGGTCACTCAAGGCCTCATCCAACCTGGCCTTGAACACCTGCAGGGAGGGAGCAGCCACAACCTCCATGGGCAACCTGTGCCAGTGCCTCACCACCCTCACTGCAAACAACTTCCTCCTAACATCCAGTTTCAGTCTCCCCTCTGACACTTCAAACCCATTGCCCCTTGTCCTGGCATTACCAGACCTATTCAATAGTCACTCCTCAGCCTTCCTGTAGCCCCCTTCAGATCCTGGAAGGCTACTCTAAGGTCTCCTGGAAGCCTTCTCTTCTGCAGGCTGCAGAGCCCCAGCTCTCAGCCTGTCCTCACAGCAGAGCTGCTGCATCCCTCTGAGAATCTTGGTGACCTCCTCTGGACCCGCTCCAACACTTCCATGTCCTTCCTGTGCTGGGGGCTCCAGAACTGCACACAGGACTCCAGGTGGGGTCTGAGGAGAGCAGAGCCAAGGGGCACAATCCCCTCCCTTGCCCTGCTGCCCACACTGCTCTTGCTGCAGCCCAGCACACAGTTGCTGTCTGGGCTGCACTCACACTGCAGCCTCATCTTGAGCTTTTCATCACCCCAGACCTTTTCCTCAGGGCTGCTCTCAGCCATTCCCCACCCAGCCTGGAGCTGTGCTTAGGATAATCGATGCCACTACAGTCCTGGGTGAGGTCACCTGCTCCATGCTGGCTACAGAAGGGGTTTTAAATCATAGGTGCTTGCCCTGGGCTTGATCTGGTGGCAACAGGTGGTGGACAGAGGCAGCATGGGGATAGCAACAACACTGCACTTTTTTTGCCCCAGGGAAATTGCTTTTACTGTTGTAGAGAACAAAGAATGAGGAACTGTTCCCCCCTCATGGGCATGCACAATGAAGTTCAGTGTTTCCCTAGCTTGGGCTGGTGTTTGTTTTGGAGCAAGATACAATAAAGCACTATGCAGGGCACACTGATAGCACCTGGACTGTTCAGAGTCACAGAACTGTTCTGGTTGGAAAAGCTCCAAGGTCATTCAAGTCCAACTGGCAGCCCAAACCCCACCATGGCCACTAAAACATGGCCCCAAGTGCCATGGCCACTCCTTTCTTGAGCCCCTCCAGGGATGGGGACTCCACCACCTCCCTGGGCAGTCTCTGCCAATCCCTGACCACTCTTGCATCAAAGAAATTGTTCCTCATCTCCAGCCTCACCCTCCCCTGGCACAATTTCAGACCATTTCCTCTCCTATCGCCTGAGGCAAGGGAGCAGAGCCCAACCCCACCTCACTGCAACCTCCTCTCTGGGAGCTGCAGCGAGCAATGAGCTCTGCCCTCAGCCTCCTCTTCTCCACACTGCAACCCCCCCAGCTCCCTCAGCTGCTCCTGTTCTCCAGACCCTTCCCCAGCTCTGCTGCCCTTCACTGTTGTCAGTGGAGTGCCCCAGGAGTGCAGAGCAGCACCTGAACCGAGCTGCTTGCCTCTCCTGTAAACTTTAAACTGCATCCCACACTATTGTAAGGTTCTGGCCTAACACAGTGTCCAAACACAGCCTTGAACTGTCTTCTCGAGCATTGCCTTGGGCAGGAGCAGACTGAACTGGTGCCAATGTGACACTCAGACCTGGTGGCAAGGAGGAACTCATTTTATTTTATGAGGAGCAGGATAATTTATGGTCCTACACGGAAGGCAGCCTGCAGCAACGAGTTGTGACATGCCTGCAGAGCACCCAGGAAGCAGCTTTGGAGGTGCTCCCTTTGGAGCACAAATGCTGCATTGTTTCACTGCCCTGCTTGTGGGCACCTTGGCCCGGCCCTGGAAAAGGGCAGATTGTCCCTGGTGAGCGAGGAGCTGAGGCTGCTGATGAGCTGAGTTCTTCAGCAGCCTCAGAGAGAGCTGCCTGATGGACAGTGAGGAGCTCATCCCAGGACAGGTCCTCCCAGCAGAGTCTTCTTAGAATCAGTGGAATCCTGGAATTGTTTGGGCTGGAAAAGACGTCCAAGACCAGCAGCCTGTCAGGCTGAGGCTTCAAACTGGCCAAGGTAGGGGACTCCACTGCTTCCCCTGGGAGATGATTCCAGTGTCTGACTGTGCTCATGGGGGCAAATGTCTGGAGTCCAGTGGGAATCTGCCCAGCAGTAACTTGTCCCCATCACCTCTTGTCTTTTCCAGGGGTGCTCCCTGGAAAAAGGGAGTCTGCAGCCTCCTGCTAGCCAGCCAGCCTCCTGCTAGGCAGCCAGCCTCCTGCTAGGCAGCCTTTCTGTGCTGCCCCATAGTGCTAAGGTCTCCCCTCAGCCTTCTCTTCCCTGAGAGGATGTTTTCCTCCTCACAGCAGTGGCAGAAGCAGCCTCTTGCACTCACAACAGAATGGGCTCCAGTGGTCATATCCATGCCTCATTTTGTCCAGGACTTAGGATTTTTGGTCCAGACTTTCTCCTTCAGTGACACTTGGCTTTGCTGGGAACGTTGGGATTTGTCTTTGCAGGTGCTTCACTAACACCTTTGAGCAAGCAGGAGACAATGGCATCATTTCAGCTTCATCCAGGACCCTTTCTGTCACTTATAACCCAGACTGGACATCTTGTGTCCCTTCCCAGCCTCTCTCTTCATGCCCAGGGAAGATCTCTGGATGTCCCCAAGACCTCCTTTTCTGCTTCACACCCACTCAGCAGAGGGACCCCTTTGGCAGGGATGGATGTGGTTTGCCAGCATGGCTGCTGGTGTGCTGTGGCTGTATCCGAGTCCATGCCCTCTTTCCCTGCATCTTAATTCTCCTCCCCTCACAGATCACAGGGTGTTAAGGGTTGGAAGTGACCTCTGGAGATCTTTGAGTCCAACCCTTCTGCCAGAGCAGGTCACTTCCAAGACCACCACAGCACAGTGCAGCCCAATTAAGTGCAACTGCAGTGTTTCTGAAGCCAGGCTAATTAGCAGCCTACTTTTGCCTCAGGTATCTCTTCGCCAGGAGGTACCAGACAGGCTGCTAAGGCAGCGGTACCTCAGCATCCTTCTCCCGCCTATCCTCTTGGTGCCCGCTTTGCCCTCCCTTGGGTGGAGGCAGGTCCACACTTCCACCTGGAGGCCACGTCTGATACAGCAGCCTCTTGTCAACGCCCAGAGCCTGCTCTGCATGATCCCAAACCCCACAGCTGGCTGTCCAGACCTCTGCTTTTCGAGCACATCGAGCTCACCCCGTCTGACCATTAGCCCTGTACAGGAAGGTTTTACCTTTGTCCTGGGAAAGAAAGAGTCCAGTGGAGGCTACAAAGCTGCTGAGGGGCCTGGAGCATCTCTGTGAGAACGAGAGGCTGAGAGCCCTGGGGCTGCTGAGCCTGCAGAAGAGCAGCACCAGAGGGGATCTGATCAATGCTCGGCAAGAGCTAAAGGGAGAGGGTGGCAAGAGGATGGGGCCAGGCTCTTGTCAGTGGTGCCCAGTGGCAGGACAAGGGGCACAAACTGGAACCCAGGAGGTTCTAGCTGAACAGGAGGAGAAACTTCTTTGGTGTGAGGGTGCTGGAGTCCTGGAGCAGGCTGCCCAGAGAGTTCTGACAAAATCCAAGAGGCACTCTGGTTCCCTCTGAGCTGGTAAATTCAAATCACACACTTTGGGTTATGAGGCCCTAGTCTCGACCACCAGTGTGTGAACAGACACTGCACTGAAGGAACTGCTGCATTCCTGAGGGGATTTTAAAGGCATGTGAATAAAACTGAAAGTCCAAGGTGTCCTTGCCCTGCAGAGACTCTGGTAGCCTGGAGATGTCAGCAGCTGGGCCACAGCTGCTGCCTGCAAGCGCCAGGAAGCACCAAGAACTGAGTGTGTTGCTCGGTCCTCTCCACACGGCCCCTGTTTGCTTTTCGGAGTGAAATGTGAAGAGTCGCAAGGCAGTTTAAATGCAGATGTCTGAAAGCAGCGTCTGGAGAAACAGCCCCAGGCACCCTGGAGAGATGGAGCAGGGCAAGAGCAGCCCTGGCTCAGTGCAGCAGGAGCCAGCAGGGGCCACTGCAAGCTCACCGTGCAGGGCTGCAGGCAGCCTGCTGGCACTTACGCACTGCCTCCCTGCTCAGCACACCCCTCCTGCCAGGAGCTCCTTAACAGGGCACACCGGAGAGTGCAGCCACACTGAACCAAGAGCCCAAGTGCTAGGCAAGGTCATGGTGATGAAGCAGGAGCAAAGTAAAGCCAAGAACTCAATCCTCAGTCCACAACCAGCTCACCCAGGGAATGCCCATCAAATCTAGACCCATTCTGCAGAGCAGCAGGGTCCACAGCCAGGCAGAAGTGTGCCTGCCACAGAGACCAGCACCCCTCCAGAAAGGCAGCAGCTCCTCCAGGGTCATGGGTCCATGGGTGGGAGCCAGGGGGTGGGGAGGTCACAGGTGAGACACATGAGGATCACCAGGGTGAGTTGGTGCCCACAGAGAACTGGCAGTAAAGCAGATCTCACTTGTCACCTTGCAGCAGGGAGTGACACAAGTGTCGTTGCTGTGCAAAGTCCAGCAGCTGGGGGAGAGCAAAACCTGCCCCTGGAGGGGACCTTGCTCCCTGAGAGAGGGAAGAGGAAACAGATCCATCCCCAGAGGAGCATCCCTTTGGATGATGTTTGAGGTAAGGATGGCAGCAGTCTGTGCACAGCAGAGCGCATCCCTCTTTGGCAAACACTGTCCTGCCAGTGTGGATTCCTGCTGTGACATGGCCAGAGTGGTGCCAGGCTTGGCACTTCACACCCCTCCTGTGCTGTTATCTGACACCTTCAGCTCCAGGCTGCCTCGCTGGGCAGGCCTCTGCCTTTCAAAGGATGTCTGCAGTTGTGAAACTTACTGTTGGAGCTGAAGGCTTGAAAGCTCAGTGCCCACCCTTGCAGCCCTGCTGAGCTGACTGCAGAGGAGGGTCCGAGCAGACGCCAGCTGCTCTGGGAGAGGAGCATCCAGCTCCCTGTCCGTGTCCCTCCAGGAACAGCTGGGCCTTTACTGGTCAGATGTGGCTGCTGCTTTTGCAAACACTTTTGCATACAATCCCAGAGCTGAGAAAGGCTGAAAGAGCTGGGTTTGTTCAGCCTTGAGGAGACAAAGCTTCCAGGACATAAAGAGTGGCTCCTGGGAGGATGGAGACTTCCTTTTTCCAACGAGTCCCATGGAAAGGACAAGGGGTGAAGGTGACAAGTTACTGCTGGGGAGATTCCCATTGGACTCCAGAAGAAAATGTCTCCTCATGAGAACAGTCAGGTACTGGAATCACCTCCCAAGGGAGCAGTGGAGTCCTCTGCACTGGCCAGTCTTAGACTCAGCTCGACAGGCTGCTGGGCCAGCTCGACTTGACCATTACTTAGAAAGGTTGGACCAGGTGGTCCTTGGGGTCCCTTCCAACCTGGCACTATGGGATTCTGTGAATAACTTTCGCATAAACTGTCACAGCTGAAGATGCTTCCACTGCTGCAGCTGCCAGAACCTTGCTTTCCACATGAGCTGGGTGACCACACAATGCAGCTTCCAGTCCTAAAGGCACTCCTGCAGCTGGCTGACCACCCAGCACCCAGCGGCGCGTGGACTCCTGCTGAACACTGCCTCCTGCATCCTGGGTCATTTCCAGCGTGTGACATAGAATCACAGGGCTTCAGAGCGTGGAAGGGAGCTCCAGAGATCACTGATTCCAACCTCCCTGCCAAAACAGGACCCCCTAGGGTCCTGCATTCCACACAGGAATGCATCCAGGATCCTGCATTCCACACAGGAATGCATCCAGGCAGGTTTGGAAAGCCTCCAGAGAAGGAGGCTCCACAACCTCCCTGGGTAGCTTGCCTCCAGTGCTCTGTCACCCTCACTGTAAAGAAGTTTCTTTCCATGACATGCAGAAGCTGGGACAACCCCATCCCAGAGGCTGGATCTGCATTTCCAGTGAGCAGCTGCTTCAGATTCTTCACATGTAAGGACAAGCATTCTGCCTGGAACAAGGTATGGCCTGCAGGGCTGAGAATGACAGTTTCAGATGGATCAAATTCCAGACTGGAAGACACACCCTCCAAACAACTGCACAGGGAAGAATCTTACCAGAACTTCAGCACCTCCTGAGCAGCTGTTGCCTCATTGGTGTTGCCTTACACTGGGACAGGCAACTTCAGTGATGGCTTTGTACACAACTTGGTGTTCCATGTGCCTCCACTCTCACATTCATAGAATCATAGAAAGGTTTAGGTTGGAAGGGACCTTCAAGATCATCCAGTTCCAGCCCCTTGCCACAGGCAGGGACACCTCCCACTAGCCCAGGGTGCTCAAGGCCTCATCCAACCTGGCCTTAAACACCTCCAGGAAGGAGAGAATCTACAACCTCCTTGGGCAACCTGTGTCAGTGTCTCCCCACCCTCATTGTCAAGAATTTCTTCCTGGTCTCCACTCTCAATCTCCAATACATTGCCTCTCATTCTGTCATTCCCAGCCCTTGCCCAAAGTCCCTCCTCAGCTCTCCTGTAGCGCCTTCAGGTACTGGAAGGCTGCTCTAAGGTCTCCACAGAGCCTGCTCTTCCCCAGGCTGTACAGTCCCAACTCTGCCAGCCTGTCCCCACAGGGGAGGTGCTCCAGCCCTCATCTGGCTCTGCTTTGCCCAAGCACTGCTATTCAGAAAGGCATTCACATCTCCCCCACAACGAGGCCAAATGTCACCCTTGTAACTCCCACGACCCCTGGGGTGGGTTGGGAGCGTGCTGGTCAGGCACTGGGAGGAGATGGAGCCCTTCAGTCAGAGATGTTCTTGTTCCACCCAGTGCCACTGAAATGCCACCGCCTCTGCCCTCCGGCTGCCACCCTGTGCTCGCTGTGCCCCAGGACCCTGCTCAGAGCAGTCTGGGGCCTTGGGCAGCAGAGTGAGAAGACAAATGTGATCCATGCAATGAGACACTCGGGAGAGGACCATGGATATGACCCTGTAAGTATGGCAATGTGTTCAATCTTGGGGGGCCTCACCAGACAGCTGGGTGCCCAAAGGGGTTCCTGGAGCTGGCGAGAGAAAAGCAGCGTTAGGGAAGGACAGGAGTGACCACAGCAAGCATCTGGGGCTGCTCTTCAGCAGAGCTCATTGTCAGACATGAACTTTCCTAGAGGTGAGCAGTTTGAGGTCTCCTCAAATCAGACCCAGGGCAGAACCTCAGTGAGTCAGCCCATGCACATCCTCCTGCTCTGTGCCCCTGGGAGGGCTTCAGCAGCAAAAGGAAAATGAAATGCCACGGATGCCCACGGGCATCTGCTCTCCTGCCTGGGCAGAGAGCTCAGGCAGCACAGAAACTGAGCAGTCACTTCTCTCTTTGAATGATTTGAAGGACACACTGAGGGCTGCTGCTTGCTCAGGCAGGCAGAATTTTCTCTGGAGAAGCCTCAGTTGGTGCTGGGTTTCTGCTGTTTACCCAGCGGCTTGGTGCATCACTCCGGTTCCTGGTGCTTACAGCCCACCACCAAGAGCGTTCCACACAGAGCCATGGGGGGACACTGCCTGTGTGAGCACCAGAGGTGATGCTGCTCTGGCAGGGGGGCTGGACTGGATGAGTTTTGGAGGTCTCTTCCAGCCCCTGACATTCTGTGATTCCGTGACACAATGTGAGGAATGTCTGCCCTGCACACCCAGGAGCGTGGGCTGCAGGCACCATCCACTGCCCCTGCCCACCAGCTCTGTGAGCAAAGAGCTGCTCTCTGCTGGCAGGGCTGAGGTTCTGGGCTGCTTCTGGAACCACTGCAGTGGTTAAGTAGGCAGTGGTAGGGTAATTACATGCCCAGCATTAAGCTAGTTTAGCATTAGGAGGTTTTGGCTTCATAACTGTGACTCAGCATCAAGTGCTGAGGAGCAGGAATCCTTGTCTGAGTGTGGTGTTACCCCTAGAATGGGCTGGGTTGGAAGGGACCTCTATGGGCACTTTGGTAGCACACAGTGTGACAGTGACACTCCAGAGGGGCACTTTACTTCAGACTTTGGGGTTTAGTCATATCCTGCACTTTACACACACACACACACACACAAATTGCTGCTGCTTCTCTCTTCAGAGCCCTTCTCTGAAGTTTGCCAGAGACAGGCCTGTGGTCAGGGCACCTCAGGGGCTGGGGCTGTGCAAACTTTCAGAAGGTGAAATTCTTCATATCTTTGGGACAGTTTGCCCAGAGGGGTGGTGGAGGCCACATCCTTGGAGACATTCAAGGTCAGACTTGAAGGCCATGGGAGGCCTGATCTAGTTGGAGGAGTCTCCTTCTCTATAGACTTTAAAGATGCACCTGGATGTGTTCCTGGTGCTCTGGCAGAGGGGGTTGGGACTGATGATCTTCAGAGGTCCTTTCCAACACCTCCCTTTCTGTGATTCTCTGATTCCCTGATTGTCTGATTCCCTGTGCCTGCTGACTGCAGGGGGTTGGGCAGGATGACCTTCGAGGCTCCCTTTGCAACCTGCTGCAGTCTTTGAGCCTGTGAAATCTGGCTGGTTGGACAGCAACCAGCCCCTCCAGATCCAGGACTGATCTGCAGTGGAGCCAAGACACTTCCCATGTCTTCATGGGTGAAAATCCAGACTTGTGATATAAAATCTGTTGGAATCTGGGTCATTGCTGAAGGCTGCTTTATGATCTGAGACATCCTAGGGTGAGGAGAATGGGGAATCATGGAATCACAGAATCATAGAATGGTAAGGTTGGAGGAGACCTCAAAGTTCATCCAGGTGCTCAAGGCCTCATCCAACCTGGCCTTGAACACCTCCAGGGAGGGAGCAGCCACAACCTCCCTGGGCAACCTGTGCCAGTGTCTCACCACCCTCACTGCAAACAACTTCCTCCTAACACCCACTTTCAATCTCCCCTCTGCCGGTTCAAACCCATTGCCCCTTGTCCTGGCATTGCAAGCCCTTGTCAATAGTCCCTCCCCAGCCTTCCTGTAGCCCCCTTCAGATACTGGAAGCTTTGGGCTCAAGTGGTCCTGCAGCAGCCTGCAGGTGGAACCTTCTCATTTGTACACCATGGAAGGCAAGAGAAACAGTGCCAGGAGAGAGACCAGGCTGGTTTGCAAGGGCAGCTCTGACTGCAGAGGGCTGATGGCAACAGCTTCAAATCAAAGTTAGACCCTGAAGCTTCCCCCAAGCTCTCCTGCAGATCTCACATGACCATTTGGTTGTGCAGAAGGGGTTGTGAGAGGTCTTGGTTGTGGCTCTCAACCCAAAAAGCAGGCTGGGGGTTTGTGCCGTGAAGAAGCACAGATCCAGACATCTTCAAACCCATCTGAGGAAGCAATCTTCCATGGTAAACCTGGGATTTGAAGAAAGCCTGGGTCTGGCAGCCTTGTGTGGAGCTAACAAGGGCTGTGTGAGCTGGCTGGGTGTGGTGAGGTGGGGATTTTCCTCCTGTCTGCAGCTGACTACAGCTCTTTTGGACGGGGCAGTTCCCTCTGGTCCTGCCTTTTGTAAGATTCCGTGGCTCCAGGCAACACAAACCCTTGTACAGCTTTCTAAAGCTCCCTGACATCAAGTGGGTGACCTCATGGGTGCAGGTGATCGATGCCAAGCCACCATACGTGGCTGAGCATGTTTCTGGTGCTTAGGTCACAGTGCCTGCTGAGGATAGAGTGACCTCTGCAAGCTGCTGTGCTTGCAGACAAAGGTCAGAACCTGGCGAGTTCCAGCTCATCAGATGATGTCAAAGCCCGGAGCCTTCGGCACAGGCACAGTTGCTAACAGCAGTTCTGCTTCTCTTCTACCCCTTAAAGGACCTGTGCCCCCCTCCCAACTCACAGATGGGCTGTGGGAGGGCTGGTGGCCCCTGTTAGAGCCTTGCAGTGGACCCGTGCGTTGCTCAGCTAATTATCTGAGCTAATCATCTGTTTCCTAGCTTCTGGTTTCCATGCTTATCTGTGGTGTCTGCAAAACATGTCCTGGCACACAAGTGTTGCTGTTGGCACTTCGGGGTGATGACAGAAAATAATCTTGCTGAAGAATGGGAGGTCCTCTGCAGGCTAGATCCAGCTGGTTTCAGTTCCTCCATCGGTTGCTATGCTCTGAATGCAGTCTGCTGGTGAGCTGAGGCTCAGCCTTTGCCTTGCAGCAGCTGGCTCAGAAAGGCCAGGAACAGTTTTCCAGGTTTGGAGTTAATGATCTGAAATTGTCCAGAAGCAGCTGCTGGTAAGGACTCTTAGGGGGTTTCCTCCTCGCTGTAAAGCAGAGAAGTGTGTTCTGAGCTCAGGTATGTCCTGTTCTGCCTGTCAAAGCACTGCCCCTGAAGCCCAGCATCACCTTGCCACGGCCAGGCTGCCCTTTTCATCCTGTGCTACCAACACAGAACAAGAATCTCTTTCATTTCTCCTGCTGGAGATGTTCTTCTGGCTTTAGCAGGCTCTTTGTTAATGATTTGAGGCCGAGTTACTAAACAGGTGAGCTCCAGCTTCCAATTATTTATTAACTTGAAATCATTTGAAAATTAATCATGCAAGGAGCCAGAAATGTAACAGAACCTTTCAAGTCTAGGGGGGGATCATCCCATTGCCTGCCTATTGTAAAGAGATCAGCATTACCCTTTCATTTAGGGGAGGAAATAGCCAGGTTGTGACTTGTTCTTAGCTTTCCAGGCATATAAACAATGTTTATTATGAAAGATGGGGGGAAAAAAAATAACACAAACCAAAACCAAAACAACCCTGCTCTGTGCATGATTTACTTGGAGTTTGCTGTAACTCATTCCTGCTGGGTGCCCTTAAAGCCTTCTCTCCCATGTGCTATCTATTCCTAATCTGCTCTGACCAGGCTCCATAAAGAACTTATCAGGTATTTGTGTGACTCAAATGAGCTCAGAACTAGGACGTTGGTAGGAGCAGCTCAAGTGTGAGAGCGTAAACTAGAAGCACCCTGAAGCCATGGACACCAGGCCAGTATGAAAACCAACACAGCTGGTTTGGCTGGGAAGAAGAGCTCTGGCCACCAGGTTTTTACTGCTGTCTTGATGCTGAGATCCTTGTGTGAGCCCAGGAAAGGTAAGGATTGGCTTTTAAAACTTGTCCACTTTAAAGAAGCTATCTCTAAGCTTTCATTAAATCTCTAAACCTTGAATCAATCTTGAAGAAACAAAGCCTCAGTGACTGGGACTCAGGCTAAAGCTTGAGTTACACTGAAAGGCTGGCACTGTGCTGCCCTGGTATAAGCTGATAATGTGGGGTTTAGATCTAAATATACTCAGATACCTCCTGGAACCCAGCAGCTTTATGGGGTGAGTGTCCAGCAGGGTGGCTAAGTGTCAGGTTTGGTGTTATCTTGCTTGAGAGACTTGCAGGTGCCAGGCTGTGCTTGCTGCCTGATCAGGCAGAGTGCTCCACGCTCTGAAGCCGTGGCAGGAAAAATCCCACCTCTGGCTTTAAACAAACTGGGGAGCTTTGTGCCAATTCCAGAAGAGATGGGGCAGCTCCAGGGCTTGAGCTTGGCTTGAAGCTCTAAGCTACCACAGCACAGAGCTTCTGTGCTGCTGTGAGCTGAGCAGAGAGCTGGTGGTTGTCTCTTCCCTGTGTTTGTGGAGAGGGAAATCGTCCTGTCAGTATTTCTCAAGTGCAGAGCTGGAAACTGCAGGGCAAAGTGGAGTTCCAACATCAAGGGTGTGCTGTTGGGTGTCCTGCAGTGAGTCCAGCTCTTGGGAGGAGTGCACCAGAGGGGGGTGATGTGGGCAGGAGCTGGGTATTCATGGGTCTGCTTTGCCCTCTCCCTAGCATAAAGCTGTGTAAAGCAAAAGTTAGAAATGAATTGACTTCCATTCTGGTGTGAGAAAATGGCTTTGAAGGCAAAGTGTTCTTCCTGCTCTTCTCTGTGGCCCAGTAACTTCCAGTTTCAGGTTTGGTCTTGTGAATAAATTGCCTGCTCTGAATGGGTGGGCATAGAATCAGCTGGGTTGGAAGAGCCCTCCAAGCTCACCCAGCCCCATCCTATCATCCAGAGCACGGCACTAAGTGCCCCATCCAGGCTTGTCTTGAACACCTCCAGGGATGGGCACTCCACCACCTCCCTGGGCAGCCCATTCCAATGCCAATCACTCTCTCTGGCAACAACTTCCTCCTAACATCCAGCCTAGACCTCCCCTGGCACAGCTTGAGGCTGTGTCCCCTCCTGTTGCTGGGTGCCTGGCAGCAGAGCCCAACCCCAGCTGGCTACAACCTCCCTTCAGGTAGCTTCTGACAGCAATGAGCTCTGCCCTGAGCCTCCTCTTGTGCAGGCTGCACACCCCCAGCTCCCTCAGCCTCTCCTCACAGGGCTGTGCTCCAGGCTCCTCCCCAGCCTTGCTGCCCTTCTCTGGGCACCTTCCAGCACCTCAACATCTCTCTTGAATTGAGGGGCCCAGAACTGGGCACAGCACTCAAGGTGTGTCCTGAGCAGTGCTGAGCACAGGGGCACTGTAACCTCCCTGCTCCTGCCGGCCAAAGAGTGGGAGCTTGGATGGTGTGTGCTGCTCTGGGTGTTTTCTATCCCTTAAACATCCCCTTGTGCAAGAGCTGCTGAGCTGCAGTGCTCTCTGACAGACTACTCTTGCCCAGTGAGTAACAGCGATAACGCTTGGCACAGATAAGCAAACCCTGGCTCTACAGCCGCATGGGCTGCAGTGCTGGAGCTGTGCTGTCACCGTCCCTTGGCGCTCTAGAAACCCACACACGTAGGCAGCCCTGGCTGCGGCTGGGCTGTTCACCAAGCACCCAAGGGTGCTGTGCAGCCGGGGAAGGAGAACTGACTTTATCCGACGGGTTAGGGGAGAGCCGAGAGGATGTTTCGGGGTGTGCCCTGCCAGGCAGCGATTCCCAGCAGTCAGCAGGTTGCCTCTCCTCGTGGAGTTCGAGATGAAAGCGTTAAGCGGAGCCTCCCTGTAGGTGTGACCCTGGCTAAGGCAGCTGCTGTCAGCGCTGGAGGAGGGAATGTGGGGAGGTAAATACTCCCGACCTGCACCGAGCTCTGGGAGTGTCCTGCCCTCCCAGCTCCAGCACGCTGCCAGCTCGGGGGCTTCCATGGAGTGGCAGAGTAGCTGACAGCCAGTGCGGTGCTGTCATGTCTGCCCCAGGGCTCAGGGGAAGGGACCTGGAACTCCTGCTGGGGTGGGCAGGTGAGTGAGGCACAGCCAGAGCTGCTCTGCTGGCAGGGTGGGCACAGGGAGCTTCTCCTGCTGGGGTGGGCAGGTGAGTGAGGCACAGCCAGAGCTGCTCTGCTGGCAGGGTGGGCACAGGGAGCTTCTCCTGCTGGGGTGGGCAGGTGAGTGAGGCACAGCCAGAGCTGCTCTGCTGGCAGGGTGGGCACAGGGAGCTTCTCCTGCTGGGGTGGGCAGGTGAGTGAGGCACAGCCAGAGCTGCTCTGCTGGCAGGGTGGGCACAGGGAGCTTCTCCTGCTGGGGTGAGCAGGTGAGTGAGGCACAGCTGGAGCGTCTCTGGATGCTGTAGTGGCAGTGTCAGGAGCCAGGTCCTGCACTCACCTAGGGCTCTGGGCAGGTTCCTCTGACATAATCTGGGTGCTGGAGGGAAGGAGAAGCGCTTGGTCAGTAACTCATCAGAAAGGTCCTCAGCCTGGGAGAGGCTTGTGTGAGGCTGTGGTCATCCACCTTGGCAGGTAGTGTGGTGGGGGCACAAGCCTTGGGTGCCCTTGAGGCAGTCCCAGGCTGGTTTAGAGGTGACCTTGTCTGGCTTTGGCGGTAAAAGTGATCTTTGCCAAGGGCGCTGAAGTGAGTGACTTGTGCTGGGGAGGAGGGGTGAGGAGGTGCTGGGGCTTGGTGTGGGCCCTGCTCCAGCAGCACTGTGCCAAGGGAGGGAGCAGGTCTGAGTGCCCCTCCAGGCCTCGGGAAGTGTGGGGACTGTGTTCCCAGAGGAACACCAACTCCCCTTTGGCTTGGCTTGGCACAGCCCGTTCCAGGCATACAAGCAGCTAAAGACCCCTAACATCATCCTGCTGGTGCTCGGCTTCTGAGGGCCTAGGGCTCAGCTTCATAAGGCCTAGGCTCACTCTGGAGAAACAGATGTGGGTCTCAGCTTTTGCTGCATCCCAGACACTCCCGAGGGTGGAAATGGCCTGGGTGTGTGTGGAGAGGGCTTTGTGCTGCACAGTGTGTTGGGTGTGTGTGGGGAGGGCTGAGCTGATGCAGCTGAGCCTTGTGCCTTCTGCAGACAAGTTCCCACCATCCTGGCTTGACCTGGGCTTGGAGTGGTTTAGGGATTATGCCTCGGTGCTTCCCAAGGAAGTCCTTGAGGAGGTCTGGGGTTGTAGTGTCCCTGAGTGCTGGGAGCTCTGTGCAGCTCGCTCTGCAGTCCCCTCCTTGATGGATGGATGCACCAGAAAGCACATCCAGGCTGCTGGGTACAGATAGAGATGCTGCTTGGCTGCTCCTGCTGGGCTCAGCTCTGGGTGTTCTTCTCTTTCAGCTCTCCTCTGCAAATGCCTTTTTCACCCTTGTGTGAAAACCTGCCTGGCTGTTTGCTTCTGCCTTTGCTTTGTCCTATCCCTGCTGTCCTGTCCTTGGAAGATCTCTGTCCTTAAACAAGTCCTCTCCTCTGCCTCCCCACAAAGACTTGTTCTCGGAGAAGTGTATTTCAGGTAAGACACAGATCTGACAGGAAGGTCAAGTTCATTCCCTGTGAGCTGTGCTGTGTGCCCTGATGTGAGTCTTGCAGCTTTGGGGCTGTGCAGTGCTCTTGCCTTTGCCTCTTCCTCAGCTTCTCCAACAGCTGCAGTCTTCCTTGTGGCTCATTTTGCACCAGCCCCACTTATTTATTCCTGTCTTTCCCTTCTGCTTCTTTGCTTTCCTTCCAAAAGTATTCCAGGCTTCAGTCAGTTTTTCCTCCAAATGTTAAGTTTTCTTCTTAGTTAAGTCTCAGGTCAGCCCAAGTCCTGCTTTCAAGGCCTTACCTGAGGGAATTGTGCAGTTCTGATCCTGGCTGGCAGCAGGCAAGTCAGGAGATGGCTTTCAATGTGTGTCCACAACCATATGTTGTTGGGAGGGCTGGGAAATGAGCACATTTGAGCTTAAATTCAAGGGGAAAATGGAGAAAAATAAACCAACCCACACTTCTGTTTACCTTCTGAAGAGGGAAGTGGCACAGACAGCAATAAAATACTAGGAGGTGGCAGAAAATGTGACAGCTTGGTGGCTTTATGGAGTGCCAGGGTAAATAGCTCATCAGGAATGGTGCCAGGTCATTGTGCTGGAGAAGTCACTGCCTCTTCTTAGCCCCCAGGTCTCAGGGTTAACTGAAGTGAGGGCTGGCAGAAGGTCAGGGTGCGTGGGGAAGGGGTTTGCCTCTAGGCTGAGCTGGTGCTGTGGGGATGTCATGTGCAGAGCTGGTCACACAACTCAGGAGGATGCAACAAGCATTTGTGCTTCTGCAGCAGCTGTAGAGAACAGGCCAGTCTGACCTGGCACTGGGGGGGAAGCAGGGGGAGATGTGGGTGAAGAATTGCTCCTCCAGCTTGTTTCTTTGGCAGCACTTGAGTGGCACCCAAGATGGACTCGAGGTTCTGGAAGCAAACAACTTACTCAGGGTGTAACAAAGCAGCAGCTGAGTGCTGCTCTCCTCTGTGTAAAGATCACTGCTGTCAGGCTGCAGAGATCAGCTCTTTCACTGGCATCAATCCCTTGAAGGTCAAACTCTGCTGAAGGGAACACAACCAGGAGCAGTGAAGCGCTGCTGGGGCTCTGGTTTAAGAGTGGTGACTTTGTGCTGGGGCACATGGCTCAGTGGTGGGCCTGGGGGCTCTAGCTGAGTGGTTTGACCTCATCTCAAGGGGCTCTTCTGACCTGAGCAGTTCCATGGTTCTGTCTGCTGCTGGTGAGGTGTTTCCTGGCAGAGGGGGAAGATGGAGTGGCTGCCCACTGCCAAGGTCCATCAGCTCCTCTGCATCTCTTACACTGGCACAGGGAGCTGATCCAGGTGGGGGTATTAGTCACACCCCATGGGATTTCAGGGTGTGGCTGTTGGTTCCTGAGCTAGTTTGGGAGGCAAAGGAATGACACCATCCCACTGGGCTGCAGCAGTCTCTCCCTTATATACAAACCCATCTCTGTGCAGAAGCCTCTGGGCTGGTTGGGCTTTCAGGTGTGCTTTTGCCTTGGTGGGTGTCACCCAAAAGTATGGAGCCTTTGTGGGATCCTTCCTGGTTTGTTTTTTTTTCAGGGATGCAGCACTGTTAGAAACCCCAGCTGTTCACCTGAAGCTCATTTGGGCAGTACACTTGGGCTTTAGGGGTGGTGAAAACTTCCTGTGGGCTTGGGAGGTGAAGATAGAATGGCCTGGGCCGGGCGGGACCTCCAGTGTCTCCCCACCCTTACTGTCAAGAATCTCTTCCTAATGTCCAGTCTAAGTTTCCCCTCCTCATGCTTCAATCCATTCTCCCTCCTCCTGTCACTTCAAGCCCTTGTCAAAATATCTTCCTGTAAAGGTGATGCAGTTTTATGCCAACCTCCTCTTTCTGACTTTGGATGGGTTCTAAGGCATGGTTTCATCTCCTCCCCACCGGTGTGAAGCCACTTTTGGGGCTAAGGCTCAGTGTTGTGAGTGTAGTGTCGGTTGTCAATCAGGAGTCTGAGTCCCTTCAGCTGCTTTTCTCAGCCTGCCTTTTCTTCTAGTACCTGAGGGGCAGAGAGGGCAGCCAAGGCTCCATCATTAAGCTCATTGAAGGAGTCTCCTGGGTCTGGCTTGCTGCCTACCCAGAGAGCTGGGCTGACTGTGTGGAGATCTGTAAATTATACTGCTGCATCACTTTAATTACAGCCTTGCTCTCAGCTGCTTGCTCTCTCTCTGTGCTGCAGGACACTGCCAATGAGCAGCACTTGCTCACTTTTACAAACCTGGCTGAGGATGGTTTGCTGAGTCACTTCTTTTGAGGTGACCCTGGGCCATGCTCTGTCCATAATTAGCAGATGAGTCCTAAGCAGTTGATGGGTTGCAGTCAAACCAGTGGAGCATAGCAGGAATTGTGGACTTGTCTTAATAGTACTTGAGGCTTGAATCCTGGTGTGTGCCAGGGGATTGGAGGTGCTTGATGGGAATGGCTCAGGGCTTTTTTTCAGTGGGAATGGGGAACACCTGGGTGGTAATAGAGACAGAGGAGTTAAAACATGGCATCACTGGCCCTTAGCTTGGGAGTCCCAGTCCAGTCTACTTGGCAAGCTGAGGCTTGGTTATGTCCCTCAGAGAAATTACAGGGTGTAATTTTATTTAACCTTCTCTTTAGATTCATCTCTGCTGAATAAATGAAGAAAGTGACTATGAAAGCACAGCATCTGCCTTCCCTTTCCATCAACGAGGAGAAGTTCCTAACCAGGTAAAGTATTAATCAGCCCCCAAGATTTGATGGCTTTGCTGCTTGCTTTCAAGTTACTCCCTATTTACTCATTGCCAGGGGACCCCTCTAGAGCTGAGCACAGTGATCCAGCTCCGCTGGAGCTGTCCCTTTTGTGCTGCTGCTGATCTGGGGTGCAGTGCTGCTGGCAGAGCTGCTTAACCTCTGTGAGCTTCCATACACCTGGCATACAGAGCATTAGGAGTGTCCCAGATGAAGGAATGGCTCTGGGGGTTTGTTCCTCTGTTTGCTGGCCTGTTAGTGAAGCCCTGACTGAGGGCCTCTTGCAACACAGCCGTGGGTTCAAGTGCCGCTCAAGTTTCTCTGCCTTGCAAAAACCCAAAGGTTTCAAGGATCCCTGACATTCCACATGCACTCAAGCTTGCTTCCAGTGCAGCTTCCAGGCTCTTGTCCCTCAGCTCTACCCTGGATCCGTGTTCTGTTCCTCCTCTTCCAGTTGTGTCATGCAAACCTGCTGATGTGGCAAGCCTGCTGGTGGGAATTGCACAATGGCTGGCTCAAAAGGCTGGCCAAAGCATGTGGGATTATTTGGCTGGCTGAGCTATTGTTTCTTGAAGCATAACTGCCATAAATATCTGTGGATAAATGCCTAGGGCCTGTGGAGAGGAGCACAGAGGTGAATTGTCCTGGGTTAGTCTTTCAAGTGGACCTGTTCTGGGCTCTGGTTTACCACACTTGACCTTGTGCCTCCCTTCTGTCCTGCCTGTGTTGGTGAACCTGCAGTCAGTGCTACCTTTGGAGGTTGTCTCTAGGTTGTCCTACCAGTTCCTTAACTTTGGCCTCCATGAACAGCTCTGTTTGGTTGTGGTCACATGAGGAGCAGCCTTACAGCAGAGCTGCTGACCTGGCAGCTGAGCTCTGGAGGTGTGGGCATCTGCTTCTTGGTTTGGGCAGGCTTTGGGCACTGCTGGTGCAGATGTGCTCCAGCAAGGAGGCTGGGGCAGGTCTTCTTCCTGTGTGGGGCTACAAAGGCAAAGGATTTTCTTCTGTAGTGTCTTTAGTGCACAAAGGCACATCAGAGAGCTGCTGTTACATCTCTCCTCAGGGCTGTTCTCCTTATGGTTTGTCGCTGCTGGCTGCCCTGATGCAAGAGTGAAACTCAGGGGATTTCTTTGTGCAGCCTTCTGTGGAAGTACCTGGGAAGTTTTTCTAGATGAGGCAAAGAAACCAAGTTCCAAAATCTTCAGAGCTGGCTCTGAGAGAAGGAAGCTGCCTCAGAGAGAACCCTCACCACATTTGCTGCTTNACCAAGTTCCAAAATCTTCAGAGCTGGCTCTGAGAGAACCCTCACCACATTTGCTGCTCTGTTTTCCCTCTGCAGCCAGCACAGACTGATTGGATGGGCCTCAGTGTGATCCAAGACCTTATTTATTCCTAATCCGTCTTCAGGGAACTGATCCCCCCAACTCCTTACCTGGAAGCAGCTTGCACAGTAGCAGCTGTCAACAGAACGATTGCCAAAGGTTTTAAGCTGCACAGTGCCAAAGGAGGCCTGCTCTGAGCACCTTGCAAGCAGGGTCAGTGGGTCTGCCACAGCCTGGGTCAAGCAAAACCACAGCCCTCTTAGCTGGCTGTTCATCTGCCTTTGCATCTGGGTGAGGCCTGTGTCCAGGATGTGTTTCATCTTGCTTCCTTTAGCCAGCATGATCCAAACTTCACTTGGACCTGGTTCACATCAGTTAAACTTTCGGTGTGATGAGCTGAACACAATCCCTGCCTCAGGAGGCACAGCCTGTGGAGAGCTGTTCCAGCACAGGGGAAGCAAAACCTTTCACCAGTCTTAACACAAGGAGTGAAGAGCCCAGGAACTTGAAGTGAACGTGAAAAATGCTGCTTTGGAGCCCAGGAAGCCACTTCAAAACGTCTGGGGTGGGGGAGCTGTAGGTTAACCAAGTGAATAATTCACTTCCAGAGTGGTGGAAGGTAACGTGGTTAGCTGGAGTGGTGCAGCCCTTGTCCTGGTGTTACCTGCTGCTGTGTGAGGGTCCTCTGCACTTACCCCTAGCATCAGGTGGTGCTCACTGCTCTCTGCATGTTGTCTTGGGCCACAGACTCCTGCAGCCCCAGCATTTGTTTCTGTGTGCTTGGTGAGCTGACTGAAAGAGTCCAGTGCCCTTTCAGCTGAGCATCGCTCCCCTGGGGTTTGGCGGTCATGGGCAGTGCTGAAAGTGACATCCTGGGTTTGGGGTTGGGATGGGGTTTTGGTTTGGTTTGACTTGAAAATTGGTGTAGGAGTTGTACCTTCTGGTGGGCCAGAACAGCTTGAGTAGGTCCCTGGAACTCACACTGAGGAGCCTGCAGATGCTGCTGGGCTGTGGTGCAGTTGTCAGTGTTTCATACCAGACATTATTTGGAAACAAACTCGGTGTCTTCACCCTCCACTGCAGGACTGCTGTGAACCTTTGCTGTTAATCATCTCCTCTGGTGCTCGGATTGCCCACAGGGAAGAATCCAGGCACTGCTGTGTAACTGTTCTCCATGCTTCACTACCTGTGCTGGTGGGAACTGCTGCTTTGAATGACAGGCTCAGTGTTCTAAATGGTGTGAAGAGCAGTTCCATGCCTACCTCCTTGTGCTGGTGACTTAGAGCTGAGTGGGGGCCAGCAGCTGCTCAGCAGTAGCCAGAAGGTGCTTTTCCACAACTCTTAAGCAATCCCCCCCAGCCTGTGCTTCTGCAGTGTGGCATTTATGGTTTCCTGTTGCCAGGAAGGGCTGCATGGGCAGGTCAGTGGTGGGGCTGTGCACATCTGTTAGCTCAGGTGGGAGTGGTGTTTGCATGGCTGAGAGCTGGGCTTGCCCTGCACCCTACCTCCAGCCTGCTGGGATGCTGCTGCAGCTCTGCACAGCCAGGGTTCCAGGATCTTTGGGTGGCCCAGGCTCTGCTGGCATTTCCCAGGAGGTTTGGAATTTGCAGTCAAAATGCAGTAACTGAAGTTTGTTCTTGCCAAATGGAGGAGGAGGAGGAGGCTGTGACCTCCCTGTGTGGTACCTCTGGTTTGGTTGTTTTGAAATCCCAGCACATTTGAGATTTCAGGGCAGATTGAGGCTGCAGATTAGGAAGAAATTCTTGACAGTGAGGGTGGGGAGACACTGGCACAGGTTGCTCAGGGCGGTTGTGGCTGCTCCCTCCCTGGAGGTGTTCGAGGTCAGGTTGGATGAGCCTTGAGCAACCTGTGCTGGTGGGAGGTGTCCCTGCCCCTGGCAGGGGGGTTGGAACTGGTTGGGTTGGAAGGGACCTTCAAGACCATCCCATTCTATGAATCTGTTTGCTGTCTGTTGGCAGAGGTTACAGAATCAGTCAGGCTGGGAAAGACCTTTGGTCTTTTGAATGTTCTCTTTATCTCCATCCCTTCTCCTCTGAGCAAAGACTTAGTGCAAAGCTGGACGCTGAGATGTGTTGCCTGGACATGCTGTAGCTGTTCTGAAATGAGATCTGAAAACCCTCTTGTGGAGTGTAACAAACAGGAGCAAGCTGCAGCCCTGGTGCTTGGGAGGGTTGTTCCTGTTTGCTTCTCCCTGCTGACTGCAACCAGTCCAAAGTACAGAGCTGTTCTGGGGCAGTGTTGTTAATTAGTCATGGTCTGGTGTGACTTTATTATCCTCTGTGTATCAGGCCTTTAAAAAAAGCACCCAACTGCCATCCCAGTGTCCTAACAAAATTCCCCTCCTGGAGCATAAGGTCTCTTACCCTGCCCAGGGATGCTGAGTCTCACACACCTCCTGCTGCTAGCACCTGGCTCTTTGTGCCAGATGGGAATTCTTCTTTCCGACCCCTTCTGCTCTGATCTCTTGCAGAGAGCAGCTCAATTCTCTCCTGAAGACTTACAACTCCTACTATTCTGATCAGGAAAACCTGCAACTGTCACATAATCAGGTAAGGATCATAGGAACATGGAGTGGTTCTGGCTGGAAAAGCCCTCCAAGATCATTCAGTCCAACCATTGACCTAGCACCACCATGGCCACTAAACCCTGTCCCCAAGTGCCATGGCCACAGGTTTTTTGAGCCCCTCCAGGGATGGGGACTCCACCACCTCCCTGCACAGCCTGTGCCAATCACTGACCACCCTTGCAGCAAAGAAGTTTTTCCTCGTCTCCAGCCTGACACAATTCCAGGCCATTTCCTCTCCTTCTGTCACCATATCCTAGGGACAGGAGACCAGCTCTCACCTCTCTGCAGCCTCCTTGCAAGGAGGTTCTTCTGCAGACTAACTCCAGTTCCCTCAGCTGCTGCTCACCAGCCCTGCTCTCCAGACCCCTCAGCTTTTTATCTCTTCTGGCCGTCAACCAGAGTGGTTTCATTAACTGCTGCTTCCTCCTCGACCAGCAGCTGTTCTGCCTCTTTACCACCACCTTGGCACCCTGCCTGCAGCAGACCTGTTTGAGTAGAGCAGACAGGGTTTGGCTTCTAAGTGTGTGAGGCTGTGGGCATGGTGGCTGGAAAGCCTCCTGGTCAGGGCTGGGCTAATACTGACAGCAGATCAGGTCACCTGAGGCTTTAGCAAGAGCTGAGGTGTGGAGATGACAAAGGCTCTCAAGTGACCTGTTCTGGAACTGGGTTGGCCTCTTATTGCCTCCCTTTGAGGGCAAATCTGTTACTTGGTGGTCACTGAGTGCTGCTGCTTCACTGCCCGGTCCTTTGTTGCAGCTAGAAGGAGGCAAACCATTTATTGAAGGGATCTTGTCCATCTCCTGGGGGGTCTGGCACCCCATCAGACTGAAGATCCAGGATGAGAAGCAGCTTCCCTCTTTTGTCACCCTGAAGGCAGCAGAGGGCGTGGGTCTGTTCCCTGCTAAAAGGTAACCTGGGGGCTGCCAGCAGTGCCACTCTGAGCTGTGGGGTGAACTCTGCCAGCAGGGCAGGGAAGCTGAGGTCAGTCTTCCTTTTGCTGCTGAAACCAGGTGGGGGTGGGGGATGTAATCATCTTGGCCAAGGAGCACAGACTGGTGGGGGTTGGAAGAGACCTCAGGAAATCATCCAGTCTAACCCCCTGCTAAAGCAGGGTCACACAGGAACACCTCCAGGTGGATTTTGAAAGCCTTTTGAGAGGGAGACTCCACAACCTCCCTGGGCAGCCTGCTCTGGGGCTCCAGCAGCCTCACCATTAAGTGTCTCCTCATGGTGAGGTGGAACCTTCTGGGTTTGTTTCTTGCCCTGTCACTGGGCACCACCCATAAGAGCCTGGCACCTTCATTTTGGCACCCACTCCTCAGATATTTATAGACATTGATTAGGTCCCCTCTCAGCCTTCTCCTTTCCAGGCTCAAGAACTGAAGCCAAGGGCAGATCTGGTTCTTTGCCTTGACCATATCTGTTGGTGCAGGGCACATGTGGCCTGTGGAGCAGGGGCAGGCTGCTGGGTCAAGCTGTGCTTTGCATTTTGATTTCTGGTGTCTGGAGATCTGGATCTTGAGTAAGCAGGAACTCATTCAGCTGGAGCTGCCCTGACATGCCTTCAGGTATGTGGAGCAGCTCCAGAGCTTGAGCTTAGGTGAACTTTGCCATGCATGGAACACAACCAAGAGCCTTGGCACTTGTGTTGCAGCTGGGTGAATCTCGTTTGCAGTGGGTGTAGGACATGGATTGGTGACATTTCCTGCCACTGGGGTTCTTCTTTCAGCATGACTGGCCTGAGGCTCCTCTGGGGAGGTGCTACAGTGGATTGTGGGGGTATTGGCATCAAGCTGAGGCTGAAACCAGGCTAGGCTAATGTCTTGCTCTGGTAAAGAACTGGTTTGGACAGCACAGCACTGGAGGGGCAGTGTGGTGACTTAAGGTGAGGGTGGTGAGACACTGGAGCAGGTTGCCCGGAGAGGTTGTGTATGCCCCCTGCCTGGAGGTGTTCAAGGCCAGGTTGGATGAGGGCTTGAACAACCTGGGCTAGTGGGAGGTGTCCCTGCCCATAGCAGGGGGTTGGAACTGGATGATCTTCGAGGTGAACAAGGGTGAGAACTGCATGAAGCCTGGAAAGCCCTGAGCTGATGAGGAGCCCTCAGCTGTGGCTGTGTTTGGTGTCTCAGGGGCATGACACGCTGGAGAGAGTTTGATGACCTGCATCACATCAGTGGGGACACGCTGAAGTCTGCTGAGGAAGAGCCAGGCCTGGAGACAAGTGAGTGCTGCTGCCCTTCTGCTCACCCAGTCATGCTGTGTGCCCTCAGCTCCTTTCCCTTTCCTTCACACCAAAGACTCCCCTTGGCTGATGAGGAGGCAGAGCAGCCCCAGCAGGGCTGATTGAGTTTGGTTTCTCCAGACCACCCCTGCTACCAAAGCCTGGCACTGCAGTCCCAGAGCCAGCAGGACCAGGACTGTGCCACCCTGCCCAGGGCCCGCAGCGAGGCAGCTGTGGTGCGCAGGAGGAGCAGGGTGCCCACCATAGCCAGGAGAGAAGAGGAGACTCACAGGTTCTCAATCAATGGCCACTTCTACAACTACGAGGTAGGGAGGGTCCTGCTGTGTGCTGGCAAACCCAGCAGCTGTGCTGGCTGCCAGCTGCTGAGGACGGTCCTTATGCTCTGCTGCTTTGTTCCTAGACCTCAGTTTTCACTCCAGCTTTTGGGTCAGAAACAAAGATAAGGATCAACAGCCAGATGAGGACCAGACAGGTCATAGAGCAGCTGCTGAGGAAGTTCAAGGTAACTCCTCCTGAGGTAACTCTTGCTTCCTAAGTGGAGGTGTTCAAAGCCAGGTTGAACAGGGGCTTGGTACAGCCTGGTCTGATGGGAGGTGTCCCTGCCCGTGGCAGTGGGGTTGGAACTGGATGTTTTTTAAGGTCCCATCCAACCCAAACCATCCTGTGAGTCTGCTTGCAGGAGTTAAGTGCAGCTCTTCTGCAAACTGTAACTGGAGCGTGGTGGGAGAGGATGGTGCCCACCGTGGAGAAGGCCACCTGGGCTGGCTTTATTTTACAAGCTTTTCACGGCAGGTCTAGAGAGGTCACCTTGGGTGTGTAGAAGAAACGCTCCCAGGAGGGGGAAAACTTAGCTTGGGTGTTATCAACAAAGTCCTCACTGCAAGAGTGATCAGGGATTGGCACAGGCTGCCGGGGGAGGTGGTGATGTCCCCGTCCCTGGAGGTGTTGAAGACCCGTGTGGCCGTGGCACTCGGGGGCACGGTTTGGTGGCCGCGGGGGTGCTGAGTGGGTGGTTGGAGTCGGTGACCTGGGCGAGCTTTCCCCACCCGAACCGTTCCGTCACTCCCAGGCCGGCAGGGGGCGCCTGACGCCGTCTCCGTGCTTCCCTCTAGTGGCAGCTGCCTGCAACTGCGCTCTGCTCCAGCGGAGCCGCTCTGCTTCCGCCCGAGGTGTTCTGCTCTACCCGGGCGCACGGAAAGCTCCAGAAAGCCAGTTAGTGCTCGGGATCGCTAGGGCTAGTGAGCGGCAGCTGAGGGAACTGTTCAGCCTGCAGGAGAGGAGGCTGAGGGAAGGCCTCATTGCTCTGTACAGCTCCCCGAGAGGAGGCTGCAGTGAGGTGGGCTTGGGCTCTGCTCCCTAGTCTCAGCTGATGGAAGACAGAGGCAATGGCCTGAAATTGTGCCAGGAGAGAGTTAGGTTGGAGATGAGAAACAATTTCATTGCTGCAAGAGTGGTCGGGGATTGGCACAGGCTGCCTGGAGAGGTGGTGGAGCCCCCATCCCTGGAGGTGTTCAAGAAACCTGTGGCCATGGCACCTGGGGAGAGGGTTTGGTGGCCATGGTGGGGCTGGGTTGGACTCTTAGAAGCCATTTCCAATGCGAGCAGCTCTACAAGTCTGTGCAATCCAGTGCCTTTCAGCTCCTCCCCAGGCAGGACCCCACTCAGGCCTCGGTCTGAGTGGCAAAGCAGAGCGTGGCTGGTGGCAGCGGTGTGCTGGGGCAGGGTGGTGACTAACCCCTGTTTGTGTCTGGCAGATAGAGAACAGCCCCCAGGAGTTTGCACTCTACATCGTCCACGCCTCTGGAGGTGAGCTGGGCCCTGCTGCGGGCTCACAGCAGCCCTGGGCATCGTGTGGGACTCGCCACGGCCTGGAGCTGGCCTGGGCTGCACACTGGGAGCATGGAGGGGCTCTTCTGGAGATCTTTCTTCTGCAGTCAAAGCCTGTTGGAGATGCCACTCTGTGACTGTGGTGTCAGGTTGCTGCTGCAGTGCTGTGGAGCAATTTGCACTGACAGTTTGGGTGGTGGTCCTGGGTCCCAGGTACCCAATGTGCAGCACTCATCTGCCAGTGCAAACACTTCCTTCTGCAACAGCTGACTCCTGGCTTCTTAAGGAGGAAGGAAAAAAGATCTCTGCTAAATGGAACAGCTGAAGAGATGAGGGAGAGAGCCTGTAGGCATGGACCTGACCTGGCACATTGGAGGGCTGAAGACTCTGCATTGAGTGCTGGGCTGCAGCAAGAGCAGTGTGGGCAGCAGGGCAAGGGAGGGGATTCTCCCTCTTTGCTCTGCTTTCCTCAGACCCCACCTGCAGTCCTGTGTGCAGTTGTGGAGCCCCCAGCACAGGAAGGACATGGAAGTGTTGGAGCTGGTCCAGAGGAGGCCACCAAGATGCTGAGAGGGCTGCAGCAGCTCTGCTGTGAGGACAGGCTGAGAGAGTTGGGGCTCTGCAGCCTGCAGAAGAGAAGGCTTCCAGGAGACCTTAGAGTAGCCTTGCAGGATCTGAAGGGGGCTATAGGAAGGCTGNTGGAGGTGTTCAAGGCCAGGTTGGAGGAGGCCTTGAGTGAGCTGTGCTAGTGGGAGGTGTCCCTGCCTGTGGCAGGGGGTTGGAACTGGTTGATCTCTGAGGTCCCTTCCAACCTTCCCATTCTATGATTTTTGGTTTGAGGAGTGGGTCAGGCCTGGGCTCAGCCCCTTAAACACGGTTGTGTGTTCTGAGCATCGCAACGGTTCTTGTTCCTGCCAGAGAAGAAGCAACTGAGGAGCGCAGATGTTCCCCTCCTGCACAGGCTTCTGCAGGGGCCCTCGGAGAAGGTGGCCAAGTTCTTCCTGATGGACAGGGATGTGGAGGAGATCAGCAGTGATGTAGGTCTGCCCCAGCTCCAGGAGCTCCATGGCTTTCCCAGTTCCTGCAGCTGCTGATGTGTGCTTCTGGTCCCTCCAGGTCGCTCAGTACCTCCGGTTCCACCTTTCCTTCTTGGAATCCATCCTGCGCAGGATAGATGAAGAGGAGCAGCAGGAGATCCAACAGACAGTTGCAAGGTAAATGGGAGTGGGATAAGTGAGGTCACTTTGGGTCCAGGAGAGCATGTCCAGGTGTGGGTTTGTGGCGGGGCGCGGGTACAGCACTGCTCTGCCTGCTCAGGTGAAATTCTGTACCCTGTTCTTACTGTGCCTTCTCACTTGATGTCCCCTCCCTGGAGGTGTTCATAGGCCAACCTGGATGGGGCCTCGAGCAGCCTGGGCTAGTGGGAGGTGTCCCTGTGGAACCAGATGCTGTTTAGGGTCCCTACCCAACCAAACCATTTTGTGACTCTGTGAGCAGCAAGTTAGGATTTGGGTTGAGTTTTTGCAGGTTTCACTGTTAGTTAGGGACATTCCCTCTTTCCCCTGACCTCTCTCTCTCCACCTCAGATACCTGAAGGAGAAGACCATAATTTGCCAGCACCTTCGCAGCCTAACTGCTCAGAAAACAGAGACCACTGTCTGACCTCAGCAGCCTGCTGGAGAGCTCCATCTGCTGCCTTGCCCGAGGGAAGTTAGTCTGCAATTTGCTGCGGCTGACGAGCACTTCAAGCACAGAGCTCAGAATGCTGAAGCTTCTCCTGCTAACTACACAGCCCAACCGGAGCCCACTGCTCCTCAGCTCTGGAATATAGGCTGGGAACCACCCGAAAAGAGGCACTAAATCCTCTAAGGCAGATGCTGAACCTTAGCTTAAAGCTTGGAGAAGCAATCCCCTGAAGACCACAAGGCTTTAAACCCCTCTGCTGTAGAAGCCACTGCCAGGAGCCCTGTCCAAGGGAACATGTCCATAGGCAGTGTTCATTTCACAGCAAACAGGGACATGGACTGGGTGGGCTTCCTTCTGCTAAGGGCACCTTGGCTTGTGTTAGGAGCAAGCTTTTCAGCAGAGCTAAGTGGCCAGACGTACTTGTGTCCAAGACTGTACTTAGGTGCTCACCTGGCTTCAAACAAACACCTGTGCAACAGCCTCAAGCCTCACTGGCTCCAGCCCAGGAGATGCTCAACATGCTTAGGCTTTGAGCTACCACCAGGGAAAGAGGAATGGAGAGTTGCCCCTTAGCAGCTCCTCAGCACTCACTCCAAGGTGGGAGGGAGTTCAGGTATGTAGATGCTGCTGGCCTTGCTCCTGGAGGCCCCGTGGTGTTAGGAGCAAGATTCTGTGGGGTTTTGTTGGTGGTTTCTGTTCACTGCCAGGAATGCTCCATGGAGAGGCTGAAGCTCGCAGCTGTGCTGGCCTTAGCTTGGGCAGGGGCTTTGGTGCAGGCTGGCCCCAGCAGTGTGCAGTAGCCCAGCTCCTGCCTGCCTGGGGTGTGCCCAATTTAAAGCTGATGTTGTAGAGATGTAAATAAAGCCACTCTGGTAGTTTGCCTTTTTCACCTGGTGTCTCGTGCTTCACCTGGGGTACCTTTGGCTTCACAGGTAAGAAACACTAACAGGAAACTGGGGCAGAAAAGGCCTCCACTACCTGAAGGGAGGCACAAGAAAGTTGGAGAGGACCTTTTTACAAGGGCTTGTAGTGCAAAGGATGAGAGGCAATGGATTGGAGCTGGAAGAGGGGAGATTGAGAGGTGAGGAAGAAGCTCTTTGCAGTGAGGGTGGTGAGACACTGGCACAGGTTGCCCAGGGAGGCTGTGGCTGCTCCCTCCCTGGAGGTGTTCAAGGCCAGGTTGGATGGGACCTTGAGCAAGCTGGGCTGGTGGGAGGTGTCCCTTCCCTTGGCTGGGGAGTTGGAACTGGATGATTTGAAGGTCTCTTCCAACCCATTCTAGGAGTCAATGAAGACATAGCCTGGAAATCATGTGGAATAAATCCAGCAGGAAAAGCTTCAGGCTGCCTGAGCTGGTGTTAGTGGAGGAGCTGTGACTCCTGGGTCTGAGATGAAGAGAAATCAGTGCACAGGAGGTGTTCTCCTGGCCTCTGCACAGTTGCTAAGCAGTTGGTTTTGCCACCCTCTGAGGCAGAATACTTGAATTTCTGCTTGTCCTGCTGAGCTGGGACTGGGAGGTGCTGAGAAATTGCTATGGAAGGTAGCCCAAAGTCTGCTGGGGTTGGAGAGCAGAGGGATGAAGCTGGGCCTCGCTGGCTGAGTGGCTGAGTTGTGAGACACAGGCACAGGGCAGGGTTTATTCCAAGGCAGCCCTGGGTGCTCAAGGTAACACAGCAAGGAGGACCAGAGGAAGGAGGCTGCTGGGGACTGCATTTGAGAAGTCAGCAACTGGAGTGTCTGCCTCACCTGAGCTGGTGCTGTGCCATCAGCTCTGGGCTGCCAAACCAAAGCACCCTCAAATCTCAGAGGGCTGACCAGAGCAGAAGGTGCCACACACCCACCCTAGCCTTACCCTGGCTGGAAGCTACTGGTGCTGCCTTAAAGCTTGCACTGCCTTTTGGCTGGCAGTGAGAGGAGCCCCAGGTGAAGTCTGCACACAGGTTTCTCCCCCATGGGAGCGAATCAGGTTTAATTCTGAGGCCAGCTGAGCTCTGCACAGACCGCATTTACAGCTCCACAAGCCAGTGGGTTCTGTGTGGGAACTCGATGGCTTTCTCAGGCACCTCTTTGCCTTCCTCAGGCTGCAGAGTGCTGGAGCCGCTGTGAAGCATCACGACCCCATCAGATGTGAGTAAAGAGCCACACCAGTTCCCTCCACTCTAGATCCTGCTCCTCTTTATACCTCCTGGACACTTAGAATTGTTGTGCAGCTGCTCAGCTGTGTGGGAGCTTCCTTGGGGCAGCAGCTGCCTTCTGACCTGCTGTGGGACCTCCTTATGCTGACAACAGTTTCTCACTTCTTTTTATCAGTTCTGGACCCTGGGGGGGGG
>VWZE01022768.1:14060-34638 GCA_013396675.1 Eubucco bourcierii | reverse complement strand
ATTCCCAACCTTTGGTTATGAAGCCTGTTTTATTCTCTAACTTTGCTTATGAAGCCTGTTTTATTCTCAACCTTTGCTTATGAAGCCTATTCTAGGTTGCCTTGTGTGCATGCTGTGAAATAAGTGGCATCCAAGCATCTACTAAATGAAAAAGCAGGCAGTGGTTACTAATAGAATCACAGAATGGTAAGGTTGGAAGGGACCTCAAGGATCACCCAGCTCCAACCCCCTGCCATAGGCAGGGACATCTCCCATTAGTGCAACTCACTCAAGGCCTCCTCCAACCTGGCCTTGAACACCTCCAGGGAGGGAGCAGCCACAACCTCCCTGGGCTTCAGATCTGGCTCTTCCAATTTGGAAGTGCTTTTCTTCTGATGCCAGAGTGTTCATCTTCTTGCTTACCATGAATAAAGCAGACACAGAAGGCAGAGTAAGGTTAGCCTTGGTGGTCTGCAAGTTGTTTGTGTGTCATAATACCATGACCTTGCAACAGGAACTTGTGAGATCCAAATGATGCCTTTTAAATGTGTTTTCTGCTGTCTCAAGGATGTGCTCTGCCATCTCACCTGTAAGTGATGGAGCTGATCCAGTGTGGCCAACCTTGCAAATAAGCCAGGGTCTATTTTCACATAGCCATAGGATGGTTTAGGTTGGAAGGGATCTTCACAGGTCATCTAGTTCAGTTCTCTGTCTGTTGGGCCAGTGCAGGGCACAATTTGCCCTCAAACACCTGAAGTCTCTTTGCACCCCTCAATTGTCTCCTATTTCAACTGGGTGCCCTCATCCAAATGTGCTCCTGGGATTGGTCCTGGCAGTGCCTGGGGCATGACATAGGATCAGACTGTACTAAAGCACCTGCCAGTGGTTAACCAGGGACCAGGTGGCCCAGGACCATTCTTTGAGCCCAAGTCTTGAGCACACTTTGCCCTCCAACTTGGATGTCCCCTTTGGTTTCAGTGTGGGTTTTTATTGTCCTGCTTGTTGGTTTGGTTTGGTTTTTCTTTTTTCTCTTTATGAACTATTGTCTTTTAATTAATTGTTAATTCTTTGGGCTAGCCCACAGCTATTTTTGGGGTTGAGAAGGAAAAAAAGGAATGACTTGCTTCAAGGGTTTTCCCCTTGGTTGCATCTGTCTCCATTTATTCTCCTATTCTTTTAGGCTGACTGGAGGTAATGGCTCTTAGCATGCTTTATAAATCACTCTGCAGAGTGCTTTGAGTGAGCAGTTTATTTAATAACTATGGAGAAGTGAGCTTTTATGCTGCTAAAAGAGATGGCAAGATCACTGTAATTTCCCTTGGATTACTGTATTTGGGGTAGAAGCAGTAATAAAAGACTCAAAGATATTAGTCTTACAGCAAGTTCTGATTGTGTGACCTCCTCTTTGCCTTGCCCCTTGATCCACAGGAGCATCAGAGTTATTTATGTTGGGAAAACAGCACTTTGATTTAGTAGCACAGAGGTAGGGGCCTCTTAGAAGGAATTTAAAAGCTCTCTTTGTAGAGTCTGAAAACTCTGCCAGTGTAAAAAATGAAACATTAATGCTCCTGAGCTTTGGAATGAGGTGGACCTGCATCCACATCCAAATGCTGCAGCTCACCTCCAATCCTTGCCTATGTTAAGAGCAAATCCTGAGAGCTTTCTTGCAGAGGGGAGGGAACAGGGCTCAGCTCCAAGACAAACCTTTATTCAGCCTGCTGGAAACTGCTGCTTCTGCCTGCCTGAGATACCCAGCTCAATTACTCAGGCTTTGAGTCCTCACCCTGGCTGCCAGGTCTGGCTATGTTGGTCAGAGCATGCAGCACCAAATGTGGCTCCTTTGTAAGATGGGAAGCCACTGCTGGTCTGCAGCAATGTAAAACTGACTCAAAGCAACTTAGTCTTCACCCTGGCTGCCAGATCTGGCTATGCTGGTCAGAGCATGCAGCATCAAACATGGTTCCTTTATCAGATGGGGAAGCCACTGTTGGCCTAGAGCAATGTAAAACTGACTCAAAACAATCCACTCATGGTCATCACCTGGGTTTTGAGTGATTCCTGTCTGGAGATCACATTGAACACTTCACAGTGGTGTACAAGTTCTGGGCCTCAGCTAGAGCTAGTCCAAGGAGCAGCTAGGCTTTAGCCCTGCTTGCACCCAGGCTAGTGATGAGTGATAACCAGCTGCATAGGTCATAGGCAATGGTTTCTTTGCAAGCACAGGAGGAGAATTGGACACCCTCAGAAGACATTTGGGCTTTAGCAAATGTATATCTGGGCTCAGCAGTCCTGTGCATGCCAAGCACCAATGGGCTTCAGAGGGAAGGTTGTGAAGGAATGATGCTGTGGGTGGAAGGAATGATGCTGTGGATGGAAGAAATGATGATGTGAATGGAAAAAATGATGTTGTGGATGGAGGAAATGATGCCATGGATGGAAGAAATTATCCTGTGGCTGGAAGAAATGATGCCATGGGGGGAAGAAATGATACCATGCAGGGATGAAATGATTCCATGGGGGGAAGAAATGATGCTGTGGATGGAAGAAATGATGCCATGTGGGGAGGAAATGATCCTGTGGATGGAAGAAATTATGCCATGCAGGGACAAAATGATGGCATGGCTGGAAGAAATGATGCCATGGCTGGAAAAAGAGATGTCATGCCTGGAAGAAATGATGCTGTGGATGGGTGCTTTGTGGTAGCCAGGAGGTAAATCTGCTTGGTGATGTCTCTTCTGCAGGCAGTCACACCCATTCGTTTCCCATTCTCAGCATCCCTCTGCCTGGCTTGTGTGGAGATGCACACAAATCCTACCAAGCACTGACCTGTGCCTTCTTTCCTGGGAGAGAGCAGGTGGCCAAGCAGGCAATTGTGACAGTGACTGTCCCCTTTGGCTCTTTGATTATTTTTAATTTTTTTTTCATCCTTGAAAAGATGGAAAAATATTTTTTTTCTTTTTTCCAGTGCTTTAAAACCCAGGCTGCTCTTTGTGCCCCTCTGGCATCCTCTCTGTGCTGATTTGCATGTTTTAAAGAAAGACAGAAATTCACAGATATTTTTATTCATCTATCCATCCATCTATCTATCTATCCATCTATCTATCCATCCATCCACCTATCCATCCATCCACCTATCCATCCATCCATCCACCTATCCATCCATCCATCATCTATCTATCTATCCATCCATCTATCCATCCATTTATCTACCCATCTATTTATCTACCTATCCATCCATCTGTCCATCCATCTGTCTATCCATCTCATCTGCCTATCCATCTATCCATCTATCCATCTGTCTATCTATCCATCTGTCTATCTATTCATCTGTCTATCTATTCATCTGTCTATCCATCTATCATCCATCTGTCTATCTATCCATCTGTCTATCCATTCATCTGTCTATCTATTCATCTGTCTATCCATCTATCATCCATCTGTCTATCTATCCATCTGTCTATCTATCCATCTATCTATCTGTCTGTCCATCTATCCATCTGACCATCTATCCATCTGTCTATCCATCTATCCATCTGTCTATCCATCTATCCATCTGTCCATCTATCCATCTGTCTATCCATCTATCCATCTGTCTATCCATCTATCCATCTGTCTATCCATCTATCCATCTGTCCATCTATCCATCTGTCTATCCATCTATCCATCTGTCTATCCATCTATCCATCTGTCTATCCATCTATCCATCTGTCCATCTATCCATCTGTCTATCCATCTATCCATCTGTCTATCCATCTATCCATCTGTCTATCCATCTATCCATCTGTCCATCTATCCATCTGTCTATCCATCTATCCATCTGTCTATCCATCTATCCATCTGTCTATCCATCTATCCATCTGTCCATCTATCCATCTGTCTATCCATCTATCCATCTGTCTATCCATCTATCCATCTGTCTATCCATCTATCCATCTGTCCATCTATCCATCTGTCTATCCATCTATCCATCTGTCTATCCATCTATCCATCTGTCTATCCATCTATCCATCTGTCCATCTATCCATCTGTCTATCCATCTATCCATCTGTCTATCCATCTATCCATCTGTCTATCCATCTATCCAGCTGTCCATCTATCCATCTGTCTATCCATCTATCCATCTGTCTATCCATCTATCCATCTGTCTGTCTATCCATCCGTCTGTCCATCCATCTGCCTGTCCATCTATCTATCCATCTGTCTACCCATCTATCCACCTGTCTATCCATCTATCTGTCTATCTATCCATCCATCTATATATCCATCTGTCTATCCATTTATCCATCCGTCTATTTATCCATCCGTTTATCTATCCATCTGTCTATCCATCTATCCATCCATCCATCTATCCATTTATCTATCTAACTATCCATCCATCTGTCCATCTGTCTGTCTATCTAATCCATCTAATCCACCTATGTATCTCTCTATGTATCTATCTCTATCTATCTAATCATAGAATCATAGAATCATAGAATGGGAAGGTTGGAAGGGACCTCAAGGATCATCTAGTTCCAACCCCCTGCCATAGGCAGGGACACCTCCCACTAGCACAGCTCACTCAAGGCCTCATCCAATCTGACCTTGAACCCCTCCAGGGAGGGAGCAGCCACAACCTCCCTGGGCAACCTGTGCCAGTGCCTCACCACCCTCACTGTAAAGAACTTCCTCCTAACATCCAGTCTAAATCTCCCCTCTGCCAGTTCAAACCCATTGCCCCTTGTCCTGTCATTGCAGGACCTTGTAAATAATCCTTCCCCAGCCTTCCTGTAGGCCCCCTTCAGATACTGGAAGGCTACTATCAGGTCCCCTCGAAGCCTCCTCTTCTGCAGGCTGAAGAACCCCAACTCTCTCAGCCTGTCCTCATAGGAGAGCTGCTGCAGCCCTCTGATCATCTTTGTGGCCCTCCTCTGGACCCGCTCCAACACTTCCATCTATTTAATCCATCTATCCATCTATCTATCTGTCAATCTATCTATCTATGCATCTATCTAATCTATCTATCTCTCCATCCATCTATCTATCCATCTATTTAATCCATCTATCCATCTATCTATCTGTCTATCTGTCAATCTATCTATGCATCTATCTAATCTATCTATTTCTCTATCCATCCATCTATCCATCTAATCTATCCATCTATCTGTCAATCTATCTAATCCATCTAACTAATTCATCTATCTATCTATCTATCTATCTATCTACCTATCTATCTATCTGTCAGTCTATCTATGCATCTAATTATCTATCCATCCATTTAATCTATCCATCTATCCATCTAATCTATCCATCTATCTATCCATCTATCTATCAATCCACCTATCTAATTTATCTATCTATCTATCTGTCTATCTGTCTAATCTATCTATCTATCTATTTACTTATTTATTTGTTTGTTTGGTCATTCCTTTACTTCCCTTTTGAACATTCAATTGCCAGGGAGCATCTCCAGAAACGAAATGCCCAACGATGCCTGGAACACTTCTGTGGCACAAATGTGCTCCGTTACACTTTGCAGATAACTGAATTCACTCTGTCTGTTTGTTTGTTTGCAGGGTGTGTGCTGGTGGTGTCTGTAATTGAACAGCTTGCACAGTGGCACAACAGTACAGTAAAGGCAGCTGTGGAGAGGCTGTGCAACTACATACCTGGTAAGCAGCAAATAAAGCACCATATGGGATGGGGGAGCTGTTGTATTTCTCTGTTAATTAAAAATCCACAAGTGGGGTCTGAAAAGGCTTTATCCACTCCTGCAGCATCTCTGCAGCTGAAGCAGTTCTGGGCCCCTCAGTTTAAGAAGGACCTCGGGGAACTGCTTCAAAGAGCTCTGTGCAGTGCAGAGCCACAAAGATGCTTAAGGCAGTGGAAGATCTTCCTTAGGAGGAGAGCCTGAGGGAGCTGGGGCTCTGCTGCTGGGAGAGGAGGAGAATGAGGGCTGCTCTCATTCATGTTTGTAAAGATGTAAAGGTGAGTGCCAGGAGGCTGGAGCCAGGCTCTGCTGGGTGATGCTCAGTGACAGCACAAAGGGGCAATGGGTGGAAGCTGAGGCATAGGAAGTGCCATGGAAACATGAGGAAAAGGTTTTTTTCACTGTAAGGGTGAATGTTAAGACAAGGAGGTAAGATCTAGTTACAAACGGGAACAGAGAAAGTTTAACCTCAACATGGGGAGAAACTTCTTTACAGTGAGGGTGACAAAGCCCTGGAGCAGGCTACCCAGAGAGGTTGTGGAGTCTCCTTCTCTGGAGACATTAAAAATCCACCTGGATGCATTCCTGTGCACACTACCCTAGGGGATCCTGCTTTGGCAGGAGGGGTTGGACTGGGTGGTCTCTGAAGGTCCCTTCCAACCTTTAAAGTTCTGTGATTCTGTGAAAACACATTCAGCAAATCCCTACAGGGCCTCACATGGTTTATCTGTGTGAAACAATGCTTTGACCTTGGAGTTCTGAGCAACCTGATCTAGTGTGAGGTGTCCCTACCCATAGCAGGAGGCTTGGAACTGGATTATCTTTGAGGTTCCTTCCAGCCCTGACAGTTGTGTGATTCTAGGTGACTCTGCTCTGGCAGGAGGGTTGGACTATAGGAGATCTTTGGAGGTCACTTCCAACTCCTAATATTCTGTGATTTTGATGCTCTCTGCAGGGAGGGCAGAGAGATTTTTCACTCTGAGGCTGACAGAACACTGGAACAGGCTGCTCAAGGGGGTTGTGGAGTCTCCCTCTCTGGAGATATTCATAACCCACCTGGATGTGTTCCTGTGTGATCTGCTCTAGGTGATGCTGCTCTGGCAGGGGGTTTGAACTGGCAGGGAGGAGATTGAAATTGGATGTTAGAAAGTTTTTTGCAGTGAGGGTGGTGAGACACTGGCACAGGTTGCCCAGGGAGGTGTTCAAGGCCAGGTTGGATGAGGCCTTGAGTGACCTGTACTAGTGGGAGGTGTCCCTGCCTATGGCAGGGGGTTGGGACTGGATGATCCTTGAGGTCCCTTCCAACCTTACCATTCTATGATTCTATGATAAGTTGCCCCAAAGCCTAATTCTGTCACCCTCACTGTCAAGAAGTTTCTCCTGATGTGAAGGTGAAGCCTTCTGTGTTCCAGTTTGTAACTAGATCTCACTCCCATGTCTTTTTTAATGCTGTAAATGTACAAAGATGACTCAGGATTCCTCAATCAAAAAGTCCTTTACGTAGGACTTCACAACTCGCACCTCTGAGAACTCACCTTGCTCTCTAAACCTTACTTCAACAGAGCTAGAAGCATGAATCCAGAATATTAATTCCCCCCCTCTTTCCAAGAGAGGCTTTCCCCAGGCAGGAAAGGAGCAGGGAGGTAATTGCTGGGATTAATTCTTTGCTGGGCTGGAGTTTATCTGATTGCTATTCCGTAAAGTCACATCCTCAGCGCTTTAAATTACAGGCACACAACCATGAAGTTGCAATTAGAAACACTGATCCTGCCATTAAAACACCATCTCCTTCTTCTTTAAAATATGACATGTCAGCTCTGTGCCCATGATTCACTCCCTGGACCTTGTTCTGCTGACAGTTTCCAGCTATTTCTTTGCAGCTGCCATTCTCCAAGCACATGAGGATCCTATTATCCCTTTAGTGAGACCTGTATAATCCTGTCACCTCCTGTGAGATGCAGGGATACACCCAATCATAGAATCATAGAATGGGAAGGTTGGAAGGAACCTCAAGGATCATCTAGTTCCAGACCCCTGCCATAGGCAGGGACACCTCCCACTAGCACAGCTCACTCAAGGCCTCCTCCAACCTGGCCTTGAACACCTCCAGGAAGGGAGCAGCCACAACCTCCCTGGGCAACCTGTGCCAGTGTCTCACCACCCTCACTGCAAACAACTTCCTCCTAACATCCACTTTCAATCTCCCCTCTGACACTTCAAACCCATTGCCCCTTGTCCTGGCATTACAAGACCTTGTCAATAGTCCCTCCCCAGCCTTCCTGGAGCCCCCTTCAGATCCTGGAAGGCTACTCTAAGGTCTCCTGGAAGCCTTCTCTGCTCCAGGCTGCAGAGCCCCAACTCTCTCAGCCTGTCCTCACAGCAGAGCTGCTGCAGCCCTCTCAGCATCCTCACGGCCTCCTCTGGACCCACTCCAACACTTCCATGTCCTTCCTGTGCTGGGGGCTCCAGAACTGCACACAGGACTCCAGGTGGGGTCTGAGGAGAGCAAAGGGGCAGAATCCCCTCCCTTGCCCTGCTGCCCACACTGCTCTTGCTGCAGCCCAGCACACAGTTGCTGTCTGGGCTGCACTCATACTGCAGGCTCATGTGGAGCTTTTCATCACCCCAGACTCCAAGGTCCTTTTCCTCAGGGCTGCTCTCAGCCATTCCCCAACCAGCCTGGAGTTGTGCTTGGAAATGTGCTGAGGTCTGGAAATGGGTGGGTCTGGAAAGAGGTGAGGAAAAGGTCTGGGGCTGCCTGCCTCTGGCATCTCCTGGCAGTTGTGTTTCTGTCAGCCACTGCTGCCTAACCACCTTGGTGCTCCAGTGGAAATGACAACATGATTCATACTGTCTTCCTTGCAAATATTTGGCCTCTGTGATTCAGATGGGATTTGTGTTTCCAGGACTAGGAAGCCATGGAGGAAAACCTTCTGGATTTTAATCACCTATGAACAGGCCAGTTTAGGGAACCTCCTTTACCTGCAGCTGGGCAAAAGCAAACAGACTTGAAATGTTCTCTGAGTTTTCCAGCATTTAGTTTGGTTTAAGCTCTTGTCTTGCTCCTGCACACTCTGAAGTTATTCAGCATTTATTTTCTCTTCCCCTCCTTTCTGAGTTATGCAGCTTCTTTCTAGTCAAACTTTCTATCTGCTGTATGCTCTTCTTCACAGAATCACAGAATTAACCAGCTTGGAAAAGACCTCTAAGATGATGGAGTACACCTATCACCTAACCCTTCCAATTAATTAAAGCATGGAACTGAGTGCCTCATCCAGCCTCTTTGTGTGCCTTCTCTCTGCTTTATTCCCTCCTTGTGTGCCTTCTCTCTGCTTTATTCTCTTCTTGTGTGCCTTCTCTCTGCTTTATTCCCTCCTTGTGTGCCTTCTCTCTGCTTTATTCTCTTCTTGTGTGCCTTCTCTCTGCTTTATTCTCTTCTTGTGTGCCTTCTCTCTGCTTTATTCTCTTCTTGTGTGCCTTCTCTCTGCTTTATTCTCTTCTTGTGTGCCTTCTCTCTGCTTTATTCCCTCCTTGTGTGCCTTCTCTCTGCTTTATTCTCTTCTTGTGTGCCTTCTCTCTGCTTTATTCCCTCCTTGTGTGCCTTCTCTCTGCTTTATTCTCTTCTTGTGTGCCTTCTCTCTGCTTTATTCCCTCCTTGTGTGCTCTCTCTCTGCAGTATCCTCTCCACATGTGTGTCAGCAGAGCTGAAGGTTTGTGAACATACCAATGCAAGCTGGCTCAGAGGGCAAGGAAACACTGCCCCTGGCTTGGCTGTCTTTTGCTAGACCCCAAAACCTGACTGGCATCTCTTTGTGCTCAAGCCAGCACAAAGGGCACTCAGTGATGATTTCCTGTTATTGCTGTTCTTTCTGCTATGCTGTGGGGTAGTTCCATGTCAAGCCTAAGGAAATGAGTGCCTAGAAATCAGTGTGACCAAGCAGACTCCCCAGAGGTGAGAGCCAGCCAAGCACTCCTCTCCCTGCAGCCACCAACGTGGGTTACAGCAGGCAGTTGGCTTCTGCACTGCCAGGAACAACCCAAAAGCAGCTGATTTTGGAAGCTCACATGGAGAACATTGGCTGCCATGCACTGGGGGAGCTGCTGGGGAAGCAAACCACCTTCTGCTGTGGGTTACTGCAGGCAGCCAGCTGCCCTGTGGGCAAGCCTCATCAGAGGATGCTTTAATCAGTAATGATACCAAGCACAAGGTTATTGATGTCTGCAGTGCCTTTCCTTTTAGGTGAGCAAGAATAAAACCTAACTCTAGCCAGGAGACCAATTTTCAACTTGCAGATTGCTTCTAAGGAGCCAAGAGAGAGGAGTTATGTGGCAAAGGAGGCAAAGAAATGAAGCTAGTAACTGGGCTGAAATAAAGCACCTGGCATGGAAAAAAAAATCACCTGCTGTAGTTACAGAAGCTGCCTGCAACACTGTATGAGTAGGAGGGTGTTGGGGAAATTATCTTTTCATTCTCTGCTATGTCTTCCTCTTCCCAGTCCTCCTTTCTTGGCCACAGGTTGCCAGCTGAGGTGTCTGCAGTGGGTGAGAGCACACCCATGCAGTGCTGTGGTGTTTCTTGCCCACCCTGCCAAACCCCCAGCCTGGGCACATCCAGCCTGACATTGGTTAAAATCCAACAGCCAGTAGGAGGGAGGTGGATGCTTGGGTGGAGGGGTTCTAAATCTTTTCTTTGGAAAAGATGAGGATATTCTGTTTTCTTCTGCAGAGTTAGCTCTCTGGGTAATGGAGGTGCCAGAGAAGATGACATCTCTTAGTAATTTCAGGAGCTGCACTTGTATGAACCTGCCTCTTCATGAATTTTCGTGCCACCAGCACACCCTTGCAGGATGTGTGCATGGCTAATCAGCTCTCCTCACTTTTTTCTTCGTGGGAACTCTCAGAAGTGTTCTGTCATCATTCCCTGCCTGTCTCCAGCCCCAAGATCTCTCTCTCAAGTACCTTCACCTGGGTGGGGGGACCACTTGTGTCTGCAGCACTGCCTTAAGGAAATTACTGCCAAACTGTCTTGTCACAGAATCACAGAATGCTTTGGATTAGAAGGGGCTTTTAAAGGTCATTTAGTTCAACCTCCCCCCCCTGCAGTGAGCAGGGTCATCTTCAGCCAGATCAGGTAGCTCAAAACCCCAATCAACCTGCCCTGCAATGATTCCGAGGATGAAACATTCTCCTGCCATTCGCTGGGTGGTGAATGGCTGAGAGCAGCCCTGAGGAAAAGGGCCTTGGGGTCTGGGGTGATGAAAAGCTCAACATGAGCTGGAGAGCAGCCCTGAGAAAAAGGATCTGGGGGTCTGGGGTGATGAAAAGCTCAAGATGAGGCTGCAGTGTGAGTGCAGCCCAGACAGCAACTGTGTGCTGGGCTGCAGCAAGAGCAGTGTGGGCAGCAGGGCAAGGGAGGGGATTGTGCCCCTTTGCTCTGCTCTCCTCAGACCCCACCTGGAGTCCTGTGTGCAGTTCTGGAGCCCCCAGCACAGGAAGGACATGGAAGTGTTGGAGCAGGTCCAGAGGAGGCCACAAAGATGTTCAGAGGGCTGCAGCAGCTCTGCTGTGAGGACAGGCTGAGAGAGTTTGGGCTCTGCAGCCTGCAGAAGAGAAGGCTTCCAGGAGACCTTAGANCCCAGGGAGGTTGTGGAGCACAGAAGCACAGAAGCCCATTCTGCGATTCTGTGCTCCACAACCTCCCTGGAGGTGTTCAAGGCCAGCCTGGATGAAGCCTTGAGCGACCTGTTCTAGTGTGAGGTGTCCCTGGCTGTGGCTGGGGGTTGGAACTAGATGATCCTTGTGGTCCCTTCCAACCCTGCCTGACTCTATGATTCTATGAAGCACTCACCACCTCTCTGGGCAAACCTGTGCCCGTGCCTNGCACTCACCACCTCTCTGGGCAAACCTGTGCCAGTGCCTCACCACCCTCAATGTAGGATATGCCTTGCTTCTACCTGGAGGGAGGCACATTTCAGCCAGACTGCAGAAAGCCACCTCCGCCAGCATCCCAAAAAGGCCCAAGGCTGCAGGCTCTGCAAGGAAACCAAATCAGAGAGAGTGATTGGCATTGGAATGGGCTGCCCAGGGAGGTGGTGGAGTCACTGTCCCTGGAGGTGTTGAAGGAAAGCCTGGCTGGGGCATTTAGTGCCATGGTCTGGTTGATTGGCTGGGGCTGGGTGCTAGGTTGGGCTGGGTGAGCTTGGAGCTCTCTTCCAACCTGGTTGATTCTATGATTCTATGGCAGGGGGGTTTGACCTAGATGATCTTGGAGGTCCCTTCCAACCTGCCTGATTCTATGAAATCTTCAGTGCCAAAGACTCGAATGTGATTATTGCTGCACACCAAACATCTCTTTGCTCCTACACCCCCAGGAGCTCTGAGGCATCTCTCACAGCAGCCTCCAACCTCCACACCACTTTCTGCACTGTATTTATCTGTTTTCCTCCTCCTTGCAAACCCTCCTGAGTTGTTTGTTTGAACTACTGAGAAAAAGCTGCAGCAGGGATGGCTTCTTTTGAGTTCTTTCGTGCTGCCAGCACATCACAAATGCTGCTTTTCCTTTTGAGTCTTTATCATGTGGCTTGCCTAGAGCCAGAGAAGGGCTTTAGGCAGGGTTGGAAATTCAGGTTTTCCTATTCCCTGCTGCTCTACTGAGGTCACAGATTCACATGCCTTCCCCTAAGGTAAATCAGCATTCAGCCTAATGAACCAGCTCCTGCTGCATTTTGAGTGGTACAAAGGCAGTTTCACCCTGCTAAATGACTTTTAAAACCCTCTGTTTTCCAGAAAAGCTACAAGGCTTCTGTTATGTTCTTGCTGAAGTGTATGGACCATACATAGCTGAACTGTGAGTATTGCTGCACCCACTCAGTGTGCCCTTGATGAGCCCTTTGGGTTTCGTTGTTAAAATCACATTGTTGTTGTTCAACAAATCCAAGTGCCAGGTGCTGCACTTTGGCCACAACAACCCCATGCAGAGCTACAGGCTGGGCTGGGAGTGGCTGGAGAGCAGCCAAACAGAAAGGGATCTGGGGGTGCTGATTGACACCTGCCTGAACATGAGCCAGCAGTGTGCCCAGGTGGCCAAGAAGGCCAATGGCATCCTGGCCTGCAGCAGCAAGAGTGTGGCCAGCAGGAGCAGGGAGCTCATTCTCCCCCTGCACTCTGCACTGCTTAGGCCACACCTTGAGTCCTGTGTCCAGTTCTGGGCCCCTCCATTGAAGAAGGACATTGAGGTGCTTGAGTGTGTCCAGAGAAGGGCAACGAGGCTGGGGAGAGGCCTGGAGCACAGCCCTATGGAGAGAGGCTGAGGGAGCTGGGATTGGTTAGCCTGGAGAAGAGGAGGCTCAGGGGAGACCTTCTTGCTGTCTCCAGCTACCTGAAGGGTGCTTGTAGCCAGGAGGAGGTTGCTTTCTTCTCTCAGGCAAGCAGCAGCAGAACAAGAGGACACAGTCTGAAGCTGTGCCAGGGGAAGTTTAGGCTGGAGGTGAGGAGAAAGTTGTTGCCTGAGAGAGTCATTGCCTGCTGGAATGGGCTGCCCAGGGAGGTGGTGGAGTCAGCGTCCCTGGAGGTGTTCAAGGCAGGTTTGGACGTGGCACTTGGTGCCATGGTCTGGTCTGGAGGGCTGTGGGAATGGGTTGGAGTTGATGAGCTTTGAGGTCTCTTCCAACCTTGCTGATACTGTGTGATACTGTGTAAAGGAGAGATGCTTGAGCATGATCCTGGGCTGGTTTTTGGCACAGGTGCTGCTGAGTGACTCAACACTGGCAACCATCTCCATACTTCCATTTGAATCTCAGATCAGGTCCACCTGATGGAATTAGCCTCTGGAAATTCAGCTGGTTTGGCTGAGGGAGGAATTTGAATAACCTGTGTGTGCTTCTACACTCACACCCCTGCCATCCTTGGCTCTTGCTTTCCCTTCTGCCTTTAATCAAGCTTCCTAATTGTCAGCCCCTACATGCTCTCAGCTCAGGGCAGCCTTCTAAGCAATGTAAGTGATTAAAAAAAAAGAAAAAAAGAAATGAAATGTAGGTCATTTTATGCCTCTTTGAAAGGTCTTTGTTTAATTAACAAGAGCTTTTGCTGGACCTTCTTCCTCCCCAGGGTTTTTTGGTTTTATTTTTAAAACCAGCCAAGGGACTGTAAAGTGCTTACAGGACTAAGAAGTGCTATAATCAAACATTTTAAATTCATTCCTCATTAGCTGGAGGGGCTTTGTACCCCCCCCCCCCCCCAAAAAAAAAAAAAAAAAAAAAAAAAAAAAAAAAAAAAAAAAAAAGACTGAAGCAGTCTTAGCTCTCCTGCTTGGTGATCAAAGGTTAAGGAATCTTGGAAAGATTCCTGCTTGTTTTCTTGAGTTAAGGGCTGACCACACTTTTATGTGCCAAATTTGCATCTGCATTCACTTTAACCTTTAGATCTTTGTCAGACTTATGATGGATTAAAAACCAGAACAGCATTAATGTGTTGAGCTACTGCACATAAAGCACAGAGCCTCTCCCTCATCCTCAGACCCAGGTAAAAATGTTGAGACAAGAAACCATCAGGACCCAACACAGTGATTGGGAGCCACAGTGAAGCCAGCTGAGGTTATTGTTTGGTGTTGGGGAGATGGAAGCTTCCCAGGGAATTGGATTCTCCTTTCAAGAACCCAGAAGAGCACAACAGGCTTTGTTTTCCCACTGTCTCTTCCAGCATAGACAAGAAAATGAATGCTGATGTGGTCTGCCATTCCCTGAAGCTGTGCAGACAGGATCCAGGACAACCTCTTTGTCATCTCTACCCTCCTCCAAAGGTGAGTTGGGTTGCTACTTTTTGGTTTGTTTGGTTATTTTTTTTTTTTTTCCCAGAGCTAAGGGTTGTGGAAAGTCTTCTAAAGCTGGAGCTGAGCAGTCCAGAGGCTTCCAGTCCATGTGCACTGCCTGCGAAATATGCTCCAATATTTGGAGCACTCTTTCAGTAGACCTAGGCTGGAATGGAGGTTACCAGAACAGACTTCAAGCACAGGGTCACAGAACCTTAGAGGCTGGAATGGAGGTTACCAGAACAGACTTCAAGCACAGGGTCACAGAACCTTAGAGGCTGGAATGGAGGTTACCAGAACAGACTTCAAGCACAGGGTCACAGAACCTTAGAGGCTGGAATGGAGGTTACCAGAACAGACTTCAAGCACAGGGTCACAGAACCTTAGAGGCTGGAATGGAGGTTACCAGAACAGACTTCAAGCACAGGGTCACAGAACCTTAGAGGCTGGAATGGAGGTTACCAGAACAGACTTCAAGCACAGGGTCACAGAACCTTAGAGGCTGGAATGGAGGTTACCAGAACAGACTTCAAGCACAGGGTCACAGAACCTTAGAGGCTGGAATGGAGGTTACCAGAACAGACTTCAAGCACAGGGTCACAGAACCTTAGAGGCTGGAATGGAGGTTACCAGAACAGACTTCAAGCACAGGGTCACAGAACCTTAGAGGCTGGAATGGAGGTTACCAGAACAGACTTCAAGCACAGGGTCACAGAACCTTAGAGGCTGGAATGGAGGTTACCAGAACAGACTTCAAGCACAGGGTCACAGAACCTTAGAGGCTGGAATGGAGGTTACCAGAACAGACTTCAAGCACAGGGTCACAGAACCTTAGAGGCTGGAATGGAGGTTACCAGAACAGACTTCAAGCACAGGGTCACAGAACCTTAGAGGCTGGAATCATTGCATCTAACCTCCCCCTCCCTGCTGAGCAGGATCCCATAGGGTAGTTGGCACAGGAATGCATCCAGGTGGGGTTTGAAAGACTCCAGAGAAGAAGACTGCACAAGCTCTCTGGGCAGCCTGCTTCAAGGCTCTGGCACCCCCACAGTGAAAAAGTTTTTTCACAGTATTTACAAGCAGTATTTCCACAAGTATTTCCCTGCAGAGAGCATCAGAATCACAGAAGGTCAGAAAGTTAGGGGTTGGAAGTGACCTAGAAAGCTCACCTGTAGTCCAACCCCCTGCCAGAGTAGGGTCACCTAGAATCACAGAACTGTCAGGGCTGGAAGGAATCTCAAAGCTCATCTACNGAGCCCCCTTCAGATCCTGGAAGGCTACTCTAAGGTCTCCTGGAAGCCTTCTCTTCTGCAGGCTGCAGAGCCCCAACTCTCTCAGCCTGTCCTCACAGCAGAGCTGCTGCAGCCCTCTGAGCATCTTTGTAGCTGTCCTCTGGACCTGCTCCAACACTTCCATGTCCTTCCTGTGCTGGGGGCTCCAGAACTGCACACAGGACTCCAGATGGGGTCTGAGGAGAGCAGAGCAAAGGGGCAGAATCCCTTCCCTTGCCCTGTTACCCACACTGCTCTTGCTGCAGCCCAGCACTTGGTTGGCTGAATCAACCTCTGACATCAAGTCCAACCTCTAAGGCTCTAAGGGAGCCTCTAAGCTCCCACCCTGGAGGTGGTCTTTGATCCCATTCTGTGCTTCTCTTCTCCACAACCTCCCTGGAGGTGTTCAGGATCAGGTTGGATGAGTCCTTGAGCAACCTGTTCTAGTGGGAGGTGTCCCTGCCTATGGCAGGGGGTTGGAACGGGATGGTCCCTTCCAACCTTACCATTCTATGATTCCATGACTCAACAAAACCTCTCTCCCTTCCAAGGGGTAGTTACATCCCTTTCTGTTAAGCTGTATTTGTTTCTCACCAGGAGTAAGGGAACCCTACCAACAAAACCACTTTACTGCCCAGCCTGTGCCCTCTTTTCTTTTCTTTTTTGCTTGCCTGCCTGTCCTGAGGCAGCCTGAGGAGGCTGCAGAGGATGGGAGGAGAAGAGCAGTGCTTTAGAGTTCATGCTCAAGTGGTTGACAAATTGCCCACAGTAGCTTTGTGACAACTCAGACTGAGTGAAGATAGATTATGGGTGGGGAAAAAAAACCCGATACAGAGTCAGACACACAGACACATAAAATGCAGTTTACCTTACATTTGCTTCTTGGGTTTGTAATTTGATTGATCACTTCAGTTATATGAGCCTGCAAATGTTGGCTCAGTCCCCTGCCAAGTGTTTGAACAAGACTTTAATACTAATGGCTGTTTTGTTCAACTCAATTGATTTTCAGGTTCTTCATTTCTTCATTTGGGGCTTCTGGATGCCCATTTCCCAAGGATGAGTATCTCCTTTGCACTGGTGAAGGGAGTGAAATGAATACAGGGTTGCTTGCCCTGTTAAGGCAGTGCCATGCTCAGGTTCTGATTACCTTTAAGGTGGCAAATGCCAACGTGTAGCTGCTTTTGTAGTCAGCTGTTTTGTTCTGTTTCTGTGATGTTGGTCCCCAGGGATTTGGGGAGGAGCTGTTAGGTGAAATGTTCCTAATAAAAAAGAAGGGAAAGTCATGGACCAGCAGGATCTCTTTCCAAGTGAAGCTGAGGCTGCAGAGGTTTAAAATGGACATTAGGAAAAAGTTTTCCACGGAGAGAGTGGTCAAGGACTGGGATAAGCTGCCCAGGGAGGTGGTGGAGTCACCCAGCCTGGCTGTGTTTAAAGGTGGTTTGGATGTGGTGCTTGGGGCTATGATTTCAGGTGAATCTTGCTGAGTAGGGTTCTAGGTTGGACTTGGTGCTCCTGAGGGGCTTTGCCAACCTGAGTGTTGCTGTAATTCTGTTTTGCTGGTTGGCAGGAAGGATGAGGTCAGCTTTTGGCCTGAAGAATATGAAAGCATTTAAAGGTGATGCTGAGCCTGAAACAGAATGACTTTTAAAGAGAACAGCTCTGTGCTTTTTGCTGTTGATCCAAAAGCAAATAAGGCNTGCTTTTTGCTGTTGATCCAAAAGCAAACAAGGCACTGGAGTTCATTCTTCAGGCTTTTATTTCCAGGGCTGGGGCATGGAATTCCTCCTTGCATTGCCAGTGGTTGCTGTGTTTGGATGTCTGAGCAGCAGCATCTCTCTGTCACTCACAACTGGTTTAGACTGGACACTAGGAAAAAAGTTTTTCCATGGAGAGAGAGAGAGGTCAGGGACTGGAATGAGCTGCACAAGGAGGTGGTGGAGTCACCCACTCTGGATGTGTTTAAGAGTGGTTTGGATGTGATGCCTGGAGCTATGGTTTGAGGTGAATCTTGCTGAGTAGGGTTCTAGATTAGCCTTGGTGATCTTGAGGGGCTTTTAGAATCATAGGATCAACCAGGTTGGATGAGACCTCCAAGCTCATCCAGTCCAACCTATCACCCAGCCCTATCCAATCAACTAGACCATGGTACTTAGTACCAGGTTCCAATCTGGATGATTCTATGATCTGTGAAGTATTCTTTCTACCTGAAAGGAGGTTGTGGAGAGGTTGGTGCTGGTCTCTCCTCACAGTTAATTAGTGTTAGAACAAGAGGGAATGGCCTCAAGCTGCCACTGGGGAGGTTTAGATTGGACATTAGGAAACATTTTTTTTCCAGCAAGAGTGGTCAGGGACTGGAATGAGCTGCCCAGGGAGGTGGTGGAGTCCCCAACCCTGAGTGTGTTTAAGGGTGGTTTGGATGTGGTGCTCAGGGATATGGTTTAGGGTGCACCTTGTAGAGCAGGGATATCAGCTGGACTTGGTGATCCTGAGGGGCTTTGCCAACCCGAATGTTTCTGTGCTTCTGTGCTTCTGTCTGGAGGAAGGAATAGACTCTGCTTTGGAGGCCTTGCAAAGCATCTGCAGAATGGAAGCACAGCCAACTGAGTAGAGAATCATAGAATCATAGAATGGCAAGGTTGGAGGGACCTCAAAGCCAGTTCCAACCCCCTGCCAGACACCTCCCACTAGTACAGGTCACTCAAGGCCTTGTCCAACCTGGTCCTGAACACCTCCAGGGAGGGAGCAGCCACAACCTCCCTGGGCAGCCTGTGCCAGTGTCTCACCACCCTCACTGCAAACAACTTCCTCCTAACATCCACTTTCAATCTCCCCTCTGCCACTTCAAACCCATTGCCCCTTGTCCTGGCATTGCAAGCCCTTGTCAATAGTCCCTCCCCAGCCTTCCTGTAGGTCCCCTTCAGATCCTGGAAGGCTACTATCAGGTCTCCTGGAAGCCTTCTCTTCTGCAGGCTGCAGAGCCCCAACTCTCTCAGCCTGTCCTCACAGCAGAGCTGCTGCAACCCTCTGAGCATCTTCATGCCCCTTCGAGTAACCAATGTGTGTTGTTATCACTTACTTCCCTGGTCTCTGACAAATTAGCCCAAATTAATTTCTTCCTCCAATTAGCATTCTGTAATTATTCTAGCAGATCTGGCTCTAATTAAGAATGAAAAGATGTTGCTCTGTTGGCACAGCTTGCAACGCTCTCAGCTTGGAGCTGGAGGAGGATGGCATCTGAGCTGGGTGAGGGCAGCTCTGCTGCAGGAGCTTCATGGGGGTGCTTGGGCAAAGGGAGATGTCCTTTTGCAGCAGCAGAGCCCTGGTAGTGGTGGGGAAGAGCAGAAGGGGCACTCCCAGTTCCTGCATCATCAGCATGGCTGTGTGAGCAGGTATCACTCCTAATGGGGTCCTGTAAGCTCCCAGCTGCCACTGCTGGCACTTGTTTTGGAGATACTGGAATGTGAGCTGGTTCTGCTGCAGTCAGAGATGAGCTTCATGAGTGAATTAAGAAGAGTGTGACCAGCAGGTTGAGGGAGGATCTCCTTCCTTTCTGCTTTGACCTCTGAGGCCACATATGGAATACTTTGTCCAGTTCTGGGCTTCCACAATTAAAGACAGACAACTGGAGAGAGTTCAGCAGAGGATTACAAAAGTGATGAGGAGAGTGGAGTCATAGAATCATAGAATGGTAAGGTTGGAAGGGACCTCAAGGATCATCTAGTTCCAACCCCCTGCCATAGGCAGGGACACCTCCCACTAGTACAGCTCACTCAAGGCCTCATCCAGGCTGGCCTTGAATACCTCCCTGGGCAACCTGTGCCAGTGTCTCACCACCCTCACTGCAAACAACTTCCTCCTAACATCCAGTTTCAATCTCCCCTCTGCCACTTCGAAACCACTGCCCCTTGTCCTGGCATTCCAAGCCCTTGTCAATAGTCCCTCCCCAGCCTTCCTGTAGCCCCTTCAGATACTGGAAGGCCACTCCAAGGTCTCCTGGAAGCCTTCTCTCCTCCAGGCTGCAGAGCTCCAACTCTCTGTCTGTCCTCATAGCAGAGCTGCTGCAGCCTTCTGAGCATCTTTGTGGCCTCCTCTGGACCTGCTCAAACACTTCCATGTCCTTCCTTTGCTGGGGGCTCCATAACTGCACACATCTCTCTGAGAAGGAAAAGCCTGGAGAAGAGAAGACTGAGGGGGACTCTCCTTAGTGCTTAGAAATACCTAAAGGCTAAGGATGGGCTTGGTCACTTATCTGCAGTGCCCAGTGACAGGACAGAGGTCAAGATGCACAAACTAGAACACAGGAATGTCCACCTAAACATAAGGAGAAACTTATTCATTTGGAGGGTAGCAGTGCACTGGAGCAGGCTGCCCAGAGCAGCTCTGGAGTCTCTTTCTCTGGACAAAACCAAACCCTGGTTTCCTGCAGTGCTGCTGTAGCTGTCCCCAGGGTGTATTTTTCATGCTTCTGAGAGCAAGAAAGGTCTCTCCTTCCCTGCTCAGCAGAAAGGGAGTAATAAATCCTACCCCTCTGGAAGATTTTCATCTATCAGACTCATTTTTAATCTGTTTTCTTCAGCTGTCCCTCAAGATATTTTACTGCAGGAATTACAGGAGCCGGTGAGGCGCAGCACAGCTAAGGCAGAAGCAAGGCGCGGGGTTGATTTGGGGACAGCAATTGCCCCAGGGAAGAAACTAGGCAAGAATGTCTTGGTTCTCTCATCTCTTTGTGACATCCCCAGGTTTTCATGGAACTACAGACACAATCCCAAGCACAACTCCAGTCTGGGTGGGGAATGGCTGAGAGCAGCCCTGAGGAAAAGGACCTTGGAGTCT
>VWZE01022768.1:415-13538 GCA_013396675.1 Eubucco bourcierii | reverse complement strand
CTGTGCTAGTGGGAGGTGTCCCTGTCTGTGTCAGGGGGTTGGAACTAGATGATCTTTGAGGTCTTTTCCAACCTTACCATTCTATGATTCTATGACACAATGAATTAAACATATATTAAGCACATTAACAAATGTGATACCTATATTAAAACCCAGCCACTTGAAACTCATGTTCCTTCCTGCCTATGCTGGTTTTTCCATGTCCCTTTATGTTGCCTACTACAATTGTGTTTGACCCTTGCATCTCATAGTTGATTAGCCTGCTTTGATCACTACCTAATTCAGTTAAAATTACATGCTAAGGGTGTGGTGTTTGGGTTTTTTTTCCCTTCAGTAGAAGGATGTTGTTTAAATGCAAATCTATGCTGCTTTGATATTCCAAGTTCAGCAAGCTGCCATCACTCAAGGAGTGTTTTCTTCTCCTCCAAATGCCTTAATATTGCCACTTGTAGAAGCATGCCACTTTTCTCCATGCTGAGCTTTACTAGCTCTGGCCACACCAATGTAGAATCACAGAATTATTTGGGTTGGAAAGGACCTTTAAAGATCATCCATTCCAACTCCCCTGCTGTTAGGACCAGGATGCTCAGAGTCCTGTCCAACCTGACCTTGAATGTTTTCTGAGATGGAGAATCTACCATCTCTCTGGGCAACCTGGGCCAGGGCTTCACCATCCTCAGTGTAAAAAAACAACCAAAAAACTCTTTCTTATATCTAGTCTAAATCTCCCCTCTTTTAGCTTAAAACCATCACCCCTTGTCCTATTAAAATGTCTGTCCCCATCTTTCTTATAGGCTCCCTTTAAGTACTGAAAGGCTGCAACAAGGTCTCCCCAGAGCCTTCTCTTCTCCAGGCTGAACAGCCCCAACTCTCCCAGCCTGTCCTCACAGCAGAGGTGTTCCAGCTCTCTGATCATTTGGTTGATTTCCTCTGGCTCCACTCCAACAGGTTTATGTCTTTCCTGTCCTGAGGACTCCAGAGCTGGACACAGCACTGCAGCTGAGGTCTCAGCAGAGCAGAGCAGAGAGGCAGAATCCCCTCCCTCAACCTGCTGTCCACACTGCTTTTCAAAGGCTCACAGGATGTTAGGGGTTGGGAGGGACCAAAAGAGCTCATCCCTGCCAGAGCAGGACGAGACAATCTAGCTCAGGTCACACAGGAACACATCCAGACAGGACTGGAAAGGCTCCACAGAAGGAGACTCCACAGCCCCTTTGGGGTTCCTGTGCCAGTGATCTGGTACCCTTCCAGTCAAGAAGTTCCCCCTTGTGTTGAGCTGGAACCTCCTGTGCTGCAGCTTCCATCCATTGCTCCTTGTCCTATCCCAGGCAGCAGTGAGCAGAGCCTGTCCCCCCCATCCTGACCCCCAGCCCTCAGATACTGATAAACATTGATTAAATCCCCTCTGAGTCTTCTCTTCTCCAGGGACTAAGCAGCCCCAGGTCCCTCAGCCTCTCCTCACCAGGCAGTGCTCCAGTCCCCTCAGCATCCTCATAGCCCTCCCTTGGATTCTGCCCAGCAGATCCCTGTCCCTCTCCAACTGGGGAGCCCCAAACTGAAGGCAGTACTCAAGATGAGGTCTCAGCAGGGCAGAGTAGAGAGAGAGAGGAGAACCTGCCTTTATATGCTGGATACACTCTTCTTAATGCACCCTTGATGCAGCCCAGCACACCATTGGCCTCCTGGGCTGTAAGCACACATTGCCAGCTCATGGAAACTTGTCCTGAACTTTATCTTGCAGCCCTCAGACCTGGTAGGTGTTAAGATTTCAGTCACAGAATCACAGAATCACAGAATTAACCAGCCTGGGAAAGACCTCTAAGATCATGGAGTCCAACCTACCACCTAACCCTTCTAATTAACTAAACCATGGCACTAAGTGCCTCATCCAGCCTCCAATTTAGTCTCCCAGCCTTAGGCTGGGCTGCAGGAGGGACTGGTGAGAGGTCGTTGTCAGCCGGAACAGTTTGTCCTCGCCAACAGTTTTGATCAGAAGCAAAGTCCTGACCTGTTTGTGATTCACCAGATTTTGTTCTTTCCATTTTTCAGAAGCAGCTGATTTTCACTGCCCTCTTCCAAAGTATTTTTCCCCCCAACCCTCAAATCCTCCAGAACAAAAAGCAGTCATTTCCTCCTGAAGGAGGGCAATTGGCCACCTGATGGAGGAGCTGGAAGGAGTCTGTCCTCTGCAGCTCATGCAGTGTAGTTAGGGTATGAATCTCAACTCTTCAACAGACCTGGATCTTTTTCCTTTAGGAAAGAAGTGATACCCTAAAAAATAAAAATAAAATAGAAATAGAAGTAAATAGAAATAGAAATAGAAATAAATAGAAATAGAAATAAACAGAAATAGAAAAATAGAAATAGAAATAGAAAGAAATAGAAATTGAAATTGAAATAGAATTTTAAATAGAAATAGAAAGGAATAGAAATAGGAAGGAATAGAAATAGAAAGAAATAGGAACAGAAAGAAATAGAAACGGAAATAGAAACAGAAACAGAGATAGAAATAGAAACAGAAACAGAAATAAAAATAGAAATAAATAGAAATTGAAACTGAAACTGAAATAGAAATTGAAATTTAATTTTAAATAGAAATAGAAAGAAATAGGAACAGAAAGAAATAGAAATGGAAATAGAAATAGAAATAAATGAAATTTAAACTGAAACTGAAATAGAAATTGAAATTGAATTTTAAATAGAAATAGAATTTAAAATAGAAATAGAAATTGAAATAGAAATAGAAAGGAATATAATTTAAAATAGAAATAGAAATTGAAATAGAAATAGAAAGGAATAGAAATAGAAAGGAATAGAAATAGAAAAATAGGAACAGAAAGAAATAGAAATAGAAATAAACAGAAATTGAAACTGAAATTGAAATTGAATTTTAAATAGAAATAGTAATAGAATTTGAAATAGAAATAGAATTTGAAATAGAATTAGAATTTGAAATAGAATTAGAATTTGAAATAGAATTAGAATTTGAAATAGAATTAGAATTTGAAATAGAATTTGAAATAGAAATAGAATTTGAAATAGAAATAAAAAGAAATAGAAAGGAATAGAAATAGAAAGGAAGAGAAAGATAATTGAAATTTAAATAGAAATAGAATTTGAAATAGAAATAGAAATTGAAGTAGAAATAGAAGTAGAATTTGAAATTAATTTTTAAAAAATGTACTTTTTTAAATAAATAAATTAATTCTTGTAACTGCAATCTCACAGGGAGCAATTGGATAATTGATTCTTAGTCCACTGAAGAGTAACTAAAGTTGAGACTCATAGATCATAGCTGTGCTCTTACTGATATGTTTAGAAAATAAAGAGTAACTAACGTTGAGCCTGTGGACTCAGACATCACAGCTGTGCTTTTACTGGTATGTTAGGAAAGACAAGGTAGGAGGAAAGGGGGAAAAATCACTGTGAAGCTGAGCTGCCTGGGAGTTTTCTCATGTGTTGTCCTTCTCTCCTAGGTGGGGCTGACTACTGCAATAAGGAAAGCAAAAAGGATTATGAAGGCGTCCAAGAATCTGGTAAGAAACCAGTGACAGCAAAATGGTTTGCTCTGTGCTTGTCTTTTTGTCAGGGTTAAGTCTTTGTTCCATTTGTCTGATTGTGACCTCACCTGTTCATCCCTGCACTGAATGCTGCCCTGCTAATGCTCAGAGGAGGAGCTGCTCAGTCAGGTGATGACGGGAGGAAGGAGGGAAAGAGGTGATGGAGAAGGAGTGTGGGATGCATAGAATCATAGAATGGTTTAGGTTGGAAGGGACCTCAAAGAATCATCCAGTTCCAACCCTTCACCACACATCCCACTAGAACAGGTTGCTCAAGGTCTCATCCAACCTGGCCTTGAACATCTCCAGGGAGGTTGTGGAGCACGGAAGCACAGAATGGGATCTTGAGAGAAAGAGTTGGGGCTCTGCAGCCTGGAGAAGAGAAGACATCCAGGAGACCTTAGAGTAGCCTTCCAGGATCTGAAAGGGGCTACAGGAAGGCTGGGGAGGGGCTATTGACAAGGTCTTGTAATGCCAGGACAAGGGGCAATGGGTTTGAACTGGCAGAGGGGAGATTGAAAGTGGATGTTAGGAGGAAGTTGTTTGCAGTGAGGGTGGTTGCCTCCAGGCACTTAATGCAGAGCAAATGCTGCTGCTGTTAGTGAAGAAATTACTGATATTGCTTCTTCCTGAATCCTTGCTGTGATGCTACTCACACAAGTGAAAATTGAAGTGCTAATTAGCCTTTGGGCAATTGCCAAATTACCAAGCCAGGGAAATAAACACTGTGCTGGAGAGATGGATCCTGGGCTCCTCCAGAACAGCAAGCAGCAGGATCTCACTCATCTTCCCTTCCTGTTCAGTGCTGTGCTGCTGGGGGGTGGGGCTGAGAATTCCACTCAGATTGCATGGAAGTTTTAATCCCCTGGGCAAGTCTCCACATTAAGACCTGCAGAGAGATGCTCTGAGGGGGTCCTCTCTGTTTAACCAGAGCCTGGGATGAAGTGTGGGGATGAAGAGGGGATGATGCAGCCACTGCCTCACTCCTTTATGTTCTTCTACCCTAGGCTGTAACCCTCTTGTTGCTGGTCTTGTCTGGCCTTCATGAGCCATTTATACCACATCACTCAGGCTCTACTGGGTGGAGATGGTCTCAAAGGTCTTTTCCAACCTGGTTAGATCTGTGATTCTGTGTTAATTGGATGGTGGTAGGTGATAAGTTGGACTCAATGATCTCAAATGTCTTTTCCAACCTGGTTAGATCTGTGATTCTCTGCTGGTTAGAAGGTGGTAGGTGATAGGCTGGACTCAATGGTCTCAAAGGTCTTTTCCAACCTGGTTAATTCTGTGATTCTCTGCTGGTTAGAAGGTGATAGGTTGGACTCAATGATCTCAAAGGTCTTTTCCAACCTGGTTAGATCTGTGATTCTGTGTTAATTGGATGGTGGTAGGTGATAAGTTGGACTCAATGATCTCAAAGGTCTTTTCCAACCTGGTTAATTCTGTGATTCTGTGAGTAGCAAGGTTGGCATCAATCTTTGGATGCAATGGGATCTCCTTCCAGTATGCCTCTACACTTTCAGATCCTCAAAGCTGTTCTGACACAGAACCACAGAGTCATTTTGGTTGGAGGAGCCCTTTGAGGTCATCAAGCTCAACCATTAAACCAGCACCACATCTACACCTTGTTTAAATACTTCCAGGGATGGTGGCTCCACCACTTCCCTGAGCAGCCTGCACACCTGTGCTCTCTCACACATGCAAAGGTTGTCCCTTTTATAAATCTGTGTTCCTTGCAGTATTTTGACAGCAGCCCAAGACACCCTCAAGGAGTAGGTGAGCTGCTCTCATCCTCTCAACCGTTACTGCCAGACTTGGACTTCAGCAGGGCCTTTGACACTGTCCCCCACAGCAAACTGCTGGCTAAGCTGTCAGCTTGTGGCTTGGATGCCAACACTGTGCTGGGTCAGGAACTGGCTGGAGGGCTGAGCCCAGAGAGTGGTGGTGAATGGTGCCACATGTAGCTGGAGGCCTGGCACTAGCAGTGTGCCCCAGGGATCAGTGCTGGGCCCCATCCTCTGGAACATCTTCAGTGATGATCTGGACGAGGGCATCGAGTCAGGCACCAGCAAATTTGCAGCTGACACCAAGCTGGGGGCTGATGTTGCTGGGTTGGAGGGCAGAAGGGCTCTGCAGCAGGACCTCGACCGCCTGCACAGATGGGCAGAGTCCAAGGGGATGGAGCTCAACAAATCCAAGTGCCAGGTGCTGCACTTTGGCCACAACAACCCCATGCAGAGCTACAGGCTGGGGTGGGAGTGGCTGGAGAGCAGCCAAACAGAAAGGGATCTGGGGGTGCTGATTGACACCCACCTGAACATGAGCCAGCAGTGTGCCCAGGTGGCCAAGAAGGCCAATGGCATCCTGGCCTGCATCAGCAAGAGTGTGGCCAGCAGGAGCAGGGAGCTCATTCTCCCCCTGGACTCTGCACTGCTTAGGCCACACCTTGAGTCCTGTGTCCAGTTCTGGGCCCCTCCATTGAAGAAGGACATTGAGGTGCTTGAGTGTGTCCAGAGAAGGGCAACGAGGCTGGGGAGAGGCCTGGAGCACAGCCCTATGGAGAGAGGCTGAGGGAGCTGGGATTGGTTAGCCTGGAGAAGAGGAGGCTCAGGGGAGACCTTCTTGCTGTCTCCAGCTACCTGAAGGGTGCTTGTAGCCAGGAGGAGGTTGCTTTCTTCTCTCAGGCAAGCAGCAGCAGAACAAGAGGACACAGTCTGAAGCTGTGCCAGGGGAAGTTTAGGCTGGAGGTGAGGAGAAAGTTGTTGCCTGAGAGAGTCATTGACTGCTGGAATGGGCTGCCCAGGGAGGTGGTGGAGTCAGCGTCCCTGGAGGTGTTCAAGGCAGGTTTGGACGTGGCACTTGGTGCCATGGTCTGGTCTTGAGGGCTGTGGTGATGGGTTGGACTTGATGAGCTTTGAGGTCTCTTCCAACCTCGGTGATACTGTGAGACTGTGATACCTCACTGTCCCACATGCTGGGGGTGTGGGTTGCTGTGCTCTGGGCTGCTGCAGCAGCTGGTCCTCAAAACCCAGCACAACATCCCCCAGTGCACTACCATGTCAAGAATTCCCACCAGTGCCAGGTAGTCTCTGAAACTGCAGGATGGTTTCCCTTTGAAACTCAAGGGGCTCCAGGCAGTAGCAATTTTCAAGTGACTGAGAAAACAGTCACCAGAGATTGTATTCCACTGACAGCAATGAGTAGGCTTTAAATACAGCCTGCATGCAGAATGAAAAGAGGTTTTATTTCTGCATTTATTTCTTGCAAGCCTTGGAGTTTGTCTTTCTGGAGCAGTTTTGGCTCCAGCCACCTTAGCTTCAAAGGATTTGCAGGCTGTGACTTGGGCTGAAGTGAAAAGCTGACAGCTGAAATGAAGACACTGCAAATCTTGGCCTGATGAAAAGCTTTGAGAGCCTCTAGTGCTGCTGCAAGCAGGGCTGGGATTAGCCCTGCCTGAAGGAGGTAGGGGAATCAAAGAATCACACAACTTAACAGGTTGGAAGGGACTCAGAATGGTTTAGGTTGGAAAGGACCTCAAAGATCATCTAGTTCCAACCCCCTGCCATAGGCAGGGACACCTCCCACTGGAACAGGTCACTTTGTTCCATTTCCCCTAGTGTCCTATCACTGCCTGACACCCAACCTAGCCTTGAACACCTCCAGAGTGTCCTATCACTGCCTGACACCCAACCTAGCCTTGAACACCTCCAGAGTGTCCTATCACTGCCTGATACCCAACCTAGCCTTGAACACCTCCAGAGTGTCCTATCACTGCCTGACACCCAACCTAGCCTTGAACACCTCCAGAGTGTCCTATCACTGCCTGACACCCAACCTAGCCTTGAACACCTCCAGAGTGTCCTATCACTACCTGACACCCAACCTAGCCTTGAACACCTCCAGAGTGTCCTATCACTGCCTGACACCCAACCTAGCCTTGAACACCTCCAGAGTGTCCTATCACTGCCTGACACCCAACCTAGCCTTGAACACCTCCAGAGTGTCCTATCACTGCCTGACACCCAACCTAGCCTTGAACACCTCCAGGGAGGGAGCATCCACAACCTGCCTGTTTCAGTGTTTCCCCACCCTCACTGTAAAGAACTTCCTAAGATTTAGTTTACACCTCCCCTCTGCCAGCTTAAACCCATCAAATGAGGACTCTTGGAGGTCTCTTCCAAGCATTCTGTGTTTCTAGGCAGAAAATACATGGTTTAGCTCTGAACATTACAAAGACTGAATATCCCAAGCCACATCACTGCTATGAACTAATGCATTCATCTTTTATTTTCTCCCCCTCCAGAAAAGCTTCACATCACTCTCAAGTGTGTGTGCCTTTCCTCTTCTGGCTGACCTGTGTGAGAAGATTAAATAGTAGGTATCCATTTTCCAGCCTTTAACCAGAAACAGGTCAGAAACATTTGTTTCTGTCAACAATCATCTTCAGTTAACAAAGCTTCCTCTACTTCTTTCTCTTGGTTCCCTTCATAAAAACCACTGCCCATAAGGGAGAGGCTGCACAGAGTTCAGGTAAATACAATTCCTCAGAAGGTTCCCTTTGCTTTTGCAGTGTTTAAAGTGCTTGCAGAGTTTCAGCAGGTCCTGGAGGTTCAATCTGCAACACCTCCAAAACGAAGCCAAATTTCTCCTGAGGTTTCCTGAGCCCCAGAGGCTTCTCTGTTGCAGTTGTGGTGCCCGTGGCTCAGCACAAAGAGTAAGGGGAATCTCAAGGTGTTTAAGATAGAAATGGTGGCTGGTGGGCAGCAAAAATAACTTAGGGCAGTTCTGAGTCAACCCTGAGGCCATCAGCTGAGCTATTGCCCCATAAGCTTGTTTGTTGATGCGCTGCAATGGGTTGGAGGAGGAGCTGAGCAAATCCAAGTGTTATCAGCAGCATGTTTGGACTGACTTGACTGCAAAGGCTGGCTTGCTCATCTCTTTCTGCTCATTTCATTGTAATTACAAATACCAGGAGTTTCTTGGGAATAAACTGATTAACAGGGAACATCTCCTAAGTGCCTTTGTAATGTGAGTCAGGACGAACGACCTTTGCATGAGCCCTGTGAGCTCAGAGAGTGGAAGCAGGAATCAAATTGTGTATCATCCCCTGGAATGTATTCAGCTCTTCTGATCTCTCTCATGTAGTCTCTCCCTTACTTTGATTCCTTCTTTCTGTAGCTAAAAAAAAAAAAAAATTAAAAAAAAAATTCATATTTGGTAGCTGAACTTCTTTAGCTGGTCTGGATCTGTGCCAGTGCCTTCAACTGAACCTTAACGAGGAGAAGTAGTAGCCCAAAGCAGCTCCTGGAACTTGGTGATTACAGAGAGAACAAGCCCCAGTAGCCATACCTGTCACCTGTCTCTTCTGTATTTATCCTGATGCTCATGCAGCCTGAGGGATCCACCCTCACAGCACCTGTTTGCTCTCTGGGCCAGGTTCAACATGTCTCATGAGTTCAAGAGGCTGGAAAAAGTGGGAGACAAAGCTTTCCAAGGAAAGGCTGACTAGTGAATCACTCACAGAGTGCTGCTCAATGTCACTGAGCTGAGCTGTGTCCTGTAGCCAAAGAGGCCAAGCAACACCATAGAATCTGTCAGGGTTGGAAGGAACCTCAAAGATCATCCAGTTCCAACCCTCTACCATAGGCAGGGACACCTCCCACTAGCACAGCTAACTCAAGGCCTCCTCCAACCTGGCCTTGAACACCTCCAGGGAGGGAGCAGCCACAACCTCCTTGGGCAACCTGTGCCAGTGTCTCACCACCCTCATTGCAAACAACTTCCTCCCAACATCCAGTCTAAATCTCCCCTCTGCCAGTTCAAACCCATTCCCCTTGTCCTGTCATTGCAAGACCTTGTCAATAGTCCCTCCCCACTCTTCCTGTAGCCCCCTTCAGATCCTGGAAGGCTACTATGAGGTCTCCTGGAAGCCTTCTCTTCTGCAGGCTGCAGAACCCCAACTCTCTCAGCCTGTCCTCACAGGAGAGCTGCTCCAGCCCTCTGATCACCCTCGTGGGAACCATAACTGTTGGTATCTGTTCTCTACACCTCACTTTGTTTCTTTTCTCTGTCTGAATAGGTTCCCTTCCACACATCAATACTGAATTTGTTGGGTTTGGGCTTTTTTTTTCTTTTTTTTTTCCCCCACAGTGTAATAAGAAATAAACTACCTTTTGAAGATTTTGATGGAGACAAATTCAGTACTTTCCCGGTAAGCAAAAGCTTTTCCTTGGCTACAGCAATCCCTTGGGAATGAGAATGTCTTGTCTCATTGTCTGCAATATTCAGTCATGTGAAAACAGGAATGAAGTGAATGGATGGTGGTTTGGGTTTGGGTTTTGGGTTTGGTTGGGGTATTTTTCCATCAAAGGTAGGCTTTCTGGGGGGTTGAAGAAACAATCATTCACGTCTGCCACCTGGGCAGGTGCTCACACAAAGCTCTGCTACCTGCAGAGGCAAATGGTCTATGGTTCACACAATTGTCAGGGCTGGAAGGGATCTCAAGGTCCTTTTATGAACTCATGGTTTGTGAGTTCATAGAATCACAGAATTGTCAGGGCTGGAAGGGATCTCAAGGTCCTTTTATGAACTCATGGTCTGTGAGTTCATAGAATCACACAACTGTCAGGGCTGGAAGGGATCTCAAGGTCCTTTTATGAACTCATGGTCTGTGAGTTCATAGAATCACACAACTGTCAGGGCTGGGAGGGATCTCAAGGTCCTTTTATGAACTCATGGTCTGTGAGTTCATAGAATCACACAACTGTCAGGGCTGGAAAGGATCTCAAGGGTCATCCAGATCCACCCCCCCTGCCATGGGCAGGGACACCTCACACTACATCAGGCTGCCCACAGCCTCATCCAGCCTGGCCTTAAATGCCTCCAGGGATGAGGCTTCCACCAGCTCCCTGGGCAACCCCTTCCAGGCTCTCACTACCCTCATGCTGAAGAGCTTCTTCCTAACATCCAGTCTGAATCTCCCCACTTCTAGATTTTGCTCCTGTCTGAATCTATCAATTTCTAGTTTTCCCAGCTCTATCACTACCTGACATCCTAAAAAGTCCCTCTCCAGCTTTCCTGTAGCCCTCTTCAGATACTGGAATGCCACAATAAGGTCTCCTCAGAGCCTTTTCTTCTCCAGACTGAACAGCCCAAACTCTTTCCATCTGTCCTCACAGCAGAGCAACTCCAGCCCTCTAAGCATCCTCACGGCCCTTCTCTGGACACCTTCCAGCACATCCATAGCCCTCTTGTCCCAGGGGCTCCAGAACTGGATGCAGTACTCCAGGTGGAGTATCACCAGTGTGGAGTAGAGGGGCAGAATCCCCTCCCTGGCCCTGCTGTCCACCCTTCTCCTGCTGCAACCCAGGCTCTGGTTGCGCTCTGGGCTGCAAGTGCACACTGCTGGCTCATGTTGAGCTTCTCATTCACCAGCACCCCCAAATCCTTTTCTCCAGGGCTGCTCTCAAGCCAGTCTCTCCCCAGCCTATGTTTGTATTTGGGATTGCCCCAGCCCAGGTGCACCAAAGCATGCAGGGTGGTGTCGGTGTCTACCAAAGCTCAGCAAAACCAACTCTGGAATACAACCCATGTACTGGGGCTTATTGCTACACTTTGAGTTAGATTCTCATCTCAGGTATTTTAAATTAAAAGTGGAAGAGTAGCAATAACCATCCTGTCTATGTGCTTCTCCTTGCCTTCTAGACTTTGAGGGGCTACCACTGGAGAGGCAGAGACTGCAATGACCAAAACACCACCGTGTACCCTGGCAGGCGGTAACGTTTCTAACTGCTTTAAAGGCTTCCTAATAATTGTGGCTTCTTGGAGAGTCAGATCCAGCTTTGGGTTTGCCCCTACTCTGAAGAGAGCACATCACTGCTTGGTGCTAGACTTTGCTGTGATGGAGACAAGGGGGGATGGTGGAGACCAAGAAGGGAATGTGGAGGACAAGAAGGGAATGTGGAGGACAAGAAGAGATGGTGGAGACAAGAAGGGATGATGGAGGACAAGAAGGGAATGTGGAGGACAAGAAGGGAATGTGGAGACAAGAAGGGATGATGGAGATCAAGAGGGGATGGTGGAGGACAAGAAGGGATGGTGGAGACAAGAGGGGATGATGGAGATCAAGAGGGGATGGTGGAGGACAAGAAGGGATGGTGGAGACCAAGAAGGGATGGTGGAGACAAGTAGGGATGATGGAGGACAAGAGGGGATGGTGGAGGACAAGAAGGGATGGTGGAGACAAGAGGGGATGATGGAGATCAAGAGGGGATGGTGGAGGACAAGAAGGGATGGTGGAGACAAGAGGGGATGATGGAGATCAAGAGGGGATGGTGGAGGACAAGAAGGGATGGTGGAGACCAAGAAGGGATGGTGGAGACAAGTAGGGATGATGGAGGACAAGAGGGGATGGTGGAGGACAAGAGGAGTTGGTGGAGGACATGAGGGGATGGTGGAGACCAAGAGAAGTTGGTGGAGGACAAGAAGGGATGGTGGAGACCAAGAGGAGTTGGTGGAGGACAAGAAGGGATAGTGGAGGACAAGAGGAGTTGGTGGAGGACAAGAAGGGATGATGGAGGACAAGAAGGGATGATGGAGGACAAGAAGGGAATGTGGAGGACAAGAGGGGATGGTGAAGACAAGAGGGGATGGTGGAGACAAGAGGGAATGGTGGAGGACAAGAGGAGTTGGTGGAGAATGAGAAGGGATGGTGGAGGATGGGAAGGGGACGGTGGAGACAAATAATGATGATGGAGGACAAGAGGGGACGGCAGAGGACAAGGAAAGGGGAGAAGGAAGGAATTTGGAGTGCTGTGGGAAACGATACAGATAAAAAAAGGGCAAATTTCAACCAGATTTAACTGTAAATTAATACTGCATTTTGCTGGGGGAAATTGCCCCTCCTGGATCCCACTCTTCTGTGCTGAAAAGAGTGTTTGACTGTTTTATATTCTGTTAAAAACCAACAAAACCCCACAAAAGATGTGATTTTCTTGAAAGCTCTTTCCCCCCCGCCTTTATTATCTGTAACATTCCCTCTTTATTCCCTCTAACATTTTCTTCTTTATTTCCTCTAACATTTTCTTCTTTATTTCCTCTAACATTTCCCTCTATATTTTCTGTAACATTTTCCTCTATTTTTTCTGTACCATTTCCCTCTTTATTTCCTGTAACATTTCCCTCTATGTTTTCTGTAACATTTCTCTCTTTATTTTCTGTAACATTTTCCTCTTTATTTCTTCTAACATTTCCCTCTTTATTTCCTGTAACATTTCCCTCTATTTCCTGTAACATTTCCCTCTTTATTTCCTGTAACATTTCCCTCTTTATTTCCTGTAACATTTCCTTCTTTATTTCCTCTAACATTTCCCTCTTTATTTCCTGTAACATTTCCCATTTTATTTCCTGTAACATTTCCCTCTTTATTTCCTCTAACATTTCCTTCTTTATTTCCTCTAACATTTCCCATTTTATATCCTGTAACATTTCCCTCTTTATTTCCTGTAACATTTCCTTCTTTATTTCCTCTAACATTTCCCTCTTTATTTCCTGTAACATTTCCC
>VWZE01022755.1:19520-33099 GCA_013396675.1 Eubucco bourcierii | reverse complement strand
GGGCTCCAGGAAGGCTGGGGAGGGACTATTGACAAGGACAAGGAGGAATGGGTTTGAAGTAGCAGAGGGGAGATTGAAAGTGGATGTTAGGAGGAAGTTGTTTGCAGTGAGGGTGGTGAGACACTGGCACAGGTTGTCCTGAACCCTGGAGGTGTTCAGGACCAGGCTGAATGAGACCTTGGGTAACTTGTGCTAGTGAGAGGTGTCCCTGCCTATGGCAGGAACTGGCTGAACTTTGAGGTCCCTCCCAACCTAAACCATACTCTGATCACAATGTCCAGATGGGTTTGGAATCTCTCCAGAGAAGGAGACTCCACAGCCTCTCTGGGCAGCCTGCTCCAGGGCTCCAACACCTTCTCCCCAAAGGATTTTCTCCTGAAGTTCAAATGATGAGCTCCTGGATTCCAGTTTGTGCCCCTTGTCCTGTCACTGGGCACCACTGAGAAGGATCTGGCCCCATCCCTTTGCCCTGGGTGGGTTCTTTATGTCTTTGCTGAGCATTGATCAGATCCCCTCTCACTCTGCTCTTCTCCAAGCCAACCAGCTCCAGGTGTCTCAGCCTTTCCTACTCACAGAGATATTCCAATCCCTTAACCATCTCTCTTGGAATCTCTCCACTGCCTCTCTGTGCAGCCCAGAACTAGATGCACACCTCCAGATGTGTCCTCAGCAGGGCAGAGCAGGAGGAGAGGAGATGCTCCCTCAACCTGCTGCACAGCCTCTTTGTCATGCCCCTCAGGAGACCATTTGCTTTCTTGGCCATGAGGGCACATTGCTGCCTCATGGGCAACTTGTCAGGGGTGGGGAAGGAGAAGAGTGACAATTTCCTTCCCCAGTGCATCATTTCATTAGCCTAAGCCAGGCTTGCTTTCCCTCACAGCCTGCCTGCTCCAGCAAGGTAAATTCCTTCCTGTTAGGTTACATTTCTGTCTTGCAGCAGGTCTCCAACCCTGATATGCTCAGTAAAATTCAATGTTAATTAAGTCATTTAAATAGGTTAGGGAAGAGTGTGATGCTTCATGTTTCATTATACCCCACGTCTTGGGGATCAGCTTTGCACAAGGCAGCAAACCCAAAGGCAGCAAACCCAAAGGCAGCAAACCCAAAGGCACCAAACCCAAAGGCACCAAACCCAAAGGTAGCAAACCCAAAGGCACCAAACCCAAAGACAGCAAACCCAAAGGCACCAAACCCAAATGCACCAAACCCAAAGGCACCAAACCCAAAGGTAGCAAAACCAAAGGCAGCAAAACCAAAGTATGACATCTCAGGTACCAAACTCAAGGTACCAAACCCAAAGTATGACCTCCCAGGTACCAAACTCAAGGGACCAAACCCAAAGTATGACCTCCCAGGTACCAAACTCAAGGGACCAAACCCAAAGTATGACCTCCCAGGTACCAAACTCAAGGGACCAAACCCAAAGTATGACCTCCCAGGTACCAAACTCAAGGGACCAAACCCAAAGTATGACCTCCCAGGTACCAAACTCAAGGTACCAAACCCAAAGTATGACCTCCAGGTACCAAACCCAAGGTACCAAACCCAAAGTATGACCTCCCAGGTACCAAACTCAAGGTACCAAACCCAAAGTATGACCTCCCAGGTACCAAACCCAAAGTATGACCTCCCAGGTACCAAACCCAAAGGTACCAAACCCAAAGTATGACCTCCCAGGTACCAAACCCAAAGGTACCAAACTCAAAGTATGACCTCCCAGGTACCAAACCCAAAGTATGACCTCCCAGGTACCAAACCCAAGGCAACAAACCCACAGTTGCAAGCCCACAAGGATAGGCTGAGTGAACTGAGCCTTTTCAGTCTGGAGAAGAAAAGGCTCTCAGGAGACCTTAGAGCAACTGCTGTGCTTTTTGAGTTTGGTGTTGAGGTTTTTGGGGTTTGGATTTTATTCCAAAGCCCTTAGAGAAAGGTTTTGTCCTGGTCTACTGTTAATAGTTTTGCTGGTTCTTTGCTGGTTAAGAGAGAGGTAGTCCTGTTCCATAGAGTCATAGAAGGAGTCAGGTTGGAAAGGTCCTTCAAGATCATTTGAAGATCGTTAGGGCTGTCAGGCAGTGGCAGGACTGGGGGGAACGGAGCAAAGCTGGAGGTGGAGAGATTCAGAGTGGAGGTGAAGAGGAAGTTCTTCAGCATGAGGGTGGTGAGAGCCTGGAAGGGGTTGCCCAGGGAGGTGTTTAAGGCCAGGCTGGATGAGGCTGTGGCCAGCCTGAGCTAGGGCAGGGTGTCCCTGCCCATGGCAGGGGGGTTGGAACTGGCTGATCCTTTTGGTCCCTTCCAACCCTGACTAATTCTACGATTCCATGATCATCCAGTTCCAACCCTCCTGCCATGGGCATCTCCCGCTAGCCCAGGTTGCTCAAAGTTTCATCCATCCTGGACTTGAACACCTCCAGGAGCACTCTGGACAACCTCTTCCAATGTCTCACCACCCTCACTGTAAAGAATTTCTTCCTAACCTGCAGCCTGTATCTCCCCTCCTCAAGCTTCAATCCATTCCCTCTTGTCCTACCACTGCAAACCCTTCTAAAAAGAGGTTTTTTGGCATGGGATTTAATAGTGACCTTCCAGTAGTTAAAGGGGGCTACAAGTAGGCTGCAGAGGGACTCTTCGCAAAGGCCTGCAGGGACAGGCTGAGGAGCAATGGTTTGAAATCAGTGAACAGCAAATTTAGGTTGGACGTTAGGACCAAGTTCTGCACCATGAGGGTGCTGGAACACTCCAACAGGTTGCCCAGGGAGGTGGTTGAGGCCCCATCCCTGGAGATATTGAAGGTGAGGCTGGACAAGGCTCTGAGCAACCTGCTCCAGTGGAGGATGTCCCTGCTGCCTGCAGGGAGGTTGGACTGGAAGACCTGTGGGGGTCCCATCCAACCCAAACCACCATTCTATGATTTCCAGCTCATAGCAAAGCACTTCCTTGCCTTCAGCTCATGCTTTTATTTCCCTTCCACTGCAAACATTTGCCTTCAGTCCCTGTAAGCATTAACAAACCCTTTACAACTCCCATTAGTGATCTCCAATATGCTGATGGGCTCCTTCAGAAGCCTTCCCAGCGAACAAATCAATTCCAGGCTAAGAGTATTTGTTACTTACACACAGAGACCCTTGCTTGGGATGCCTTTTGAACAGACTTCTAAGCAATAACATCTCCTGCAGATACATTTGGGTTTGGTTTAAATGTGTTTTCTGCAGCAAAACAAGCTTCAGATTCCTCATCAATATTTATATGGAGAGCTAAAACAATATTTTCAAGTTGCTCCTGGATAATATATGATGGTAGCTTGGCAATAAAACAATTTTACAGGTTATGTATGATGTGGAAAAAGCAAATAAATATTACTTACTGTCAGCTGATTTGGTTTCTGAGGTGTAGGGAGGAGATGGAAGATATTAGCAGTGCTGTCCTCCCTGGATGCTCCCTGGCAAGCAAAAGCAGCAACAAAAACCAAACAAGAGGCAGCATTAGACCAGCAAAAGCTTTGTCAGTGTGGCTGAAAATACTTTGTTAACACAGAAGCATCACCAAAGCTCTTAGGAACATCAGGGAGTGCCCAAAAGGTGCAAACATTTCAGAGGCTGTGCACTCAAACCCTGGAAAACAGCTTTTAGGCTGGAGGTGATTTTTTTTCCCCCCCCCTCCCATGTTTATTTGTACCCTACTTTACTTTTTCTGTGAGGTTATTAGAGCCATTAAGGTTGGAAAAGAGCTCTAAGTCCAATCAATCAAGCCCAAGTCCAACCAAGTCACCATCAAGTCCATTAGCAAGCTCCACTCAGTGCAGCACAGACTGATGCTGCTCAGGCAGGCAGCTCAGAGCTGGAGAAGGAGCAGTTCCTGTGTCTGGTAGCTGCTTTCCAAACAAACATGGGGTGGGGGTGGGGTAAAAACCAGTCCATTGGAACCCCCACAGCGTTTGCAGGTGAAGCATGGAAGAATTTCTACTAATCCTTGTTTACAGGTAGGGAAATTGAGGCTATGAGGAGGATGCTGAGGGGAGTGGAGCACTGCCTGGTGAGAGGAGGCTGAGGCACCTGGGGCTGCTTAGTCTGGAGAAGAGAAGACTGAGAGGGGATTTAATCAATGGTTAGAAATCTCTGAGGGATGGGGGTCAGGATGGGGGGGACAGGCTCTGCTCACTGCTGCCTGGGATAGGACAAGGAGCAATGGATGGAAGCTGCAGCACAGGAGGTTCCAGCTCAACACAAGGGCAACTTCTTGCCTGGAAGGGTCCCAGAGCCCTGGCACAGGCTGTCCAGAGAGGTTGTGGAGTCTCCTTCTGTGGAGCCTTTCCAGGCCTGTCTGGATGTGTTCTGTGTGCCCTGAGCTGGATTGTCTGGTCCTGCTCTGGCAGGGAGGTTGGACTGGATGATCTCCTGGGTCTCTTCCAACCCCTGACATCCTGTGAGCCTGTGAACCCATCCCAACAAAGCTCCAAAGAGATGGAGAGCTTGAAAAAGCCCCAGAGCTGTGGTTTCCATGAAAGCTGATCTCACACAACTTCATGCCAGTGACATTCCAGGCTGCATCAAAAAGAGTGCAGCCAGCAGGTCAAAGAAGATTCTCTTCCCTCTCTACTCTGCCCTGGCAAGGCCACGTCTGGAATCTTGTCTCCAGTTCTGGGCTTCCTGATTCAAGGAGGACAAGGACTTGCTGGAGAGGGTATAGGAGAGGTCTACAAAGATGCTGAAGGGACAGGAACATCTCTGTGAGGAGGAAAGGCTGAGACAATTGGGGCTGTTTAGTCTGGAAAAGAGCAGGCTGAGGAAGGATCTCATCAATGCTGATCAACACTTAAGGGTGACCATCATGAGGATGGGACCAGGCTTTGTTCAGTGGCACTCAGTGCCAGGACAAGAGGCATAAATTTGAGCAGGAGAAGATCCATCTAAAGCTGAGGAAGAACTCCTTTAATTTAAGGGTGTTTGAGCCCTGGAATGGGCTGTCCAGAGAGGCTGTGGAGCCATTCCAAACCCACCTGAACACTCTCCTGTGTGACCTTCTCTGGGTGAACCTGCAAGGTAGGGCTGGACTCAATCTTCCCACCCCAACCATTCTGTGATTCTCTCAATCAATCCAGGAGCTAAACCCCCAAGATGAAAACATCACCTAAGCAGGTACATTCTTGCAAAAGAGCATCATAGAGTGGGAAGGTTGGAAGGGACCTCAAGGATCAGCCAGTTCCAAACCCCTGCCACAGGCAGGGACACCTCCCACTAGCACAGGTCACTCAAGGCCTCATCCAACCTGGCCTTGAACACCTCCAGGGAGGTTGTGGAGCACAGAATCACCCAATGTGATCACACTGGGTGATTCTGTGCTCCATAACCTCCCTGGGCAACCTGTGCCAGTGTCTCACCACCCCCAATCTTGTCCCAGTATCTCACCACCCCCAACCTGTGCCAGTGTCTCACCACCCCCAACCTGTGCCAGTGTCTCACCACCCTCACTGCAAACAACTTCCTCCTAACATCCACTTTCCATCTCCCCTCTGCCACTTCAAACCCATTGCTCCTTGTCCTGGCATTGCAATCATCCAACCCTGTCCAACCATCAACCCAGCACCACCATGACCACTAAACCCTGTGCCCAAGCGCTGTGCCCACACCTTTCTTGCACACCTCCAGGGATGGACAATCCAGCACCTCCCTGGGCAGCCTGTGCCAGTGTCTGACTACTCTTGCAGCAAAGAAATTGTTCTTAATCTCCAACCTAATCCTCCCCTGGCCACAATTTCCTCTCTTTCTATCACCTGATACTAAGAAGAGATCAACTCCACCTCACCCCAACCTTTCTACCACTGTAGATCTACCACCAAGATCACATTGGGTGATTTTGTGCTCCACAATCTCCCTGGGCAACCTGTACCAGTGTCACTGTTTAACAACCCAAATTCCACTGCTGCTCTTGTCAGCAGAGCAGAGCCTGTGATCCACTGAGCAAGGTGGAAAGGCTCTGAGTGACACAAGCCCCTCGTGCTTGGCAGGTTCTGACACCTACCCTAACTGCATGGAGGAATATTTGTAGTCACAGCAGGTAGAGGAGCTGTGGAGGGGGAACACAACTGATTTAATAGCATGAATTATTTACAGGAGCTCTCAGGAAAGCCATCTTGCCACACAGCAGTCCCAGCAGCAGGGATTATTAATTTATAACTTAACTAAAGCTACATTTAATGGAATGAAGCTTCCATAAAACATTAACTGTGGAAGCACAGGATAGGGGCGGGGGAAAAAAAATTATATATATATTTCCCGGTCCATTCTGGGTGCTCAATTAAAGCTCCAAATCCATTCCAGCTCTTGGGGAGTGAGACAACACCTGCTGGCTTCCAGTTTGCATCCAGATTGTCTGCTGTGATGCATCTGGAAGCAAGATTTGCCTCTAAGCTTCCAAACTAGCACCAAATCCTTCCCTTTCAGAAGGGCAATGCTAAAACAGCTCCATCCCTCAGAGAGCAAAGCTCTGGGAAGGTGCTCACTGTTGTGCTTTCATCCCTGTGATCTCCTGTGAGCCACTCTGCACAGACACAAATGAAGGCAACAGGGAAAAAAAAGAGAGAGAGCAGAGGGAAACAGGAGAAGGAGATGAACAGGGAATACCAGGGATAACAAGATCCAGTGAGAAACAGAGAAACAGAGGTTTGGTTTAGTTGGAAAAGACCTCGGAGATCACTGAATGCAATCATAGAATCATAGAGTGGGAAGGTTGGAAGGGACCTCAAAGCTCAGCCAGCTCCAATCCCCTGCCATAGGCAGGGCCACCTCCCACTAGCACAGGGCACTCAAGGCCTCCTCCAACCTGGCCTTGAACACCTCCAGGGAGGCTGTGGAGCACAGAATCACCCAATGTGATCTTTGATCACATTGGGTGATTCTGTGCTCCACAACCTCCCTGGGCAACCTGTGCCAGTGTCTCACCACCCTCACTGCAAACAACTTCTTCCTAACATCCACTTTCCATCTCCCCTCTGCCACTTCAAACCCATTCCCCTTGTCCTGGCATAGCAATAATCCAATCCTGTCCAACCATCAACCCAGCACCACCATGGCTGCTAAACCCTGTGCCCAAGCGCTGTGCCCACACCTTTCTTGCACACCTCCAGGGATGGACACTCCAGCACCTCCCTGGGCAGCCTGTGCCAATCCCTGACCACTCTTGCAGCAAAGAAATTGTTCCTAATCTCCAACCTAATCCTCCCCTGGCCACAATTTCCTCTCTTTCTATCACCTGATACTAGAGAGAAGAGATCAACCCCACCTCACCCCAACCTTTCTACCACTGTAGATCCACCAAGATCACATTGGATGATGTAGAGAGCAATGAGGTCTCCCCTTCAGCCTCCTCTTCTCCAGGCTAAACAACCCCACTTCCCTCAGCCACTCCTTGTAAGACCTGTTCTTAGGAAATGGAACTGGAAGTACCTGAGCAGAAAGCAAATGAGGAAGACATGGAGCACAACTACAGCAGGAACCAGAGTGGAGATGAGGCTGGGGGGGAATTCAGGCAGGATGAGCAGGGGAATGTGTAGGGAGACAAAGTGGTCCAGTTCCATCTGGAAAACAAAAATGTAAGAGCTAAGTGTGGAGGGAGAGAGCTGGTTGGAACGAGAAGTCTGAAAACTGGAACTAGAGAAGGAAGGGGCAAGGTGGGCAAGAGGAGCTCCACTCTCTGTGGAAGAGACCTCCAAGGTCATCAAATCATCACAGAATCATTGTGGTTGGAAGAGAGCTTTGAGAGCATGGAGCCCAAGCATTAAGCCAGGGGAGGAAACATGCACATCTCACTTCTGAGTTCCTGGCAATGATTGTTTCATGGTCAAGTCCACTTAGAAAAAGAAAACTAAAAGAATAAGAAGGTAAAATGGTTCTTTCTAACATGAAGTTGGAGTATCTTCTACATTTCTTGAGCAGCAACCCCAGCCACACAAAGATATCTTTCTGGTCTGCTCTCCCCAGAGTCCACACTTGCAGCAGACAACATTCCTGAGAGCATTTCTGAGTCAGCAGCAGTTAGTTGGGTTAGGAAAGGAAAAGAAATCTGTCTGGAATGTGATCTGCAGTTCTGATTTACAGCCAGGCTCTGGTGACTTAGCCCAAGTCAAAGCTCAGTTTCTTGCTGCCTTATCCAGCAAAGAGGCCTGAGCTGTGCTCCTGGGCACTGTGACTCCAGCAGAGCTGTGCCCAGAGGAATGTGCTGGGGGAATGCATCCAGGCAGTTTCTATTCTCACAGTGGCTCCTCAGAAGGTAACCACTATCAGGCAGTGGGTTTTGTGTCCAGACAGATGCTAGGAGACAGTAAGCAAACCATTCTCCATCACATAGTTGACAGAATTCCTCTGACAAGCTCTTGCCATCAGAGCTCAGTCACAACCTCCCAACTCCAGGAGCTGCAAACAGCAGGATGCTCTACTGAATCCTCTGGAACAAACTGCAGCAGGAGCATTAATGGCACAGGTGAGGGATGGGAAGGGTCAGGTGGATGTCATGAGTGGCTCATGCATCAGTCCTGGAGCATCAGTCCTGGAGCATCAGTCCTGGAGCATCAGTCCTGGAGCATCAGAGGGGCACTGCTTGTCTCCAGAAATGAAAACACAGCATGATGGGGATTGGAAGGGACCTCTGCAGATCATCCAATCCAACTCCCCTGCTAAAGCAGGGCACCCACAGCAGCTTGCCCAGGAGAGAATCATAGAATGGGAAGGTTGGAAGGGACCTCAAAGATCATCCAGTGCCAACCCCCTGCCACAGGCAGGGACACCTCCCACTAGCACAGCTCACTCAAGGACTCATCCTACGTGGCCTTGAACACCTCCAGGGAGAGAGCAGCCACAACCTCCCTGATCACAATGTCCAGGTGGGTTTGGAATCTCTCCAGAGGAGGAGACTTTACAACCTCTCTGGGCAGCCTGCTCCAGGGCTCAGCACCCTCTCAACAAAGGATTTTCCCCTCCTGTTAAGTGAAACCTCCTGAGTCTGTGCCCATTGCTCCTTCTCTTGTTGCTGGGCACCACTGAGAAGAGTCTGGCCTCATCCTTTAGCTCTTGCTGAACACTGACAAGATCCCCTCTGGGGCTGCTCTTCTCCAGGCTCACCAGCCCCAGGGCTCTCAGCCTTTTCTCTGCACAGAGATGCTCCAGGTCCCTCAACATCCTCATGACCCTCCACTGGACTCTTGTCTATTAATTCTCTGTTCTCTCTTGAACTGTGGAGCCCAGAACTGGGCACAATTCTCCAAGTGCAAAGTAGAGGGGGAGAAGAACCTCCCAGTGGGTTAGAGTGGATCCCAAACCAGCATCACCATTACTTTGCAGTAAAACCCACAGTGGTGGCAACACAGGGGAGGGTACAACTGATGGTTACTGAGCAGGACCTGGAACTATCTTTGTTTGCAATCTGCAGATCGAGTTCATTATTCTTTAGCTCCAATTAAAAGTCCTCACTTATTGTGGTTGGGCAGGAAGCCATTTGAGCAGCCTGTCCTGTCACTGCTGTTGTATTTATAACCCTGATATCGACCTGCTCCAACCCAGGCTGAATTCCCTTCCTATTCTGAGCCCTGCAAGAAGAGTGGGACAGAATTCCTGCCCCAAAGGATTTAGGATTTAAACAGGTTGCAAAGAGGGAGAAAGGGATTGTGTGGAGCCCTGCAGTATAGCAGCATCAGTCAGGTGTACATAGCATGGTCAGCTCAGTGAAAGTTTGCTCCCTTAGCTGCTGCCTGAAAAAGGCATCTCCATAAATTTGCAAGTCCAGAAATCCCTGCAGAGCCCTGTCCCTACAACCCTAAGGGCAATGAGCTCTTAATCAGCCTTTCCTCACCCTTTTTAGTCCTTGTTGCCCTGAAATCACAGAATCACAGAAACATTCTGTGATTAGGAGATGGAAGTGTTGGAGTAAGTCCAGAGGAGGCCACGAGGATGCTCAGAGGGCTGCAGCAGCTCTGCTGTGAGGACAGGCTGAGGGAGTTGGGGCTCTGCAGCCTGCAGAAGAGAAGGCTTCCAGGAGACCTTGGAGTGGCCTTCCAGTATCTGAAGGGGGCTCCAGGAAGGCTGGGGAGGGACTATTGACAAGGGCTGGGAATGCCAGGACAAGGGGAATGGGTTTGAAGTGGCAGAGGGGAGATTGAAAGTGGATGTTAGGAGGAAGTTGTTTGCAGTGAGGGTGGTGAGACACTGGCACAGGTTGCCCAGGGAGGTTGTGGAGCACAGAAGCACAGAATGGGATCTTGACCACATTGGGTGATTCTGTGCTCCACAACCTCCCTGGAGGTGTTCAGGACCAGGCTGGATGAGGCCTTGAGTGACCTGTGCTAGGGGGAGGTGTCCTTGCCTATGGTAGGGGGTTGGAACTGGCTGATCCTTGAGGTCACTTCCAACCTTCCCATTCTATGATTCTATAGGTGTGGGTGCATGGTGGGGCTTGTGTGGATGCACAGGGAGGTCTGAACACGTTCACACCCCAAACAGCCCAGCAACAAGGAGTTGAAGCCTTCAGGCTGGGTATTAATGGTCATACCACACAGTAGGTTGCTGTGCAGAAGGCAGGAGGGCTGCACACTGCTTCCAGTCAGCATTGCTCCAGGCAGCTGTTCAAGGGAGATAATTAAAGATGGTCTCCAAATCCATAAATCAAAGGGAGGGAAGCTTTGAAAAGGGGCATGAATGGAAGTGAAAAGGAAAAAAAAAGGACTTAAGACTATGCCCTGTGATCTGCAATGCTCAGAAAGGTTCTTTCCAGCCACAGTTGTGATTCTGAGATCCTGCAAGTTCCATGAGAAGCCAGGCTGGGGGCAGGTGTTTGATCTCTGGGGGCTTGGGTGGGTTTTGGTGCTTTGCTCTGATGCACTCCAGTCATGGCCATTCTCTCTGCATGGCCTGCCAGGGGAAAAGCAGATGGCAGTAGATGCCCAGGGGAAAAAGCTGGGGAGGTGGCTGGTGGTACCAAAGGACAGCAGAAGGGACATTTGTCTCCACGTTCCAGATAAAGGAGGACAAGGATAGGGGAGAGGCTGATGTGCTGAAAAGAAGCTCTGTGGAGAAGGACCTGGGGGTGCTGCTGAACCCATTCACCATGAGCCACCAAGAGATTTCCCTGCTGCTACCAAAGGAGAATCCAAGGCATGAAAGTGCTCCCCAGCAGCCATCACGAGTGGACACTTAGCTGCTCCATAGCACTGCTGTGTTGCTTTATAAGTGGAACCTTCCTGGCTGCAGGCACAGCCCTAGTGGCTCAGCCTGACAAGCTGCATCAGGCAGCTGATGCCCAAAGCAAAGGAAACCACTGGCACTGCAGGGGGCTCAAAGTCAAAGCAGCTCTGGGGTTTATCATGTTCAAAGCCTGGAGGCACAGAGGTGCCTTGCTCCAGAGGGATGGGTGCTTTTGCAAGCTTTGGACCAGATCATCTCCCACAGTCTGTTAAAGCTCTCCAGGCAGGGATTTCCAGCTTGAATGTGTTGTGTCCATGAAGCTCTCAGCAGTGGTATGAGGACATGAAGAAAGGGATTGACCTAGGAACAAGCTCTGCCAGGTTTGGAGAACGTTGTCCTTGCCTGCCTCTGAGAACAATGCTCTTATTCTAACCCCAAACCTCTTAACTTACTCTCTCACACTGCAGAGCTTGGGAAGCTTTTGATTAACTATTTCCTGCTCTGGTTTCCATGGAAAACAGAAAGTCACAGGCACCATCCCCCACGAGATGCCAGAAGTGCCTCTGGTCTAACAGTTCTGCTCTCCCCTAACAAATGAGGCAGGAAAGCAAAAGGACAGAGATGCAAAAGAAGGATTTCAAATCCATCTGCTCAAGTCACACTAAACCTCAGCCTTTTAAAGCAGTCAAGTCCTAAAGAGTGTCCACACAGGTCCACAATGAGAGAGACTTTCACAACACACACACACCCCCACACAGCCCCACCCANACCAAACCCAAGCCAATGACAACAACAAAAAGGAGGTTTCTGCTCTTGGGATGCATCTGATCTTGCTTTGCCCTGCTGCAAGCCCCAGAATGACAAACTTCCCTCTTCCCAGCCTTCCCAAGGGATCTTAATTCCAACCTCTCTGCCATAGGCAGGGACACCTCCCACTAGAACAGGTCACACAAGGCATCATCCAACCTGGTCCTGAACACCTCCAGGGAGGTTGTGGAGCACAAGGTCACAGAATGTGACCTTTGATCACATTGAGTGATTCTGTGCTCCACAACCTCCCTGGGCAATCTGTGCCAGTGTCTCACCACCCTCACTCTAAAGAATTTCTTCCCAATCTCCAGTCTCAATCTCCCCTTTTCAACCTTCAGTCTACTCCCCCTTATCCTTACAAGCCCTTGTAAAAAGTCCCCCCTAAGCTTTCTTGTAGCCCGCTTCAAGTACAGGGAGGCTGCTCTAAGGTCTCCCCCAACAGAAGTGATGTTTGCAAACCAAGATGTGTTCCTATCCTCATATAAGACTTCCTAATTCTGCTTTGGGCTAAAATCTGCTCTCTTTTTAGTGGTTTCAGATGAGTAACATTTGCCCCATGAGACAGAGAGGTTCAGGTTCCAAAAATGAGAATGAATGGTTGAGGAAAAGCTCAACCTGAGGCTGCAGTGTGAGTGCAGCCCAGACAGCAACTGTGTGCTGGGCTGCAGCAAGAGCAGTGTGGGCAGCAGGGCAAGGGAGGGGATTGTGCCCCTTGGCTCTGCTCTCCTCAGACCCCACCTGGAGTCCTGGGTGCAGTTCTGGAGCCCCCAGTACAGGAAGGACATGGAAGTGTTGGAGTGGGTCCAGAGGAGGCCACCAAGATGCTGAGAGGGCTGCAGCAGTTGTGATGTGAGGACAGGCTGAGAGAGTTTGGGCTGTGCAGCCTGGAGAAGAGAAGGCTTCCAGGAGACCTTAGAGTAGCCTTGCAGTATCTGAAGGGGGCTACAGGAAGGCTGGGGAGGGACTGTTGACAAGGGCTTGCAATGGCAGGACAAGGGGAATGGGTTTGAAGTGTCAGAGGGGAGCTTGAAAGTGGATGTTAGGAGGAAGTTGTTTGCAGTGAGGGTGGTGAGACACTGGCACAGGTTGCCCAGGGAGGTTGTGGAGCACAGAAGCACAGAACAGGATCTTTGATCACATTCAGTGCTTCTGTGTTCCACAACCTCCCTGGAGGTGTTCAGGACCAGGCTGGATGAGACCTTAAGTGACCTGTTCTAGTAGGAGGTGTCCAAGCCTATGTCAGGGGGTCTGGAACTGGCTGAGCTTTGAGGTCCCTTCCAACCTTAACCCATTCTATGACTCTATGTGGAGAAGACAGCAGCTTGAGAGCAGCTGTGGGTTGGCTGAGGCCATGTGCAGAAGGGAAGCTGCTGCTGAGGCGTGCAGCAGGCAGCATGGAGCGTGGGTCTGCTTTTTGGGGACAGATTCTGTGGAGTCTGGCTGGAGCTAGAGCAGAATTCTTAATGAACCCAGAGCGCTGCGCTCTAAATATAGAGGCACCATTAATGCTTTTAAAAGCATTCACAGCACCAGCCACAGAGACACTGAAATTTCATTCACAGCCTTTGCCTCCAACCCAAACCCCACTGAAAGCAGTGACAAAA
>VWZE01022755.1:0-17115 GCA_013396675.1 Eubucco bourcierii | reverse complement strand
TGGCACAGGTTGAGGGTGGTGAGACACTGGCACAGGTTGCCCAGGGAGGTTGTGGCTGCTCCCTCCCTGGAGGTGTTCAAGGCCAGGTTGGAGGAGGCCTTGAGTGCCCTGTGCTAGTGGGAGGTGTCCCTGCCTATGGCAGGGGGTTGGATGAGCTTTGAGGTCCCTTCCAACCTAAACCATTCTGTAATTCTATGATTCCCTCTAAACCCAAGCACACAGAGACCCTTTGCAGTGCTGAAAGATGATCAAAGAAGATCATCTGGAAGCATCTGCAGCTCCTCCACAACAAAGCCCACCAAAATCAAGCAGGGCTTATACTTTTCCATGACATCTGGTGGCTGTAATCCCTCCTTTATTCCCTGCTCCAATTAAGCAGGTTGTGACGAGCTGGTATCGATCGTTCCGGAGAGAAGCAGGAGTGGTGTTAAAAAACAAATCACAAACTCTTTCCTTCCTCCTGAAGCCAAGAAGCTCAGAGTGATGCATTAACAAAGCAAAACCCCAAGTCCTGCCAGTCACCTCTGGGCTGTTTCCTTAGGGACACCTCTTTCTGCCAACAGTAGACTTCTATTTTTGCTGTCCAAAGGTTTTTTTGCGCCTCAGCTTCCATGTGTGTGCCCACTTCATGTGTTGTTCACACCTAGTTTACTCTTAACACATCTCAAGGACCCTGCAGATAGGTGTGAAAGGATTCCTCCTCTGGACAGCCATGTGCTCTGATAGGAACAGGGGAAACAAATCAGAGCCAGAGTTGCTGTCAGCACTTAGGGCTATAAGGGGGAACAGGAGAGGAAGGGTCATAGAATCACTAAGGTCGGAAAAGACCTTTAAGGTGAGTCCAAGCATCAACCCAGCACCACTTTGCTCACTGAACCACATCCTGGTTTGTGCCATGCCCACAGGGTTTTTGAACACCTCCATCAATGTGACATCCACCTGCAGGGTGCACAGGTGCCTCCCTGAGCATCCTGCTCCAAGGACCAAGGCTTGAAGAAGTCTTCACTACTTCACCACTGCTATCCAATGGCTGCTTTCTGTCTTTTGGAGCTAAAGCCACACAAGAAGAGGTCCTGTATCTTTTGAGCTTATTTCATCCAAGCTGTTTGTTTATTTACAAGGTCTTGTAATGAAAGGAGGAGAAGGAATGGGTTTGAAGTGGCAGAGGGGAGACTGAAACTGGATGTTAGGAAGAAGTTCTTTGTAGTAAGGGTGGTGAGACACTGGAACAGTTTGAGGGTGGTGAGACACTGGCACAGGTTGCCCAGGGAGGTTGTGGAGCACAGAAGCACAGAATGTGATCAGAGATCACATTCTGTGCTTCTGTGCTCCACAACCTCCCTGGAGGTGTTCAGGACCAGGTTTTGAGCAACCTGTTCTAGTGGGAGGTGTCTCTGCCTGTGGCAGGGGGTTGGAACTGGCTGAGCTTTGAGGTCCCTTCCAACTTAAACCATTCTACAATTCTATGATTTCAGCCAAGTTGTGCACAAACCTCCAGAGAGGAGCCCAACATGTCCACAGATACATGCTCTGAGGAAGTTTAAGGCTGACAGCCCCAAAGTGGCTGTGTAATCACTGCACACACTTCCCTGCATGGCCAGAAACACTAAGGAGCACTGCACCATCACTAAGAGCACAGAGGACCAGGTTGGGACACCCCAGCCTAGAGGTTTGAGGATCACTCCCATCCTTCCCCAGCTGCTATGACTTCAGTAAGATGTGTTCAAAGTGAGGTCTTGGCCATCTTCCCACAGCATCCATCTCAGTGACAGTTAGGTAAGAATTATGAATCCCCTTTGATACCACTTTAGAGTTTTCCAGTAATTTCCTACTTAATCTTTGGAACCTTTACTGCTTAAAGAAAGAGGACCACACATTTAACTGGGAAGGAAATGAATCATAGAATCACAGAATGGGAAGGTTGGAAGAGACCTCAAGGATCAGCCAGTTCCAACCCCCTGCCATAGGCAGGGACACCTCCCACTAGCACAGGTCACTCAAGGCCTCCTCCAACCTGGCCTTGAACACCTCCAGGGAGGGAGCAGCCACAACCTCCCTGGGCAACCTGTGCCAGTGTCTCACCACCCTCACTGCAAACAACTTCCTCCTAACATCCACTTTCAATCTCCCCTCTGACACTTCAAACCCACTCCCCTTGTCCTGGCATTCCAAGCCCTTGTCAATAGTCCCTCCCCAGCCTTCCTGCAGCCCCCTTCAGATCCTGCAAGGCTACTCTAAGGTCTCCTGGAAGCCTTCTCCTCTCCAGGCTGCACAGCCCCAACTCTCTCAGCCTGTCCTCACAGCAGAGCTGCTGCAGCCCTCTGATCATCCTCATGGCCTCCTCTGGACCCACTCCAACAGAATGTCTGTGCTGAGTGTAAACTGCCTTGAAAGGCTCACCCTACTATTTAAACCTTATCACTTTCCCCTTCCACCTCAGCTATTAATAGCAGAAGTGCAAAAGTAATCAGGCTCTTCCCCTGGGATGAACCAAGCTAAAGGAGGGTTGGCCAACCTGCACCCTGCATGTTGGGCTCTTGAAGGGTATCTGGGTGCCTGCTTATCAGCACACTCTGTACAGATGCTTTGCTGAGCCCAGCCTGGCTGCCATTTACCCCTGCTAAGAATAAACACTTGCTAAAAATAAGCCTGCACTTTCCTGCCTTGCTTTGTTTTCCTCTTCTGCCTCTCTTCTACCTACCTGGGTAGTTGCCTTCCTGTTCTTCACAAAGCCACCTCCTTACCAACAGTACCAGGCTAGGGGCATCCCAGCACACAAGATAGGTAAAGATCACTTAGCAAATTACTGATGCAAGAGTAAAACATTTTGAAGCCAGGTCCCTGTTTTACAACCATGAAATCACTAAGGTTGGAAAAGGCCTTCAAGATGATTGAGTCCAGCCATGTCATTTTACACAGGCTGATTTCATCCTTGCAGCAATCATAGAGTCTAAGGTCATCCAGTTCCAACACCCCTGCCATGGGCAGGGACACCTCCCACTAGCCCAGGTTGCTCAAGGTCTCACCCATCCTGGTCTTCAACACCTTGAGGAAGAGGACATAGAATCATAGAATGGTAAGGTTGGAAGGGACCTCAAAGCTCAGCCAGCTCCAACCCCCCACCATAAGCAGGGACACCTCCCACCAGAACAGGTTGCTCAAGGCATTGTCCAACCTGGCTTTGAACACCTCCAGGGAGGTTGTGGAGCGCAGAATCACAAAATCACAGAATGTGATCTCTGGAGAGATTCCAAACCCACCTGGACACAGAGTGGTTTAGGCTGGGAGTGACCTCAAAGATCATCCAGTTACAACCTCCTCCCATAGGCAGGTCCTGGTCCTGAACACCTCCAGGCAGGGTGTGGAGCACAGAATCACCCAACATGATCCAAGATCCCAATCTNATTCCTCCTCCTCCTGCCTTTCCCAGCCTTCCTGGAGCCCCCTTCAGATCCTGCAAGGCCACTCCAAGCTCTCCTGGAACCTTCTCCTCTCCAGGCTTCAGAACCCTAACTCTCTCAGCCTGTCCTCACAGCAGAGCTGCTGCAGCCCTCTCAGCATCTTGGTGGCCTCCTCTGGACTGGCTCCAACACTTCCATGTCCTTCCTGTGCTGGGGGCTCCAGAACTGCACACAGGACTCCAGGTGGGGTCTGAGGAGGTATCAGTAGACAGAAATGAATCCTCTCTGAGAGGAGGTTGGAGTGAGGAGGGTGTTGCTCTCCTCTCCCAGGTGACAAGCATTAGGACAAGAGGAAATGGCCTCAAGTTGCACCAGAGGAGGTTTCAGTTGGATATGAGGAGCAATTTCTTCCCCAAAAGGATTGTCAAGCCTGGCCCAGGTTGTCCAGGGCAGTGCTGGAGTCCCCATCCCTGGAAGGGTTTCAAAGCTATGGAGATGTGGTGCTGAGGGCCATGGTTTGGTGGTGGCCTGGCAGTGCTGGGTTAAGAGTTGGACTTGGTGATCTGAAAGGTCTCTTCCAACCTAAATGATTCCACGATCCCACGGGTCTGTGATCCTGTGACTCTGTTTCTATGCCTCTGAGAAGTGCCAGCTGGCACTGAGCGGGTTAACAAGCAGCTACACATGTTTTTCCCTCCTACCCCCCAATCAAAGCAACAGCCTGGTTTTCAGCATGGATCTTCTCTTCCTACTCAAGAGGTCACAGATTGCCAGCCTTGCTTTAATGAGCTGTGTCCTGTGAATTTCACAGTCACTTCAAGTCCAATAAGGGAACCCACAGGGGTAGGGTTTTCAATTTGCTCCTCTTTCCTGGAGAGCCTCTGCCATACATCACACAGAGCTGCTCACAGCTGGTGAGAAAAGAATTAGCTTGTATTCCCCAGGCAGGGATTTGATAATTCAATATTTATTAAGGTTGGGGTCCTCTCATTTGAGAGGCCAAAGAGTTTGTTTGGCTGTGGAGGGGGATAGATTCCATTAATGTAGTGAACTGCAGCTTCCAAGAACTAATTTAGTGAGGGTGGTGAAAAGCTCATTGAAATATTATGAGCAACTCAGATTCTTGATATTTTACCTAACCAGGCTTTGTGCATGCAAACTAAACACCCTTGGAAGCCTTCTTCCCACTGGCAGAGCCAGGAGCTGCTTCACCACTGTAGGAACACCAAAATGTTGCTATCTGAAATTCGGATTCCTTCCCCAAAAGCACAACCAGAGTGTTTGATATCAACCTCCCTCTCTGAGACATGAAGGGGGCTCCAGGAAGGCTGGGGAGGGACTATTGACTGGCAATGCCAGGCCAAGGGCAATGGGTTTGAAGTGTCAGAGGGGAGATTGAAAGTGGATGTTAGGAGGAAGTTGTTTGCAGTGAGGGTGGTGAGACACTGGCACAGGTTGCCCAGGGAGGTTGTGGAGCACAGAAGCACAGAATGTGATCAAAGATCAAAGATCAAAGATCACCTTCTGTGCTTCTGTGCTCCACAACCTCCCTGGAGGTGTTCAAGGCCAGGTTGGAGGAGGCCTTGACTGACCTGTGCTAGTGGGAGGTGTTCTTGCCTATGGCAGGGGCTTGGAACTAGATGATTCTTGAGATCCCTTCCAACCTTCCCATTCTATGATTCTATGATCTGGAAAAGGAGCAAATCTGAGCTTTAGTTCAATGTGGATGAATGGAGGCAGCTATCAGCTGGGCAGTGCCAAGCAGCACTCAGCAATTCTTTCAGACAGCTGAGATTCCCTTCTGCACACACCAGAGCCAAATAACCTCAGTGCCCCCCAGGAGACTCTGCTTTGGTCTCAAAGGAATGTGAAAAACTCCATTTGGGAATACTGAACAGAGCAATATTGAGACAGGACACTTCTTATTTCAGATGCTGCCTCTTGGCATCTTTAAGATCATCATCTCCAACCATTCTCTGACTCTCTCCCAAGGCTGGTGCTGAGCCATGGCCCTGGGCACAACATCTCTGTGTCTTTTCAACCCCTCCAGGGATGGGCATTCAATCACGTCCCTGGGGATCCAACCACCTCCCTGGGCAGCCTGTGCCAGGGCTTGAGAACCCTTCCAGTGAAGAAGTTTCTTCTCATGTCCAACCTAAACTTCCCCTGGTGCAACCTGAGGCCATTTCCTCTCATCCTATCTCTTGTTACTCAGAGGAAGAGACCAACCCCACCCAACTCCAACCTCCTTGCAGGGAGCTGTAGAGAGCAGTGTGGCCTCCCTCAACCTCCTGTTCTCCAGACTGAACACCCCCTCAGTTCCCTCAGCTGCTCCTCACCAGACCTCTTCTCCAGACCCTTCCCCAGCTTTGTTGACCCTCTCTGGACACACTCCAGGCCCCCAAACCTGAACCCAGGACTCAAAGTGTGACCTCACCAGTGCTGAGTACAGAGGAACAACTCCTGTTCTGCTCCTGCTGCTCACACTGTTGCTGATCCAGGCCAGGATGCTGTTGGTCTTTTTGGCCACCTAGGCACATGCTGGCTCATCTTCATCCAGCTGTCCAGCAACAATTCCAGGTCTTTCTCTGCTAAGCAGCTTCCCAGCCACTGTCCCAAGCCAATTTGGGAATGAAGTTGTCCTATGGAACAGAATTAAAGTGTTTAATTTGAGTGTGATTTAGTTTGTGCTTCTCCACCATCCATTAGTGGCAGAAAGCAGCTATGGATTAATTTGCAATGAATGGTAGCACAAACATGGTTGGACACAATGGTCCTAGAGGTCTTTCCCAAGCCTCACAATTCTATGATTCCATAGGGATTAACACAGACTAAAAATACAATGCAAGACCCTTCACAGTGAGACATGTGAAGGCAGAGGGGCAAGGGAGGTGATTCTGCCCCTCTGCTCCTCACTGGTAAGACCCCACCTGGATTACTGCATCCAGTTCTGGAGCCTCTGGGACAAGAGGGATGTGGAGATGCTGGAGCATGTCCAGAGAAGGACCATGAGGATACTCAGAGGGCTGGAGCTTCTCTGTTGTGAGGAGAGACTGAAAGAGTTGGGGCTGTGCAGTCTGGAGAGGAGAAGGCTCCCAGGTGACCTTCTTGTGGTCTTCCAGCATCTGAAGAGGGCTACAAAAAAAGCTGAGGAGTGACTATTAAGGCTCTCAGGTAGGAATAGGACTGGAGGGAATGGAACAAAGCTGGAAATGGGGAGAGTCAGTCTGGATGCTAGGAAGAAGTTCTTCAGCATGAGGGTGGTGAGAGCCTGGAAGGGGTTGCCCAGGGAGGTGGTGGAAGTCTCATCCCTGGAGGTGTTTAAGGCCAGGTTGGATGAGGCTGTGGGCAGCCTGAGATAGTGTGAGGTGTCCCTGGGCATGGCAGGGGGTTGGAACTGGCTGCTCCTTGTGGTCCCTTCCAACCCTGACTGATTCTATCATTTACAATGAGTCACTAAGAAGGCAGAATTTTCTCTTTTTTTTTTTTTTTTTTTTTCTTCTTTTTCAGGTGACAATGAGTTAATTAGCCAGCAAAGCAAAGATGACCTCACATGAGCTAAGGTAACAGAAGCCTTCTGCTGATCAGTAGGAACCTCATTAATTTAATGACAACCTAATGGAAGTGTTTCTTCCTCTGCCTGTCACCCAGATTCCTGCTTTGGATGTTGTTGTGACTCTCTGAGTTGCTTTTTCTGCTTAAACTGTTGGAGTTAATGTGATTTTTCAGTTAAATGAGTAACAACAAGAGATTCCTCATCACAAGGAGTGGCAAACACGTTAAGCACGGCTGGGAACCTTCAACATGTGTCTCTCCATCATACCCAAAGGCTAATTATCTTCTGGCACAAGATGCTACACAAGAAGTAGGAAACAGAGAGGAGTTCTCTAGTGGATGCCTTCTGATGAAAAGCTCAACATGAGGCTGCAGTGTGAGTGCAGCCCAGACAGCAACTGTGTGCTGGGCTGCAGCAAGAGCAGTGTGGGCAGCAGGGCAAGGGAGGGGATTCTGCCCTTTTGCTCTGCTCTCCTCAGACCCCACCTGCAGTCCTGTGTGCAGTTCTGGAGCCCCCAGCACAGGAAGGACATGGAAGTGTTGGAGCCAGTCCAGAGGAGGCCACCAAGATGCTGAGGGCTGCAGCAGCTCTGCTGTGAGGACAGGCTGAGAGAGTTGGGGCTCTGCAGCCTGGAGAAGAGAAGGCTTCCAGGAGAGCTTGGAGTGGCCTTGCAGGATCTGAAGAGGGCTCCAGGAAGGCTGGGGAGGGACTATTGACAAGGTCTGGGAATGACAGGAGGAGGAGGAATGGGTTTGAAGTGTCAGAGGGGAGATGGAAAGTGGATGTTAGGAGGAAGTTGTTTGCAGTGAGGGTGGTGAGACACTGGCACAGGTTGCCCAGGGAGGTTGTGGAGCACAGATTCTGTGCTCCACAGCCTCCCTGGAGGTGCTCAAGGCCAGTTTGGAGGAGGCCTTGAGTGACCTGTTCTAGTGGGAGGTGTCCCTGCCTATGGCAGGAGGTTGGAACGGGATGATCCTTGAGGTCCCTTCCAACCTTCCCATTCTATGACTCTGTGCTCTGCTACAAGGTACTGAGGAACAGATTTACACTCTGAGGGAAATATTAGACCCTTAAGAACACATTTAGACCCTGAGGCACATACTTAGACCCTGAGGGTGACACATTTAAATCCTGAGGGACACATTTAAACCCTGAAGCTCTAAGGTGAATCTCATTTGGATGCACCCCCTCTAACTCCCATCAGCTCAAGGAGACATTATTAACCTCAAACCCAAGTTTAATTTTCCATGTCCTGCTGGAAAACCTCAAAATGTCAAGAAAGAAACTTCTCCCATGTGGTTTGGGAATGGCAGGTTCTGACTCCTGGAGAGCAGGAGGAGAACACTGTGGAAGACAAAGCAAAACAGCTTCACCTGCACTGCAGTTAATGAAAATCAAATGTCAACGAGGACAAGAAAAACTGATGTGGTACCATCCAGAGGACAGGATCCAGGAGACACTCTGGGTAATGAAAAGGTCAAGGGAGGATATAAATAAAGCCTGAAGCAGACAAGATCCAGGGAGACAGAAAGCTCATCAGAAGGGTACAACCACCCAGGCAATCTAATGAGTATGTTTTATGTAAATGGAATCATTACTGCTCCAGGTACACAAACTGTCCTTACTCTGAACACCTCACACCTCCTATCCCAACCACCCAAACAAGGATGAGCTGATCACAGTCCTTGTGTGGACCACACCATGCAAGGACACAGCCCAGCTGTGGGGTTGAAGAGCAAATCCCACAGCTGTCAGGTTGTCCCATGGAGGCTGCTGGTTTCCCTGGGGATTTGCTTTGTGGATCCCACCCTCTCCATGTGCAAGCAGCTTATGAAGGTCAGAAATGTCCCCTCTTGGAGGTTGAATTGACTGGGGGTTGGTCTTTTCTAAATAACGAGCAACAGGGTAAGAGGAAATAGCCTCAAGTTGTACCAGACTGGACATGAGGAACAATCTCTTCCCAAAAAGAGTTTTCAAGCCCTGGACCAGGCTGCCCAGGGCAGTGGTGGTGCCATAGAATCATAGAATGGGAAGGTTGGAAGGGACCTCAAGGATCAGCCAGTTCCAACCCCCTGCCACAGGCAGGGACACCTCCCACTAGCACAGGGCACTCAAGGCCTCCTCCAACCTGGCCTTGAACACCTCCAGGGAGGGAGCAGCCACAACCTCCCTGGGCAACCTGTGCCAGTGCCTCACCACCCTCACTGTAAAGAACTTCTTCCTAACATCCAGTCTAAGTCTCCCCTCTACCAGTTTAAACCCATTGCCCCTTGTCCTGGCATTACAATCAACCAGCTTAGCATTCAGGAGCTGCTCTTGGGCCTTCCTGAACAGCTACAAAGCAACATGGATATGGGGGAGGTCAGGGGAAGGCAGAGCTAAAACACAAGTTCTGTGAGTCACAGCCCATTGCCTCAGCCATCAATTATGCTGCCTTCTTCAGTGCTGGAGATAATGAGGGCCAGCACTTTGCTCTGAGCTAGCTGTCCATTTAGAGCAGCCAGGACCTGCTCTTCATTCCATTCATTATGCTGATTGTGCATTGTGAGAGTCAACCCTGCTGTGGTACCCACCCTGCAGACACCACTGAGCCTGGAGAAGAGCAACCCAGAGGAGATCTTCTCAGTGCTCATCAATAGTTAAAGGGTGGAGGTCATGAGGGTGGGGAGGAGCAGGTTCTGGGGTCCTGCTCCCTCTCCTTTTCCTGTGGCTCTTTGTTTGGCTTGGCAGTGGGAAGGACTTTCAGTCTGGGAAGGACAAAGCCCTCATGGCCTTCCTTCAAGGGTCCATCAGACAGTGACTGTCTCTGCCTGCCCCTGCTGTGGTACTCACCCTGCAGGCACCACTGAGCCTGAAGAAGAACAGCCCCAGAGGAGATCTTCTCAGTGCTCATCAATAGTTAAAGGATGGAGGTCATGAGGATGGGGCTGGGCTCTTCTGAGTGCTGGCCAGCAACAGGGCAAGGGGCACAAAATAGAGCCCAGAGGGTTTTGCTTGAACTTAAGGAGGAATTTTTTTGCTTTATCAGAACCTGAGAGCAGGCTGCCCAGAGAGGTTGTGGAGTCCTTCTCTGGAGAGACTCCAAAGCCTCCTGGACATTATCATCCTGGGCAAGCTGCTGTGAGTGACCCTGTTTTAGCAGAGGGGTTGGATTAGGTGATCCCCAGAAGCTACTTCCAACCCCTACCATGCTGGGATTCTGAGATTCTGTCATTCCCACATCTAGGAGCTTGCAAGCAGGCTGAAAGCAGCTGGGGAGAGAACAAACCAAGCAGGGCAAACACAGGGCAGCTCCGATTCAATAAAAGCTGACGCTGTGGAATAATGAAATGTGCTGTTGGAAGGTACTTGGAGCATTGTTCCAGCTGCCCTCTCCCCCCCAGGATCTGGGGTCCTGCTCCTGCTCCCTCTCCTTTTCCAGTGGCTGCCTCTTTATTTGGCTTGGCAGTGGAAAGGGCTTTCAGTCTGGGAAGGACAAACCCCTCATGGCCTTCCTTCAAGGGTCCATCAGGCAGTGAGTGTCTCTGCCTGCACCTGGCATCTGTCTCTCCTCTTTCTATTCTGGGAGGAAGAGAAGCAGCTGAGCTCTGCTAGGCTGTGAGAGGGAGGCAGATGGGCGTGAATTCAGCACTGATTGCCCTGCTCATTTGGTTGGCATTAAAATGATGGACACAGGATGGAACAACCCAGAACAAACATGGCAGGGGGAGGGGATTGGGAGGAATACTGAAGAGCTTTAACCATTGTTGATTTTCCCCATGGCTGTGAGTTTTGCTTCTCATTCAGTGAGAAATCCACACAAACATGGAGGGTTTGAGCTCTCTCTCTGATTCTCACCAGGTATTTTGTTAGACACTTAGAGTTGCCTTGGGTGGGAAAAGAGCTCTGAGATAACTGAGTTCCACCATCAGCCCAACATGAACGTGGCCATTAAACCATGGCCCTGGCACATATTATCACAGAGTGGGTTGGGTTGGAAAGGACCTTAAAGATCATCAGTTTCTAAACCGCCTGCCATGGGCAGGGACACCTTCCACTAGCCCTGGTTGCTCAAGACACCATCCAACCTGGCCTTGAACACCTGCAGGGAGGGAGCAACCACAACCCCCCTGGGCAACCTGTGCCAGTGTCTCACCATCCTCACTCTAAAGAATGTTTTCCTAATCTCCAGTCCAAATCTCCCCTTCTCAACCTTCAGTCTACTCTCTCTCATCCTATCACTACAAGCCCTTGTAAAAAGTCCTTCCTCAGCTTTCTTGTAGCCCACTTCAAGTACTGGGAGGCTGCTCTAAGGTCACCCTAAACAGAAGTGATGTTTCCAAATCAAGATGTGTTCCTTTCCTTTCCAGAGAGGGTGATGAGACAGGAGGGATGGGTTTAAACTGGCAGAGAGGAGACTGAAACTGGATGTTAGGAAGAGGTTCTTTACAGCGAGGTTGGTGAGGCACTGGCATAGGTTGCCCAGGGAGGCTGTGGAGCACAGAAGCACAGAATGGGATCTTTGATCACATTCTGTGCTCCACAACCTCCCTGGAGGTGTTCAGGACCAGGACCAGGGCCTGCCTATGGCAGAGAGTTGGAACTGGCTGATCTTTGAGGTCCTTCACAACATGAACCACTCTCTGATCACAATGTCCAGATGGGTTTGGAATCTCTCCAGAGAAGGAGACTCCACAGCCTCTCTGGGCAGCCTGCTCCAGGGCTCCAGCACCCTCTCCCCAAAGGATTTTCTCCTGAAGTTCAAATGATGAGCTCCTGGATTCCAGTTTGTGCCCCTTGTGCTGTCACTGGGCACCACTGAGAAGGATCTGGCCCCATCCCCTTGTCCTGGGTGGGTTCTTTCTCTCTCGCTGAGCATTGATCAGATCCCCTCTCCACAGAGAGAGTGCTTGCTCCACAACCTCCCTGGAGGTGTTCAAGGCCAGGTTGGATGAGGTCTTGAGCAGCCTGTTCTAGTGGGAAGTTCTTGACAGTGAGGATGAGGGGACACTGGCACAGGTTGCCCAGGGAGGTTGTGGAGCACAGAAGCACAGAATGTGATCAAAGATCAGAGATCCCATTCTGTGCTTCTGTACTCCATGACCTCCCTGGAGGTGTTCAAGGCCAGGACCAGGACCTGCCTATGGCAGGGAATTGGAACTGGCTGAGCTTTGAGGTCCCTTCCAACCTAACCCATTTTATGATTCTATAACTCGGTGTGGAACTGGGTTTGATTCAGTCCAACAACCACTCCACATGCACTGGGTGGTGATGTGACCTCATGAGCTCCTCACTGTCCCTCCTGCCCAGCCATGGCTTCATTCAGCACACACCAAGCTCCTGCTGTGCTCTTCAGACAAGCAAAGCTCTGTTCTGATGGTTCAGCCCAGGTGTGTGTGTGTCCCTTTGCCCTCTGTTATTTACAGTGGTTGCCAATTTCAAGGCTCAGCTTTTTGCTGTGCAGTGCTACACCTGCTCCCTCCCTGCAGCAGCAGCAGTGGCAGAGGTTCTACATCAAACACACACCTAGAGAGCAGCACATTACACTCTGCTGCAGCCAGCAGCTCCTTCCTACACCCAGCTCAGGAAAGGTTGTTGATTTTTCTTCTCTGCCCTACTTAGAGGTTGGCTGTGATTCAAATCAGGAAATTTACAACCTCTTTGCCACTTCCTAGCCTGGTTCTGATCTCACAAACCCAAGTAGTCATTCTAAGGAGTTCCTCCCAATTTTACTGCAGTTAATAAAACCAGAGTCACATTTTCAGGGGGCAAGAGGATGGGGTCAGACTCTTTGCAGTGGTGCCCAGAGATAGGGCAAGGGCCAGCTGGCACAAACTGGAACCTGAGAGGTTCCACCTGAACTGGAGGACAAAACTTCTTAGGTGTAAGGGTGCTGGAGCCCTGAAGCAGCCTGCCCAAAGAGCTTGTGGAGGCTCTTTCTCTGGAGACATTCCAAATCCACATGGACATTGTGATTCTGAACAAGCTGCTGTGGATCACATCTGTCTGATCTCTGTTCTATGATTCCAGGACCATGGAATCATAGAAACATAGAAGCACAGAATCCTGGAGTGATGGAATCACAGAATTGTGGAATCATAGGAACATGAAATCACAGAATCATGGAGTGATAGAATCATAAGAACATGGAATCACAGACTCATGGAGTGATAGAATCATGGAATCACAGAAACATAGAGTGATGGAATCATGGAGTCATAGGAACATGGAATCACAGAATTGTGGAATCATAGGAACATAGAATCACAGAATCATGGAGGGATAGAATCATAAGAACATGGAATCACAGACTCATGGAGTGATAGAATCATGGAATCACAGAAACATAGAGTGATGGAATCATGGAGTCATAGGAACATGGAACCACAGAATCATGGAGTGATAGAATAATGGAATCACAGAATTGTGGAATCATAAAAACATGGAGTCGTAGAATCATAGAGTGATAGAATCATAGGAACATGGAATCACAGAATTGTGGAATCATGGAATCACAGGACCATGGAATCATAGAAACATAGAAGCACAGAATCCTGGAGTGATGGAATCACAGAATTGTGGAATCATAGGAACATGGAATCACAGAATCATGGAGTGATAGAATCATAGGAACATGAAATCACAGAATCATGGAGTGATGGAATCATGGAATCACAGAATCATGGAATCATAGGAATATGGAGTCATAGAATCATGGAGTGATAGAATCAGAATCATAGGAACATGGAACCACAGAATCATGGAGTGATAGAATCACAGAATCATAGGAACATGAAATCACAGAATCATGGAGTGATGGAATCATGGAATCACTGTCATGGAATCATAGGAATGTGGAATCATAGAACCATTTAGCTTGGAAATTATCTCTAAGACCATCAAGTGCAACCATCAACCCAGCAACCCCACACCACCATGCCCACTGAAGCCTGTCCTGCAGTGCCATGCCTACATGTTTTCTGGAATGCCCAAGCATGACTGGAAATGAATGCTCAGTGCCAGCATCAAACCTTGAGCTGTTCTCACAGTTAACCTGAGCCTTGAAATGGGGAATGCTGCTGCTTTTATGCATGGGCTGAATGCTTGCCTGGTTTCCCTGTAACTTAATTAAGTCTCTTCTCCATCATCAGCCAAACTGCTGTGTAACCCATCCTGGCACCCTGCCTCTCCTCTATTCCAGCAGCTATGGCTGGCAGTGCACACAGCTTATCTTGGGGTATTAATTACTTGAGCATAAATAACATTCCCTCTTATCTCAGCTTCATGATCCACGAGTTCTGATGGAAATATATTCACCAGAACGAGTGAGACAGAACAAGGAGAGGGTAAAGTCAAGCCTAAAGCCATGCAGTGGGTCTTGCAAAGAGTGAAAAGTGGAAGCCAGGCTAATTAAAAATGTAAAGGGAAGGTAGATTTCTAAAAATCACCTTGATTAACCCCTGGAGGTGGATTTTTCACCTCTGGCTATCTCCAGGTTCAGTCTAAGAAATGTAATTTAGTCAAAATGAAGAGGCCCAAAAGCATAAGGATGGAAATCTACGTAGGAGGAAATACAAAGCATGCAGGAAGCATAAGTCTGGAAACTCACAGAGGAGAAAACAGAACCATAGGATGGTGGAGGGGTTGCAAAGGGCCTCTGGAGATTATCTAGTCCAACTCCCCCTGCTAACTCAGGTTCCCCAAGAGCAGGTTGCACAGGAACACACCCAGGTGGGTTTGGAATCTTTCCAGAGAAGGAGACTCCACAACTTCTCTGGGCAGACTCCAGGGCTGCAGCACTCTCATAGCAAAGAAGTTTCACATTAAACTCACAAAAGCCCTCCTGTGCCCTAGTTTATTCCCCTTCTCCTATCCCTGGCCATCACCTAAATAAGTCTGGCCCCACATGCTTGCTCTGCTCTGAGACTCCTGTGCAGATCACACTGAATGGCAGCACAGCCTGGCACTGCCAGGCACTCCTCCCAGGTCTGTACCATCAAAGTACAGACTCCACTCCATCCCCTCACTGAGCTCATTGCTGGAGATGCTGAACAAGACTGGACCCAGCACTAGCAGACATGCAGGTCAGCATGGCCAGACATGAGCACCTGTGACATGCAGAAGAACAGAACAGTTGTGAAGCAAATGGGAAAGCAACTAAACTACTCAAGAATAAGAATGAAGACTAAAATACTTCAATCTGCAGAGCTCCTTCCCACTCTAACCCCTCCAACCAAAGCAGAATGACTGGAAGCAATTCTCCCTTCCTGCCTCCATTCACAGCTGCCTAGGAAAGGTGTTTGCCAAATATCCTGCCTCAAGGAGAATGGAAAAAGAAACAAATCAAACCAAACCTAAGGCTACTCTAAGCTTTCCTGGAAGTCTTCTCCTCTCCAGGCTGGAGAGCCCCAACTCTTTCAGCCTGTCCTCAGAGCAGAGCTGCTGCAGCCCTCTGGTATAGATGGGATATTGATGTGGGTGGTGTAGCTGAGAGAGCTATTTCAGCTCACAGATGAGCTGCAGGTTTGCATTTAAATGCTCATTGCACCAAAGAGTGGGGCTGTTATGCTTTTATTGCCCTGGTTTATTGTCCTGTACATGCCTGGGAGAAGGATATCATCAGCTGCCAGTTCTGGGAGAGGCTTTCCCTTCAGTTCAGAAAAGTTGATGCACTTCACTAAATTTAATCTCCCTTTGTGAGGAATTTCAGGAGAACACAGAATGGTCATCACAGAATGGCTTAGGTGGAAGGGACCTCAGAGGTCATCTACTCCAACCTCTCTGCCAGGCAGGGACACTTCTCAACTAGAGTTGGCTCCTTATGGCCTCATTCAACCTGGCCCTGAACACCCCCAGGGAGGAGGCATCCACAACCTCCCTGAGTAGCCTATTTCAGATTCTCACCACCCTCCTACTACAAACCTTCTTCCCAAGATCCAGGCTAACTCTACTCTCTCTCAGGTTCAAATCCTTCGCCGTTGTCCTGTCTATAGACACCCTCAGGAGAAGCCCAGTGGGATCCCTTCAGGCATTGGCAGGCAGCTCTAAGGTCCCCCTGGAGTCATCCTTTCTCCAGGCTGCACACCCCCAGCTCTCTCAGCCTGTCCTCACAGCAGAGCTGCTCCAGCCCTTGGACCATCTTTGTGGCCTCCTCCGGACTCATTCCAACAGCTCTGTACCCTTCTTAGGAAAGGGACAGCAGAACTGGACACAGCATTCAAGATGAGGTCCCACAAGAGCGAACAACAGGAAGAATCACTTCCCTTGACCTGCTGAGAGCAAACCCAATCCCTCACACACCGAGCACATTACTTCCCAAACTTAACATTAGGAAAGAGCAGTTTTCTGTGAGGAAATCTTGAGGGTCTTGGGCAGGTGAAGTAAGTTTTTGACTACTTGAAGAGGGTTAGCTGCTTCCTGGAGGGCAAAAAGCTTGGAGAAGAAAGGTGCAGCTGTTATTTTGTGCCATTTCCATGCTCTCTATCTCTGGAATTACTTAAGGGACCCAGCAAGCCCTCACTCATGCTGAATCGAGCTGGACAAGTCAGCTCGTTGAGTAGAGCTGATGTAACACCTCTCCAAGGGGCTGAAATTATCTCTGACTTGCACAAACCAGTCACAGTTTTACTTCCCATTACTCTCCCCTCCATTAGGAATTTATCCACAGAACAAAAGAAAAGAACCAAAACACAACATTCTGAGAAGTAATTTGAAGGCAATTATTTTGCAGAGGTGGGGTGTGAGAAGTGAAAGAAAGAACAACCCCTTCCAAGAAACCTCTCCCATTTTCCTCCCTCTGCTCCTCTGAGGTTTAGTGTGGAAAAAGAGGAAGCTGAGCAGAAACTACTTTCTCTCCAAACCTTCTAGAACTGAGCATTTCACATCAAGTTACTTCACTTCAAACCTCATTGCATCACAGCATGGTATTGCCTGTCACCTGGAGGCCATGCTGATTGCTGGAAGCAGTTAGGAAGAGGTGTTGGATGTTAGGAAGAAGTTCTTCAGCATGAGAGACCCTGGAACAGGTTTCCCAGGGAGGTGGTGGAAGCTTCATCCTTGGAGGTGGTTAAGGCCATGCTGGATGTGGCTCTGAGCAACCTGATCTAGTGTGAGATGCCCCTGCCCATGGCAGAGGGGGTTGAAGCTGGATGGTCCTTGAGGTCCCTTCCAACCCTGACA
>VWZE01022752.1:30015-46285 GCA_013396675.1 Eubucco bourcierii | reverse complement strand
CCTAAACTTCCCCTGGCACAGCTTGAGACTGTGTCTCAAATTCATCTTGTGGTATTCCAGCACAGACAATCTCTCCACCCACAGCAACTCACTGAAAAGCCACATTGATGAGCATGATGTGAGAATTTGCCCTTGGTATCACTGTGGGGTGACCCAAACCCTAAAACTCTATCTAGGAGTTTATTAGGAGCACTTTTCAAAATATCAGCCCAGCACATACAGTCTGTACATGCTGTTCACCATTCCTGTAACCACAGTGAGCAGGGCAACAATATCAATACAAAATACACAATCCTTCCAGCTCTGCTTCCCCCCCTCTTTTTTCTACTCCCCTCCCTGACTATTTTTTTCCTCCTGCTCAGAGCAGAGTGACCGTGTGGCACCAGACACACAGTGCAGCTACTCACAAAGTACGCTGCAGTGGGAAGCATTTTTGTTATCTGTGCTGCTGACCTTCAGAGGAATACCCCACAGTGCAGGCTGGACCATAAAAGGAATTGATGTGTAGCCACTGTTTAGAGAAGTCCTCTCCCTGTCTTTCCCAGATATGGCACTGCCTTATTAAGACACTGAAGTAATAACTGCCGGAGAATCTCAGGAATGTTCTGAGCAACAGCACCCAGAAAAAGTTTAGTATGTGCTGGAGATGAACTTTTAAAAAGCTGGGAGGACTGTGCAGCTTAGCAGTTCCAGGTTAATAAAAGATGTTAAAGAATCTGCAGTTGTGCTATTACTGTGGAAATAGATATATGATTTCCAACCCCTAGCCCCTCACCCTCTTTCAATCCAGTCATAGTTCAACATGAGCCTAAAGTGTGCACATGCAGCTCAGACAGCCAACAGAGTCCTAGGCTACAGCAAGAGCAGTGTGGGCAGCAGGGTAAGGGAGGGGATTCTGCCCATTTACTCTGCTCTCCTCAGACCCCACCTGGAGTCCTGTGTGCAGTTCTGGAGCCCTCAGCACAGGAAGGACATGGAAGTGTTGGAGCAGGTCCAGAGGAGGCCATCAAGATGCTGAGAGGGCTGCAGCAGCTCTGCTGTGAGGACAGGCTGAGAGAGTTGGGGCTGTGCAGCCTGGAGAAGAGAAGGCTTCCAGGAGACCTTAGAGTAGTCTTCCAGGATCTGAAGGGGGCCTACAGGAAGGCTGGGGAGGGACTATTGATAAGGTCTTGTAATGACAGGACAAGGGGCAATGGGTTTGAACTGGCAGAGGAAAGATTTAGACTGGATGTTAGGAGGAAGTTCTTTCCAGTGAGGGTGGTGAGACACTGGCACAGGTTGCCCAGGGAGGTTGTGGCTGCTCCCTCCCTGGAGGTGTTCATGGCCAGGTTGGAGGCGGCCTTGAGTGAGCTGTGCTAGTGGGAGGTGTCCCTGCCTATGGCAGGGGGTTGGAACTGGATGATCCTTGAGGTCCCTTCCAACCTTACCATTCTATGATTCTATTAGAAAATCCAGATGGAAGAAGTTTAATCCTTTATATTAAGGAAGCATTCTTCTCTGGGGCGAACTTCACACCAACATCTCACCACAATAATGTTATGGTGCATTTCAGAAACACCTAGAATTGATATGCAGAGGATCTGATGTTCTCCTTCTCGCTAGAGACCTGGCAAATTTATATTCTTTATATTTTATATTCATAATATTTTATATTCTATGGTATATACCATACTTAAATGGCAAATATTTGTTAATAAACAACAGTAGCTTGCTTCTGGAGGCACTGACTGCTTGCTGCAGTCAGAAATTTGCTCAGCTAACACACACATACACCCATGTTTCTGAGAGTTAAGCTTTTATACACAGCAACCCCACTTGTGGTAAGAAGCTGTTTGTCTGATGAACAAGTGTGTATGTTTTCAGCCACTCATGCAGAGCTTTTTTTCCACTTTAAAACTGATGTTTCTCAGATTTTCCTTCCTAGTCTCTCTGTCTCTTCATCTTTGTAGGATACTCCACTGAAAAGCTAAATGCCCAAGCTATTGCAGTAATCCAGCTACCAGGAATAACTGCAGCCATTTGCTGTCTCTGTAGTGGTTCACAAGGTCCTGAGCTCTCTGTTTCTTGACATGTGGTCAGTAGCAGTTGGTGAATGTATGTTACATCTAATACCAGTCTTTCCCTGGTCTGTACCTGACCCCATTCCTGACCTGTGGAAAAGGACTTAGGGATACTGATGGATGAGAAGATGGACATGTACCAGCAACATGCAGTTGCAGCCCAGAAGGTCAGCGACATCCTGGGTTGCATCAAAAGAAGCATGGCAAGCAGATCAAGAGAGATGATTCTACCACTCTGCTCTGGTGAGACTCCATCTGTATTGTATTGTACACATCTCTGAGTCCTCAACACAGGAAGGACATGGACCTGATGAAGAGGGTCCAAAGAAGGACCACAAAGAGGGTCAGAGGGCTGCAACACCTCACTTACAAAGACAAGCTAAGGGAGTTGGGGTTGTTCATCCTGAAGAGAAGGCTCCAGGAAGACCTTACAGACCCCCTTCAAGTACCTGAAGGGGTCTATAGGAAAGCTGGAGAGGATCTTTTCAGAAGGGTGTGTGGCAACAAGTTGAAGGGCAATGGTATGAAGCTAGAGCAAAGCTAGCTTTGATCAAGCTAGAGAGTTATATTAGATATTAGGCAGAAGTTCTTCAGTAGGAAAAAGTTCAGTATGGCAGGGGGTTGGAACTAGATGATCCTTGAGGTCCCTTCCAACCCTACCATTCTATGATTCTATGAGGGTCCAGGAGTTCAGAGTCATAGAATCACAGAATCATAGAATGGTAAGGTTGGAAGGGACCTCAAGGATCATCTAGTTCCAACCCCCTGCCATAGGCAGGGACACCTCCCACTAGTACAGGTCACTCAAGGCCTCAATGCATCTCACCACAAAGACTTTGTCTATACACAGATGCTACAGAAGCTTACCTTAAACCTAGTCTGAAACCAACCACATAAAATCCATACAAACCTCTCAGTCCAAATGTGAATGAGCTTACCCTCCCATACTGCTTAACAACAAGAAGACACCTTCTTTGCACGAGGCTCAGCTGACAAGCAGTAAATCAAGTCATGGTAATTTGGCTACTTTCCACCATGTGTATTTAACTGACTTAAAAATTTTACTGTGACATACATCAGGTTTAGATGACACAAAGAAGACTCTCAAAGAAGGGAATGCTTGTTCAAGTGAGTCAGTTCAAACATCAGCAGACAAGTCATCTGGTGCTGGTGGGAAAGGGAAGCGACTTAGCAAAACCTCTGAAGAAGCCTTGCTTTTGGGTACCAATGTTCAGCACCTCTGCACAAGAAGAACTCAGTCTGCCTGGAAGGTAACCACTTGCTAGAGCAGTCCTTTTTGTTGGTTTAAATAATGTCCACACTGAAATGGTTCACAAGCTACCTTAAATGAAACCAAGGCATGTGCTCAGCAAATATGAAAGGAAAGCAGCTCAAAAAAAAATATTAAAACCAACACAAACCAAAAAGACAGACACAACTAGGTGTTGAGTTACAGCTTTCCCTTGATTTCCTATGTCAGCATGACAAACATACTGGCTTTTCTTCAACAGGTTATCCAGCAAAGACCCTTAATAAGCAAATTTATTTACTCAAACCAACAGGTTCTGATAAAACAGGGAAAAAAGCAACGACTATTTACATTTTCTTAATGTCAACCAAGATGAGGCTAACCTTTAACTGCCAAATACACTACCCACTGGTTTGTACTTTCCAATAAGCAAAAAAGAAAAGCATTCTGCTTACTTTTCTGCTTCCTGTCACCCTTGCTTGCTCCCCAGGAAGAGAAGGGCTCAGTGGCAAGGCTGACACAAATACTGCTCAGTCTAATTTATAGCCCCTTCACTTCTGTTAAGCAGACCCTCTGGCCACACTGCATGCCAGCATGCTCAGGGACTGTGCTGTCAACAGACTTCTAGTTGCTCACTCACTTTATTTCTGAATAGATAAATTCTGTGCACAGCTGAAATTCAACAAGACTAAGTGTAAGGTCCTGCACCTGGGTAGGCACAGTCCCAAGCACAACTCCAGGCTGGGTGGGGAATGGCTGAGAGCAGCCCTGAGGAACAGGCCCTGGGGGTGTGGGGTGAGGAAAAGCTCAAGATGAGGCTGCAGTGTGAGTGCAGCCCAGACAGCAACTGTGTGCTGGGCTGCAGCAAGAGCAGTGTGGCCAGCAGGGCAAGGGAGGGGATTCTACCCTTTCACTCTGCTCTTGTCAGACCCCACCTGGAGTCCTGTGTGCAGTTCTGGAGTCCCCAGCACAGGAAGGAAATGGAAGTGTTGGAGTGCGTACAGAGGAGGCCACAAAGATGCTGAGAGGGCTGCAGCAGCTCTACTGTGAGGACAGACTAAGAGGGTTGGGGCTCTGCAGCATGGAGAAGAGAAGGCTTCCAGGACACCTTAGAGTAGCCTTCCAGGATCTGAAGGGGCCTGCAGGAAGGCTGGGGAGGGACTATTGACAAGGTCTTGTAATGCCAGGACAAGGGGCAATGGGTTTGAACTGGCAGAGAAGAGATTGAAAGTGGATGTTAGGAGGAAGTTCTTTCCAGTGAGGATGGTGAGACACTGGCACAGGTTGCCCAGGGAGGTTGTGACTGCTCCTTCCCTGGAGGTGTTCAAGGCTGGGTTGGAGGAGGCCTTGAGTGAGCTGTACTAGTGGGAGGTGTCCCTTCCTATGGCAGGGGGTTGGAACTGGATGATCCTTGAGGTCCCGTCCAACATTACCATGCTATGATTCTATGAATTAAGTTGCTCAAGAAGCACAGCCACCTGATCCAATGAAAGACCTTGATCACACAAGGCCAATCTGCTCACAAGGAGGATTTTCTCTGTTTAGCACGAGCTAGTAAGTAGTTTACAACGAGACAGAGAGAGAAAGAAAAGAAAAAAAAGCTGCTAATAAACATTTATCTTCACTAATTAAAGCTCTGTTTAAAGGCATGGGGCCAAAAGTGCCAGAGCTAATTGACCAAAATTGCAAGTTGAAATTGATTTGGTGTTTAATTTGCAAATCACATTTTTCTTTTAACTGAGCTGTGCAAAGGTAACTCTGCCCAGGCTGCCAGCAGTTTAATGGCATGTACATACTGAGCTTCCTTGTGTGTTACAATTGTGAGTATCTGCCTACATTTAATCTATGATCCTTACTAAAGTAACTGGCCTCTGTTTTATAAAGGGAAATCTAATCTGGTTATTCTGGGTTTATGTCAGATATTAGAATCATAGAATCATAGAATGGTAAGGTTGGAAGGGACCTCAAGGATCATCCAGTTCCAACCCCCTGCCATAGGCAGGGACACCTCCCACTAGTACAGCTCACTCAAGGCCTCCTCCAACCTGGCCTTGAACCCCTCCAGGGAGGCAGCAGCCACAACCTCCCTGGGCAACCTGTGCCAGTGTCTCACCACCCTCACTGCAAACAACTTCCTCCTAACATCCACTTTCAATCTCCCCTCTGCCACTTCAAACCCATTGCCCCTTGTCCTGGCATTGCAAGACCTTGTCAATAGTCCCTCCCCAGCCTTCCTGTAGCCCATTTCAGATCCTGGAAGGCTACTCCAAGGTCTCCTGGAAGTCTTCTCCAATCTGCAGAGCCCCAACTCTCTCAGCCTGTCCCCACAGAGCTGCTGCAGCCCTCTTGAGCATCTTGGTGGCCTCCTCTAGACTGGGTCCAACACCTCTATGTCCTTCCTGTGCTGGGGCCTCCAGAACTGCACACAGGACTCCAGATGGGGTCTGAGAAGTGCAGAGCAAAGGGACACAATCCCCTGCCTTGCCCTGCTGCCCACACTGCTCTTGCTGCAGCCCAGCACACAGTTGCTGTTTGGGCTGCACTCACACTGCAGCCTCATCTTGATCTTTTCATCACCCCAGAGCCCCAGGTAGAACCAAGTACTGAATTTCCTTCATTCTGGATTGGTTAAGGACAGCGTCTTTGGTCTCTGCCATAAGAAGTTACCTGTAGGTAACCTACATGAAAGGTTGATGTGCTCCTTTCCAAGGCAGAGAAAATGGTGCTGGGAAAATTGAGGTGCTGAAAATACAGGCAGCTCCAACTCATCACAAACTTTAAGCCAGTGTTCCACTAAGGTAGCCTTTTGCATTTCAACTTTCTGAGGTTTGTGCCCCTTCCCTTTCCTGAGCTTTTTATTGCTGACCAATAGCTCATATGATAATGAATAGCCCTTTAGTCAGCTACCCTGGCTGTGTTCCCTCCCAGCTTCTTGTGCACCTCCAGTTCACTCACTGGCAGAGCAAAGTGAGAAGCAGCAAAAGTCTTGATGCTGTGTGAGTTCTGCTCAAGGAAAACCTAAATCATCTTTGTATGACCTTCACTGTTTTCAGCACAAATCCAAAACACAGTTCCATACTAACTACTACAAAGAAAATTAACTCTATCCCAGCTCAAAACTGTTTAACATCTGCCACTCCACACCACAGATAACTCCACTGCAGGAAAAAGAAGCAGTTTCAGAAGCTACTTGTGGTAACTCAGCACTGATCTAAAGTGATCACCTCAGTGTCCTGCACAGGAAAATGGAAATTGTCTAGTTTTTGCACTGGACAAGTGTGGCCTTTCCTCACTATCTAGAAGCATTGAGACACCATAGCAACAAATGCCTCCTGCCCTGATCATCCAGAAGATAAGCAACACATTCCTCACTAAATCCTGCAAAGATGTGCCCCGTTTTACTTTCTTCACTTGGTGAATCAGCGCTCTGCATGTTTGCCTGAGCTGTGATGGCCTCAATGGGAGCACTAGAAGAGGAAAAGGAGGGTTAAATACTTTGTGTGGTGGTTTGGGAGTTTCCCACCCTCCACACTTTGTAAAATGACCCAGACTAGAACTCAGCCAGCTGGAAGTTAAGGACTGAAGCTCTATTTACAGCTCAGCACAATGTACAGCAGATATTTACACTATATACACAATATTTACAGAAATATACAAGTAAAAGGTAATACAGCAACACAACTCCCCTCCCAGAAATCAGAGACCCCAGCAGGGGCTCCCAACCACCCTTCCACCTTCTCCCCACCCCTATACCTTACCCCAAGGTTTGCCTTACGTGCAAGGTGAGCTTGGAGGATGAGCCAGGGGAGTTAGAAGAAAAGTGGTTAGTGAGGTTACTCAGCAGAGAGGAGAAAAAGCCAGAAACTGTTAGATCGAGACACTGTGCCCCAGAGACTCACTTATCTATGTTTTGAATACTGATTCTTAAACATCTCAGCAAGCCTAGGAGTGAAGTATTCCTCACCATTGTTTCTTTTTTCACAGCCTAAAGTATAATTTTCTCCATTAAAATATTCCAATTAGCTCAACCCAGTACACTTTGCTAGTTCTATACTTACCTTCACAGCTCTAGACTGAAGTTCATTTGACAGATGTCAGAGCCTTTTTAGTGCCTTGAATTTCAATATTAGATAGCCACTTCTCTTTCCTGCATTTTTGCAACAGGATAACCAGCTCCTCTCCTTCCCCATTAAATGGGGAAGCTGGGATCTGGGGGTGCTGATTGACACCCGCCTAAGCATGAGCCAGCAGTGTGCCCAGGTGGCCAAGAAGGCCAATGGCATCCTGGCCTGCATCAGCAAGAGTGTGGCCAGCAGGAGCAGGGAGCTCATTCTCCCCCTGGACTCTGCACTACTTAGGCCACACCTTGAGTCCTGTGTCCAGTTCTGGGCCCCTCCATTGAAGAAGGACATTGAGGTGCTTGAGCGTGTCCAGAGAAGGGCAACGAGGCTGGGGAGAGGCCTGGAGCACAGCCCTATGGAGAGAGGCTGAGGGAGCTGGGATTGTTTAGCCTGGAGAAGAGGAGGCTCAGGGGAGACCTTCTTGCAGTCTACAGCTACCTGAAGGGTGGTTGTAGCCAGGAGGAGGTTGCTTTCTTCTCTCAGGCAAGCAGCACCAGAACAAGAGGACACAGTCTCAAGCTGTGCCAGGGGAAGTTTAGGCTGGAGGTGAGGAGAAAGTTGTTGCCTGAGAGAGTCATTGACTGCTGGAATGGGCTGCCCAGGGAGGTGGTGGAGTCAGCGTCCCTGGAGGTGTTCAAGGTGGGTTTGGACGTGGCACTTGGTGCCATGGTCTGGTCTTGAGGGCTGTGGTGATGGTTTGGACTTGATGATCTTTGAGGTCTCTTCCAACCTTGGTGATACTGTGAGACTGTGAAATGACCCAAAGTCTCTCAGTAAAGAGCATCAGGAAAGGCAGAGTCATGGTTCAGATGCAAAGTGAAGCTTCAGCTAAATGGAGACCAGTCTGAGACTGATCTTAGGAACCTCCTGAGCTCTGCAACAGTGATAATACAGGGATGAAGCAAATTGGATCAGCTCCCAAAAGTGACTTTTTTTAAGAGCCCCAACACCAGGGAGAAGTGAAAACACACTGCTGGCTCAATGGCAAATCAGCCAGTTATGGAATTGCAGCTTAAATGCCAAGTAGATTAACCTGAGAACTGTTCTTCGGAGAGTTCAAGGGGCCAATCTTTGCCCTCAGTTATGCTGAAGTCAAGGAAGCAGGTCACTTCAAGAAGTATTTCACCTCAATTTCTCACTGCAGCTGTGTGCAGCTGTCACAGACTGGAGGGCATCAGCAAGATAACCACAGAGCACCACCCCTCCCAACACACATACACACTCTACTCAGCCCCAGGCTAAATTCTTCCAGCTCAGTTACATCAAAATTACAAAACTGGGTGATTTTGTTGAAGAGAAGAGGCACAAAGCAGCAGGTGACATTGTTTTTTTCCCTTGTTGAAAGCAGCCAGGCCCCATGCTTCAATTACAGAGAGGATTTTTTTGCAGCCAGTTAAGCACAATTCCCTTCTGTGAGGGCCCCTGCACTCCAGCACAGCACATACCCTGTGGCTGGGAGGACAAAGTGTTTGTCCAGCTCCTTCAAGCTGTGACCACTGAGACAGTCTCATATATCACCTGCCTGGAATAACTCAGGTAGGCTTTAATCCAAAGCCCACTGAAACTGATGGGAATCATCTCACTGACTCCAGCCAGCTCGGGACCAGGACCCCAAGGATTTATACAACTATGTCCTAGGTGCAGGACTCTCTCTGCCTCTGAGGAGCAGTTCAAAGCCTTGGTTTTGCTGCAGAGCAATCATCACCCAAGTGGTTGGTAGGCTTCTATGTTCCCTGACCTCACACCTGACTGGTACAAACCACATGCAAACAAACTGCTGACAGACTGGCACTGCTAACACTGCCATACTTTGTCCTGCTTTTCCCACCATATGCCTGGAAAGTCTTGTTTCCCTCCATGAGCTGCAAGACCTGCTGGGTCTCTGCCAGCCTCAGCATGTGCAATAAATCTGACAGTCTGGGAGAAAGCTGGACAAAGCCCCATATGCCTGCTGTTGGCCACTTGCCCCCTAGACAGGTCTGCACTGCTACAAACACATTGATAGGCCTCCAGAGATCCTAGGCAAATAAAAATAATCCAAAAATTCTGGATGGACAAAATTTCTAGGTGGGTGCAGCAAGCCTGTGTGGGGAATCCAGGATACATGGGATACCTTGAAATTTTAAGAGTTTAAAATACCAAAAAACCACTACCTTCCAGAGTTGGGACCAATCTCTGAGTTGCCACAGCATGAAACACTAACCCAAGGACATGCCAGGGAGGAATTGCACTGTTGGTCTTTAAAGAGAAAGTCAATTATCTCCTCAGGATCAATCCTAAGCTGATCCATCCAGAATGCCAGGGCTGTGCAGCACAGCAAATCATTATTTCCAACAGTGCCCTAATAGAAGAGAACAAGCAAACAAAGCACCCTACCAAACAAAAGGTCTAATATAGCTGTACTAGTTGGAGGTGTCCCTGCCTAAGGCAGGGAGTTGGAACTAGATGATCATTGAGGTCTCTTCCAATTCTACCATTCTATGAGTCTATGATATATGCCCTCAAGGATCGAACTTGCTCTAAGCAACTCAAAGATTCAACATTAAGTGCTGGACAGGAGAGGCTCCAGCAGGACGGACACCTGGGAAGCTGCCAGTCCATGTATCCTGATCAGCTCTCACATGGCCTGTGGTCCCTGGGGAATATACAATAAGGTCAAGCTTCTCCCCCCTGGATGAGTCCATGCTGCCATAAGGTATGCTCACTCCTCCCTGAGGCTGGGAACGCAGCCTTTCCGTGTCTTTCTCCCAGGAAAAGGCACAATGCATGACTGCAGCTGGCTGATGTAACAGCAGTCACAAATACTTCTGCCTGATATGGCTGCTTGCTCTCCTGGGTTTGCTCTGCAACTCAAAGAAGCCTAAACAGTGCTTGTGAGACCTAGCAAACATGCTACAACCTACATGTAATCCTCCATCTGCCCGTCCCAGAGCAGATGCGTACAGCCTACAGTGCTTTCCCCACAGCGAGGCCACAGCCCACTCATCACAGCATCACAGAAGCATTCAGGTTGGAAATGCCTCTCAGGATCACCAAGTCCAGAACCCTACTCTACAAGGTGCACCCGAAACCATATCCCCAAGCACCACAGCCAAATGACCTTTGGACACATCCAGGGTTGGTGACTCCACCACCTCATTCCAATGCCTGACCACTCTTGCTGGGAAAAAATCCTTCCTAATGTCCAGTTTAAACCTTCCCTGCTGCAGCTTGTGGCTGGTCCCTCCTGTTCTATGGTTACCCCACCTGGAGTCCTCTGTGCAGTTCTGGAGTCCTCAGCACAGGAAGGACATGGAAGTCCTGGAGTGGGTTCAGAGGAGGCCACCAAGATGCTCAGAGGGTTGCAGCAGCTCTGCTGTGAGGACAGGCTGAGAGAGTTGGGGTTCTGCAGCCTGGAGAAGAGGAGGCTTCCAGTATCTGAAGGGGGTTACAGGAAGGCTGGGGAGGGATTATTGACAAGGTCTTGTAATGACAGGACAAGGGGCAATGGGTTTGAACTGGCAGAGGGGAGATTTAGCCTAGATGTTAGGAGGAAGTTGTTTGCAGTGAGGGTGGTGAGACACTGGCACAGGTTGCCCAGGGAGGTTGTGGTTGCTCCCTCCCTGGAGGTGTTCAAGGCCAGGTTGGATGAAGCCTTGAGTGAGCTGTGCTAGTGGGAGGTGTCCCTGCCTATTTCAGGGGATTGGAGTTAGATGATCCTTGAGGTCCCTTCCAACCTTACCATTCTATGATTCTACCTGTGAGAAGAGACCAACACCAACCTCTTTATAACCTCCTTTCAGGGGTTGTAGACAGCAATGAGGTCTGCCCTCAGCCTCCTGTTTTTCAAAATAACCATCCCTAACTCCTTCAGTCGCTCCTCATAAGAATTACTTTCCAGGTCCTTCACACCTTCCTTGCCCTCCTCTGTACTTACTCCAGTGTTGATGGAAGAGTGCAGGGAAATGCCCTGTGCCTGTGTAGCAGGGACCAGTGGGCAGAGCTGATGGAGCATTATCAGCCTTCAGGCCACTCTTTAGGACTGCACAGTTCACTTGATAAAACACTTGAACGTATTCTGACAGAGGTCTGGCAAGCAGATTGCTGTGGCTTAAGACACATACACCAAGGCACTGTAGTCCCAAAGCTTTAGAATTTTACTAAAAACAATCCAGCATATTTTTTTTTCTGTAATAAGTGGGCAAATGCTGCCTTAAGCTCAGTGTGAGCAGCAAAATGTAACAGAGACAGGTGCTCAGCCCCTTCCTAGTGTAGGTTTTGGGAGGTCTCTGCTAACAGTTTCATGTGAACTCAGACTCACACTGTTATTGTTAAGGCAGACTGAAAATAAAAAGGCCAGACTAAATTATTTTAAGATCTCAAGATTTTTAAAGCAGTCTTGTGACTTTTAAGGGGTCTGACTCATGATACTTGAATGTTTGGACTTGGCAGCAGCAGAGAGAGTACAGGAAGATTTAGCACACATCAATTTACTGTTGAAAGTCTTCAAATGTATGAGAAAGGACATGGAGTGCTTCTGTAGTGATTTGCCAGAGGAGGGACGTGGGCCCAAACCCTTCCTCTCCATCCAGGCTGCCATCAAGCTTACCTCCTCCACTGATGTTACCACACAAAACCCCAGCAAAACTGCCCCAGATGTGACAAAACTGAGTCACAAAATCAAGTATGAGAGGGTGGGGACAAGGTTGTTTCTTGTGTCAGCAGCCATAGATATCTGGACCAATTGCTTGGCTTTTCCATCACCCAGGGACAGGTATTGCCATCAGCCTGCAGGGTTCCCCAGGGATGGCTCCTTCAAGGGACGCTGCTGAGCTGCTGCCTGCAACTTTGGCATCCCCAGGGCTCTGTTTTCCCATGATCAGGGGCCAGACCTGGGCCTGTGTGTAAAATTGCAGGCTGCACAGTGACTTATGGATTCACCTGAAGTCCTGGATTTCACCTGCTATACCAGTGAGCACAGAGGCGCTTATCTGCAACTCCCTGCAGCTGTCATTGCTGCTGCAAGCCAGCTGTGCCACATTGCTGGTCACCACACCACAGCCTCTGCACACCCACAGAAGAGTTCAGATGCCTTCACAGGGAGGGTTAAGTGACATCTTTCCATAGTAGAAAACACCTCCTATCGTCATCCATACTCCAGCCAGGGTCTCTGGTAGCAACAAACCCTAAAGTCTCAGCCTTTCCTTAAAAAGATTTTCCTGAAACACACTTACAGGAGAAGTGCACAACTACTATGTGCCATAACAAAGGCAAGCATGGGCTCTGCAATCCCTCCCACACTGCTGAACACAAACACGTTGCCTCAGGCCTGAGGGGAAACCTTCTGGAACAAGAAGACAGTTTAGTGCACGGCACATTTACTTCTCTGCCTTTTGGGGAGGTCATCCACCAAGTGATGGCTGTGTTTTGCCACAGGAGGCTGCCACCTCATTTCCCTTTGGACACCACGCTTCACATGAGTTTGTTTATCTGCAGGCAATGCTGCTGCTTCCCAGAGCTCACAGGTTCAGCTTGCAGCCTGATGAGAGTTCACACAGCATCACAGAATCACAAAAGCAATTCAGGATGATTCAGTATTCGGTTCTGCAGGGTAACCTTTTGTAAAGAGAGAGCAACTGCATCTTGTCTGCCTGGGATTTACCCCCCAGCTAGCATCAGACCCCTGCTCATATAGCAGAGCCTTCTTCAAAAGTTCAAAGCAGGCATACAAAAATATGTTTGGGATTGCAGGCTGCTGACTTCCATTTCAAACTCCTCTACAAATGCATTTTCTCCTACAGTGCTCACAATTATTTTTCCAGCATGTGGAAATACCAGAAAACAAATTAAATACAAAATGTGCTTAAACTTAAGTTACATTTTTCCTTTTTAATCACTGCAGTGCTAATAAACTAAATCAAACCTTTATATCAGAGAAGACATTAAAAAAATAAATGGGGCCTGACTTCCTCCCTGCTTACTCCAGTGTAAATCACTGGAAATTCCATTAAAGCAAACAGAACTGTACAGGTGTAAAATGGGCTTAGCTAACAAAATGTCATTCCCAGTGTTTTCATGCTGTTTCTTTTATAAACTGACATCATCATCCCCATGTCAAGTTCTGTTCTCATCTGCACCAAAGATAAATTGTAATAAGTGATAACAATGCTGCCCACGTAAAGCAGCTGTAAATGGATGAATAGTGACAGGCAGTACCAATACAGCAGCAATGGCAGAGTGCTCACAGACACACTAAACTACCTATTCCAACTCTAGCTCAGCTTTCAGCCAGTACAATGTTAACCCTATGTCTGCACAGCACTCACTCACAGGGCATCTAGGTGTGAGTTTTCCTATCAAGAATTTCACACAGCCATAGTTTATTGCTTACACTTACCCACAGAACAACATAACTAGAATCCAGGGAATTTACAACAGACAATTAGACACCGCCGACTTTCAGCCTCTGCCACAACACGAACCAAAACTATTGTGTGGGGCACATCATTTAGCAAGGACTCTCCAGCTAGCTCCAGCACACTTTGGAATTCCAGGCAGAAATCCTGGCAGCCACTGCTAATCAAAGGCGAGCTGCTGGCACCGTTAGCCGTACGCAACACCTCACCTCTCTACTTCCAGACGCATTCCCTCGCGCTTTTTCCTCCTGAGTTCTCTGCGGCGTTCGAAGTCATCCATGGTGGGTGTTCAACTGCTCAGAGCTCTGGAAAGATCCAAATCTGAAAGGGAGATGATCACTTAGAGAAGAAAGAAAACACAAAGGGACGTGTCGAACCGAGCCCGCCGAGCTTTGCTTTGCTTTCTTAACTTCGCTGTCGCTATTTTCTTTTTCCATCCAAAAAAAAAATTCACTTCCTCAGTATTGTTGAGATAAACAAGATTAATTAAATGCCTTGTAGGGTAAACATAGCCCATGCCTGCCTTTAGTTTCCCAGTTAAAATCAAACCAGCATGCTTTAAGTCAGGGTTGTATACATCTGTGCTAGCCACAGACTACAGCTCTCTGCAACCTTGCAGGTCTTTTCTACAAGTAACAGCGACAATCCAGAAAGATTTTAACTTTAAACTTCTGACTTTTTTTTTACTGTAAGCACAATCGAGCTGCACAGATAATTAAAAGCTTTGCAAAGTTAGCTCTCATCTGTCCATTCCCACTCCCTCTTAAAAAAAAAAAAAAAAACCAAAACAAACAAAAAAACAAAAAAGAAAGGAAAAGAGAAAAGAGGAGAAAAACAGAGAAGGAAAGTAAGCTGCAGCCTTTAAATACCACCCAGGAGGAGCCAAACTATGTAGAAATCCTGCTCAAAGAATCAGCAGTAGCAACATTTTTTTTTTTTTAAAAGTTTAATCCACACATTCTCCCCATGCCCTACCTTCTTCTTTATGATTTAGTCCATGAAATATTTTCCCCTTTACAGTTCTTCACACACAAAACTTTTCCAGCCTTGGTTTACGTCCCATCAAGCCGAGTATTACAGAATTCTCCTGCAGCCCCCAAACCAAAAATGACTACCAGAAAAGGGAAAGCTGTTCTCTTTTTGTCCCTGCTTTGTTTACAGAGCTGTCAGTGGTTAGTTAAACTCTGCCTGGAATCTGGCATTTAAGGCCTGCTCTAAGATTGTTTCCTGTGCAGGGCTGGAGGCCTCAGCTTCCTCTGCAANAGAAAAAAAATTCCTTTTTGCAGCCCGTTAGCACAAGACCAACTATTTACACCATGGATACAGACTGAAGTTTTCAAAGGTGGTTTGTGAACTGCCTCAGTTTCAGGGAAAACAAAGCAGAGGTGCATTTGTAAGCTGTGTGAAGCGCTGAGTTTGCAGCTGAAGATCTGCCTCACCGCTTTATATCCCTGCCCAACGGCACAGCATCCAAGCACCCTCCCCATAAAACCACTGGCAACAGCAAAGCCTCTCCTGGCTTAAGGGAATCTGTAGGGGTTTGGGGGGTTTTTTTTTGTTTGTTTTTTTTTTCCTGCTCCCTTCTTTGAATTAAAACAGTGCTGAGGGTAGGGGTTTGGGGAAGGTTATTTTATTAGTTTACTTTTCCTAGGGGTGTTTTTCTTTCTGATTTGTTCCTGGATTGTGGGATTTAAGATTTTCTTCTTCTTGTGACTTTTATTTTTTTGTCAGTGGCTGGCTGGGGTTGTTTTCTGGAGGTTCCAAGGGAATGTTAATTCTGTAACACTAATAGTGACTTTAGAACTGCTGCTGTCTTTCTTTTTTTCCTGTTTTTAATGCCTAATTAGTTGAGATCTATAAAAAGTAGGCTGTAACATAGTATTTCTTCCAATCTCGTGTTTGTTTATGCTTACCACTACACACCTCTCCAAGAACACACAGCAACACATCTGCCGCCTTCTCCCAAGAAGTGTTTTCATCTCAGCCTACGTGTGCAGCTAAACCTTGCCTCTGTTCCTTTGCTAGAGGGCCTGTGAGTTGCAGGACTGGTGTAAGTGTCTGGGAGAGAAGGATCAAAGGAGAAATGTTGCACTACAGAGAGCAAGCTCGGAGCACGGTGCTGGGTTGCTGTGCACACAAGGGAGATGACTCTGCCCACAGGAACTAAGAACTAGGAACTAAGACTGCACCAGGCAGCAGTAGTTCATCTGTAAGGTACAGTCACCATCAACACATTAAAATACAAAGAGTTGATTCTATAGTTAGCTTATGCTTCAGTTGCTAGCATTAAGAATCCCAAAGGTTTTTTCTTTTTTTTTCCCACCCTGCCCTGCCCATAAACCCTTCTGTGTTGATGAAAAGCTCAACATGAGCCTGCGGTGTGCACATGCAGCCCAGACAGCAACCGAGTCCTGGGCTGCAGCAAGAGCAGTGTGGGCAGCAGGG
>VWZE01022752.1:1393-29816 GCA_013396675.1 Eubucco bourcierii | reverse complement strand
CCCAGGGAGGTTGTGGCTGCTCCCTCCCTGGAGGTGTTCAAGGTCAGGTTGGAGGAGATCTTGAGTGAGCTGTACTAGTGGGAGGTGTCCCTGCCTATGGCAAGGGGTTGGAACTGGATGTTGAGGTCCCTTCCAACATTACCATTCTATGATTCTGTGACTCTGCCTCCCCAGACATTCTTTGACATCTGATTTACTTGCACATTCTCCACTTCCTACTCAGGTACACTCCTTCCCTCTGCCCAGCTCCAGACTTTTACCTCATCCCCTCTCCAAATGTCCCAGCCAATACCTCCACCCTTTCCCTTCCTACATGGGCCTCAGGGGGTTGGAACTAGATGATCCTTGAGGTCCCTTTCCAACCTTACCATTCTATGAATCTATATTTCACCTCCAAAAGTTCAAGCTCTCTTCCTCAAGAGGAAAGCTGAAGAGGATAATAATAACAACACAGAACTATTTCTGTTCTTCTTCCTGTCTTTCCTTCCCAAGAGGGTAGGTGAAACTCAACAACAGTCTGCAGAGGTTCCCTGATAAACTTTACTCCATCTACTGGGTGTTTTTCTGTTGTTCAACAAACACCAGCTGGATGAGTGTCTTGGATAGATGACTAGGGTTTACTAGAGTACAGTGCCTCCTTCTCCAAAGAATGAAGCTCAGACACTCTGTGGCAAGCCAAATCCCTTTTTCAAACATGAGGAAGGCACTCGGGGAATGGAGGTCAGGTCAACAATATGACCTTTAGTTAGCAAAACCATATCAGTGCAAAAAAAAAACCCAAAGAGAGTCATCAGCTAGAAGGTCCAACTGAAGAAATTAACTACTCCATTTGATGCACTGTTCACCATCTTCTCAAAAATGTTGGTGTTTTTTTTCACTTTTCAGCCTCTGAAGATTAACAGACAACTTCATCAAGCATTTCCTTTTTCCAGAAAAAGAGGATAAAATCAGAGTTTCTCAGTGTGCTCTTTCCTCTCAGGAGATCCAAAAATTACTTTGCTTAGAGACAAAAGTAAGAGTTGCTTGAAGTATTTTCTGCAAATCATTTTTGAGAGCATGCACATTTTGATGTGCTGGGTTGGGTTTTGTGTGTGTGTGTGTGTGTGTGTGAAATTTGTTCACAAATGAACTATCCCAAACCAAAACATAACACTTCACCTAGCTCTATTCCATCCAGGACCTGCCTTCTGAGCCTAACATGACTATATCTCTTGGTGTGACCTTCTCAGGTCTGCAAAGGATTTTCTTCTTATCTCTTTTTTCTTTTTTCTTTTTTTTAAAAAATAATTTCATGTCAGGAAAAAAAAATAATTAAATTTTCTGAAAAGAGGACAACTGTCCCTAAGGAAATTGTCTCAAAGAAATTAAAAAAAAAAAAAAAACAACCAAACAAACTTGGTTTTATTTTAATCCTAAACATTTTGGGTTTTGAAGTGTAACGGGAAAAGTTTTAATGTCTCGGTTTCATGCTTTGAATTATTTTCAAGTTCTGTTTTTTTGCTTAATTGAACCAGAAATCATCAATAAATGCTAAAGAAAAGGAAATAATATCTGAAACTCTCACCAGCTCCATCTGTGTACCACTGGGATATATCCTAACCTAATGCTGTGCAATGGTACAGCACAGAAGTTAGCCTTCCGTTGCTTCTATCTCAAAACAAAAGCCTCCACTATTCTTTCAACCTTTCAACTGAAATAATACTGGAAGAATCTGAAGTAAACTCTCAAGAGTTTTTTCACCACCAGACTCAGAACTATGGAAGAATATTACAAAGATCTTTGACCTCACTTTTTAATTTCTTTTTAATACCTCTCAGAAATCACTGAAGATAATTCTTGCTCAAGGCCTTACATTTTCCACAGTCTCACATGTAAGGATCTTCTTAGCATCCCTATCTATTTTGGTTCTGAGATTGAAGCTCCTGGGATGTGTGAGGAATCCTCTGGTCTTCCTGACCACATGCTAAGAGAGACTAAGAGAAAAGGGATAAGCAAGAACTTACCCACATTTACCAGCACTGACACACTGCTTGAATTGGAGTTTCTGTGAATTATGTGCCTTGCAAATGCCATCTCCTTGCAAAAACCCTCTTCATTTCAAAAGTACCTCAATGGGGCTTACAAGATGGATGGAGAGAGATTGCCTTATGAGGAAAGGCTGAAAGACCTGCAGCTCTTTAGTCTGCAGAGGAGAAGACTGAGATGGGACTTAATTAATGCATATAAATATTTGAGGACTGGGGGTCAGGAAGGGAAGGACAAGGACAGGTTCTGCTCACTTGTGCACTGGGACAGGACAAGGAGCAATGAATGGAAGCTATAGTACAGGAAGCTTCACCTCAACATGAGGGAGAACTTCTTTACTGTAAGGATGACCAAGCACTGGCACAGGCTGTCCAGAGAAGTTTGTGGTCTCCTTCTCTAGAGCCTTTCCAGCCCTGTCTGGATGTGTTCCAGAGCAACCTGTGCTGGATTCTCTGGTCCTACTCTGACAGAGAGGTTGAACTCAAATATCTCCAGTGGTCCCTTCCAAGCCTCAACATCCTGTGATCCTGTAATTAACTGTGAGACAACTATTTGCAGTGCTAGGATGAGGGCAATGGCTTCAAACTACAGAAGAGCCGATATAGACTGGACATTAAGAACAAGTAGTGGGACACTGGAACAGGTTGCCCAGGGAGCTGGTTGGGGCCCATCTCTGGAGATATTCAAGGTGAGGCTGAACAAGACTCTGGGATTCTGCCCCTTTACTCTGCTCTCCTCAGACCCCACCTGGAGTCCTGTGTGCAGTTCTGGAACCCCCAGCACAGGAAGGACATGGAAGTGTTGGAGTGGGTCCAGAGGAGGCCACAAAGATGATCAGAGGGCTGCAGCAGCTCTCCTATGAGGACAGACTCAGAGAGTTGGGGCTCTGCAGCCTGGGGAAGAGAAGGCTTCCAGGAGACCTTAGAGTAGCCTTCCAGGATCTGAAGGAGGCCTACAGGAAGGCTGGGGAGGGATTATCTACAAGGTCTTGCAATGACAGGACAAGGGGCAATGGGTTTGAACTGGTAGAGGGGAGATTTAGACTGGATGTTAGGAGGAAGTTCTTTCCAGTGAGGGTGGTGAGACACTGGCACAGGTTGCCTAGGGAGGTTGTGGCTGCTCCCTCCCTGGAGGGGTTCAAGGCCAGGTTGGAGGAGGCCTTGAGTGAGCTGTGCTAGTGGGAGGTGTCCCTGCCTATGGCAGGGGGTTGGAACTAGATGATCCTTGAGGTCCCTTCCAACCTTACCATTCTATGATTCTATGTCCTTGCTGACTGCAGAGGGGGTCAGGCTAGGTGAGCTTTGGAGGTCACTTCCAGCCCAGCCCATTCTATGACTCTGTGCAAAGGAACAGGTTATGATGGGTAGACATTTATTATTACTTCATCATTGGGTTTTGCCCACATCTGCTTTACACCAATCTTGGCTCCATCCATACTACAGCATGAAAAATGAAACAGGAAGCAAGACTTAAACAAAGATTCTTTAAGTACTTGCAAAACCTGAGGGTGGACTAGATGACCTTTGGAGGTCCCTTCCTAGACCATTCTGTGGTTGTGTGAAAAGCACTACTAGTCTCTCTCTCCTTTTCATCTTTGGACTTGACATAATGCTTTGATCTTCAGTTGACTACAGCCTACTGTGAACATTTGTTGAGTTGTTAATTGTCTTGCTAAAAAGCACTTCCTTCAAGCACAGCCCTATTCCATCCCTCCTGATACAAAACACAGGTATGCAAATCCCACTGCACTTCATGTTTCATTCCATGAAAGAATTTAAAACTCTGTCTTCTTCCAACTTTCACCAAGGTGGAAAATCAGAGGAATGCACACTAGTTGTAAACATATGACAAAATATTTTAATAGCAATTAAGGAGAATATGCTCTTTGAAAGCAGACAGATTGGCTAGGTAGAAATTCACACAGAGCCACGGCAAAATAACCTCCTGCTCTGGCTCATATTTAATGCTGTCCTCACCCTATTCCCAGCACTGATTTCAGAAACCACTAATAACCCAGGGGTCCTTAAAAACAGATGAGCTAGACTGGTAAGAACCAAGTGAAAATACAAACTGCTACTCAGGCTTCTAGCAAACAGAAACATCTTTCATTTGGGATCTGCTGGTCACCTTTTCTTTACCCAGACTGAGGTCCCGGACTGCAATGTGTATGCTGAATCTGTGCACCAGGTTCAACCTGGTTGAGCCAAGAGCATATTCCCTAACACAGCACAGCTGTGTACTGCACAGGGCTCTGCACTGGCCACAGCTGGTGACAGCATTGTGCAAGCACACACCATCTTGCTTCCCTCCCAGCACAATGGAACAATTGCAGATTTCCTCTTGGTGACCTTCAGACCAGAAAAGTCTGAAAGTCATGCTGGTTTCCTCCACGTGGGATCCCTCACTGCTCCAGTGCTGTGAATGCCAAGGGCAAGCTTCATAGAATCATAGAATGGTAAGGTTGGAAGGGACCTCAAGGACCATCCAGTTCCAACACCCTGCCATAGGCAGGGACACCTCCCACTAGTACAGGTCACTCAAGGTCTCCTCCAATCTGGCCTTGAACACCTCCAGGGAGGGAGTAGCCACAACCTCCCTGGGCAACCTGTGCCAGTGCCTCACCACCCTTACTGTAAAGAACTTCCTCCTAACATCCAGTCTCAATCTTCCCTCTGCCACTTCAAACCCATTGCCCCTTGTCCTGTCATTGCAGGACCTTGTAAATAATCCTTCCCCAGCCTTCCCGTAGCCCCCTTCAGATACTGGAAGGCTACTCTCTGGTCTCCTGGAAGCCTTCTCTTCTCCAGGCTGCAGAGCCCCAACTCTCAAAGCCTGTCCTCACACCAGAGCTGCTGCAGCCCTCAGCATCTTCGTGGTCTCCTCTCGAGCTGCTCCAGCTCTTCCATGTCCTTCCTGTGCTGAGGGTTCCAGAACTGCACACAGGGCTCCAGATGGGGTCTGAGGAGAGCAGAGCAAAGGGGCAGAATCCCCTCCCTTGCCCTGCTGCCCACACTGCTCTTGCTGCAGTCCAGCACACACAGTTGCTGTCTGGGCTGCACTCACACTGCAGGCTCATGTTGAGCTTTTCATCACCCCAGACCCCCAGGTCCTTTTCCTCAGGGCTGCTCTCAGCCATTCCCCACCCAGCCTGGAGTTGTGCTTGGGATTGTTTGTCAAAGTCCAAATTTCTGTTCTCAGAACCTTTCACTTCCATCTACATACATATGTTCAAATCACTGGCAGCAGAGCATCACCTAGATTTTTGAATCTGTTAAAATCTGTCCTTGTGGTGTAAGGTACAATCTCCACCTCATCTTTCACAGGAGAAAAAAGCCCCAAACCTCTTCATGTTAGTTGATGCAGCATTTTAAAGTCTGATTAAGTTAATAGTTAACATCTTGTGGCATCCTGAGCAAATCTGTGCAGTGATTACACAGAATTGAGAGTCTCAGCCTGGGGCTTTGCAGACTACTGATGGCCCAAAGGACCACATCCGTGGCCCCTGATTCAAGTAGGTACTTAAGAGGCTTCACCCTTCCTGGCTACAACATAGGTTACCACAATGAGTGCCACAGATGTCCTTGCAGGTGTCAGCTCCTGCTGCTGCAGGGCAAACCACATGAAAGTGTTACCACAGAGCTTTTTACAGGGCATAGTCCCTAACAAAGATTGTATTCCTTGGGTCTTTAAGTATCTGCTCAGGTCCATCTCTCATACCTGTGATCCAATCCAGCACTAGGACAAGAGTATTGGAGAGCAGCATATCACAGAGGTGTTAGCAAACATCTAGCATGCTGCTGCTAACACTTCTAACCCTGCAGCAGTAGGATCCTTCATCTCAGAGCCAGCTGGTTGCAATGGAAAGTCCCCATTTGTCTCCTGGGAAGGCTGAGTGTATGACATTTCCACTCCTACTTCTCCCCTCATCTTTCTCCCACCGCACATAGACATAAGTGCCAGGCAGAGCTTTCTCTTGACATGTGGATTTGCATACAGTGCTCCCAGCCCTGATCTCAGTGATATTTGCCTATCATTTCCCATTAGCAGAAAAAGGAAGAAACAAGACATAGCTGGAAGCTGCTGGCACAGTCACTGGTTCTCATGTTAGAAGGACTGACCCTTGACTCCCTCCTTTAAGTGTCCTCTGAAGCATTTCAAATATGTTGTCCCCACAGATCAGAAGATACTGAAACTTTTTTTTTTTTTGTATACAGACTAGAGCTGAAATCTTGATCTTGATGAAATCCCTGGCAGACTTCCCAGATTCTTCAGTCTGGATTGGATTCCACTCTCACAGGTCAAATTCATCTAATACATGTTCCAAAACATCAGTGAGCTACGTTGCCTGTCAGATACTGGTGTCATCTCAGATCATGCCAATACAGTCTACTTCATCCTCTCATATCTTTGAGCACGTTCACATAAAACCAGAGTTTTTTCCACTTGTGCAGTGTTTCCTTGTGGGAAATGTGGTAGTTATAATCATCAACACCAAGGAAATAGTCTGTGCTGAAGAGACAAGGGACATCTGAAAACTGGATTGCCCTTTACTACTGTTTAATCCTAAGTGAAGATATTCCAGGTAAGGACAACGAAGTCTCCACCTTAAAGAACAAATTCCACAAGCCAGTTTATAGAAGTGCTTAACCCCAAAATGGGATCAGATCTGCATTCATAGAATCACAGAATGGTAAGGTTGGAAGGGACCTCAAGGATCATCTAGTTCCAAGCCCCTGCCATAGACAGGGACACCTCCCACTAGTACAGCTCACTCAAGGCCTCATCCAACCTGGCCTTGAACACCTCCAGGGAGGGAGCAGCCACAACCTCCCTGGGCAACCTGTGCCAGGGTCTCACCACCCTCACTGGAAAGAACTTCCTCCTGACATCCAGCCCAAACCTCCCCTCTGCCTGTTCAAACCCATTGCCCCTTGTCCTGTCATTACAAGACCATTCACCTTTCCTCTGCTTTCAAATGCTGGGAAGCAGGTTCACAGAATCACAGAACTTTAGAGGTTGGAAGGGACTGCCAGAGATCAAGTCCAACATAGACTCATAAGACGTCATTTACTAGTTTCACTATAAGGACAGGCTAGAGTTGGGGCTCTGCAGCCTGGAGAAGAGAAGGCTTCCAGGAGACCTTGGAGTGGCCTTCCAGTATCTGAAGGGGGCTACAGGAGGACTGTGGAGGGGCNACTCCACCACCTCCCTGGGCAGCCCATTCCAGCAGTCAATGACTCTCTCAGGCAACAACATTCTCCTCACCTCCAGTCTAAACTTCCCCTGCCACAGCTTGAGACTGTGTCCTCTTGTTCTGGTGCTGCTTGCCTGAGAGAAGAAGGTAACCTCCTCCTGGCTACAACCACCCTTCAGGTAGCTGCAGACAGCAAGAAGGTCTCCCCTGAGCCTGCTCTTCTCCAGGCTAACCAATCCCAGCTCCCTCAGCCTCTCTCCATAGGGCTGTGCTACAGGCCTCTCCCCAGCCTCGTTGCCCTTCTCTGGACACACTCAAGCACCTCAATGTCCTTCTTAAATGGAGGGTCCCAGAACTGGACACAGGACTCAAGGTGTGACCTAAGCAGTGCAGAGTCCAGGGGGAGAATGAGCTCCCTGCTCCTGCTGGCCACACTATTGCTGATGCAGGCCAGGATGTCAAACAGGTTGCCAAAGAGGCAGTGAAGGCCTCATACCTGGAGACATTAAAGGTCAAACTTGATGGGGTCTTGGGCAACCTGATCTAATTAAAGATGTGTCTGCTCACTGCAGGGGAGGTGGACAAGATGACCTTCAAGGGTCTCTTCCAACCCACTGTATTCTACAAATCTGTGATCCTATGATGAGCAAAAGCTTGCACTAGGAGTAGTAGTCACAGCTAAGGCAGCAGCCAAAGGGCCTGAGCTAGGAGCAGAGCAGGCATCAGCTAGGAAAGATGTTGCAAGATGCAAGAAGATAGTCAGAGATGGAAAATGTTTGCTTCTGCCTCTCTGACTTCTGCTGTTCTCCCCTGCAGCACTCATATGGTACTTCCTTCTTTTCTTAGCCTTGTCCCAACCCTGTTGACCTTCATGCTTATGCAATACTTCATCAATAGCCTGTTGGAAGGCAGCAAAGGCAAAAAGGATGTGGGGGTCCTAGTGGATGGGAGGGTGACCATCAGCCAGCAATGTGCTCTGGTGGCCAGGAAGGCCAATGCCATTCTGGAGTGGATTAGAAGGGCTGTGGTTAGTAGGTCGAGAAAAGTTCTCCTGCCCCTCTACTCTGCCCTGGTGAGGCCATATCTGGAGTACTGTGTCCAGTTCTGGGCCCCCCAGTTCAAGAGGGACATAGAACTGCTTGAGAAAGTCCAGCAGAGAGCCATGAAGATGCTGAAGGGAATGGAACATCTCTGTTACAAGGAGAGCCTGAGGGAGCTGGGGCTGTGCTACTTGGAGAGGAGGAGCCTGAGAGGTGACCTCAGCAATGGTTATCAATATGTGCAGGGTGAGTGCCAGGAGGCTGGAGTCAGGTTCTGCTGGGTGATGCCCAATGACAGAACAAGGACCAGTGGGTGGAAGCTGAGGCATAGGAAGTTCCATGGAAACATGAGGAAGAATTTTTTCCCTGTGAAGGTGCCAGAAGACTAGAACAGGCTGCCCAGGGGGGTTATGGAGCCTCCTCTGGAGATATTGAAGACCTGCCTGGTTGTGTTCCTTTGTGATCTGCTCAAGGTGACCCTGCTCTGGCAGGGAGGATGGACTGGATGAGTTATCAAGGTCCCTCCCAACCCCTGACATTCTGTGATTCTGTGATTGTCCAAATAGTTTTTCTGAACATTTTAGCACCTTATTCACACGTCTACCTGCATCTCTTAGCTTTTACATTAAAAAGCTAAGGTAATGCTATTTTAAATAATAAAATGTTTGAGCAAGTCTAAGGCAAGTTTCCAACAGCAACATTCACTCAACCAGGCTTGCAACCCCACATATTTTCTGGAATGCCTTTCAAAATAAAAAAATATGATGTAATAAGCTACATAGCCAGTCACTAAAAAAAATTAAAAAAGAAAAGAATATGAAGATACAACACAGCCAGCTTACTGTGGCTTCCTTTTTGTATTCTCAACCCTTTCTCTTCTCCTGTTGGAGCATGCAGCCCTAGGATCTAGCTCAGCTTAGTGCTGAGCATCATAAACCCTACTGGGACATTGAGAGATGCCTGTTGCTTGCACTGCTGAACCTGTAATAAGCAACAACGTCTTCATCTCTGAACTTTTAAAGAAATAAATATATACTAAAAAAAAACCCCAAAACTTAAACTTCTTTAGTTTCTGATCTTGTGCCATGAGACACTAAGTATTTTGAATCCAGCCTGCTCCTTGCAGGAAAGGAATGACAGAATTTCAAGGTCTTGCCTGGTGTTCTTGTACTCAGATTAAGTGATCTTTCCCTCCCAGCATCTGTGCACTTTGCACAGACAAAATGATTGCCACTGAAGCAGGTAGACTGCAGCTGAAAGTCCAGTTACTCAATGGTAGAGCATCATGGAAGCCCATGGAATTGCGCCAGGAATGGATTCAGCTGCAGACATTTGTACTGAGCTTTTCCAGCTCACACCTTTTAAACTCAACTCTAGAAATGAAACCAAACTTCCTGCCAATTTACCTATATTAACTTATCATTAATCAGCAGCAATTCTCTGCCATCTGCTTCAAAATCAAAGTATGAGGTCAGTGCCAGCTTTAACAAGGTAAAGCAAGGCAGTAGAAATAAAATCTTTTGACGTAATGATTTGAGCAGGGTACTGCAAAACAGACTTCCCTTAAACCATTTGGCATATTTGCAGTTCACATCATCAACCTTCTTTTACCTTGAACTTAGCTGAAAGCTAGGAAACACCTACCACAACAACGTTACCAATCCAGAAGACCCAACAACAATGAGGCTTTCTTACAACAACAACAACATCACAGAATCACAGAATGGTAGGGATCATGGAATGGAAGGGACCTTGAAAGCTCATCCAGTCCAAGCCCTCTGCAGAGCAGGATCACCTAAAGCAGATCACACAGGAACATATGCAGGTGGGTTTTGAATAACACCAGAGAGGGAGACTCCACAACCCACCCTGGGCAGCCTGTTCCAGTCTTCTGTCATCCTCACAGGGAAAAAATTCCTTCTCATGTTTCCATGAAATTTCCTATGCCTCAGCTTCCACCCACTGGTCCTTGTTCTGTCATTGGGCATCACCCAGCAGAACCTGACTCCAGCCTCCTGGCACTCACCCTGCACATATTGATAAACATTGCTGAGGTCACCTCTCAGGCTCCTCTTCTCCAAGCAGCACAGACCCAGCTCCCTCAGGCTCTCCTCCTAACAGAGCTGTTCCATTCCCTTCAGCATCTTTGTGGCTCTGTGCTGGACTCTCTCAAGCAGTTCTATGCCCCTCTTGACCTGGGGGGCCCAGGATAGGCAAGACAACACACAGATAAGTAGACACAGTGTTTACTTATCACCAACAGACACTGCAACAGCAATGCATTGGCACCTCAGTAATGTTTTATTCAACCATGCTTTGCTCATCTGGGGGAATATAATCACTTTGATCATGGTCAGTGAAACAGGACAGGTGAGGTCTGACAGTATCACATGCACACAAACAGACATACTCCCTTTGTACTAATGTAGCAAAGGTGACTTGGCTTTGAGGAGACATTATAGCAGCCTTCCAGTATCTGAAGGCACATTTGGACATGGCACTTGGTGCCATGGTCTAATCTTGAGGGCTGTGGTGATGGGTTGGACTTGATGATCTCTGAGGTCTCTTCCAACCCTTGCGATACTGTGATACTGTGAAGAGGGCTACAGGAAGGCTGGGGAGGGACTATTGACAAGGGTTTGCAATGACAGGACAAGGGGCAATGGATTTGAACTGGCAGAGGGGAGATTTAGACTGGATGTCAGGAGGAAGCTGTCTGCAGTGAGGGTGGTGAGACACTGGCACAGCTTGGCCAGGGAAGTTGGGAAGCACAAACTCACAGAATGTGCTCCACAACCTCCCTGGAGGTGTTCAAGTTGGACGAGGCCTTGAATAAGCTGTGCTAGTGGGAGGTGTCCCTGCCTATGGCAGGGGGTTGGAACTAGATGATCCTTGTGGTCCCTTCCAACCTTACCATTCTGTGATTCTATACTGTTCAAGTTCTCTAGGAACAGTGTCTCAGACATTGTCTCTTTGTCCAGAAAAGAAAATGTTTTCATTTCCTTCAAAAAATAAATACGAGAAAAAAAAGTAATCTGCTTCCTTAAATTCCTTAAATATTCTTCTATAAGAATTCAAACCCCCTGTGGGGTCTTCTCCATCCTCCCTTGTGGCCACTTTGCTCAGCTCAGAATGAAATACAGAGCATGCATGGTTGGTCACAGTCTAAGTATGGGCACCAAAGCCACATAAACCACTTTTTTTACACTCAATCCACACACAAGGCTGTGTATGTACAAAAGGTAGCCAAAACCAGAAACACAAAAGTGGAAGGGGAGGGAAGTGAGGACAACTTCCAAACTCTCTGCAGATGCTCTGTGAATAGGGAAACAACCTATGTGTAGTGAGCAAATTATTTTTCATAACTCACTCATCTCACCTTTAGCCATGGGCAAGCAGGAAAAATAATTGGTGAACTCACCTTTCAGCTCTTCTGCCTTCTTCAAAAGAAAGCAGGCAGAAATAATTGCACTTAGGAGTGGCATGTGTGCAGAGGCCTCCTGACAGTGTATGCTTGACAACTCAACTGCTCTGATTGCTCTCCTTGAGAGGAGTAGAATTAGAGAGACAAACTCTGCAAAGATACCCTATTGAATATTTGGGAAAGAATCATTAGGAAGGCAAGGCAAGACAAGAGAGTCAAGAGTAGGAAAAGAGGTTTGAGAAAATAAGCAGACTCTGTGAAAGATGTACAGAGAAAGATCAAACTACAAGGCTTGCAAATCTGGAGAATTTTTACAATCCACACCACAGATTAAAAATCCTGAAAGTAGCTTGCACCCTTAAGGAAAGAAAAGGCAGATCTGAAATTCATTAATAGCCAGAAGTAAACTTATCCAGACTTTTTTCAATGTTTATCTGGACCAAACAAAACCTTTACAACTTCTAAATACTGACAACTGCCACCTCAGATATTATTAAGAGATTCCCTAAATATAAAAGACAGGTTGGTCTGCAACTAAACCTAACTAAACTAAGTAGTGGAAGTGTTGGAGCGGGTCCAGAGGAGGCCATGAAGATGCTCAGAGGGCTGCAGCAGCTCTGCTGTGAGGCTGAGAGAGTTGGGGCTCTGCAGCCTGGAGAAGAGAAGGCTTCCAGGAGACCTTCCAGTATCTGAAGGGGGCCTACAGGGAGGCTGGGGAGGGACTACTGACAAGGTCTTGCAATGCCAGGACAAGGGGCAATGGGTTTGAACTGGCAGAGGGGAGATTGAAACTGGATGTTAGGAGGAAGTTGTTTGCAGTGAGGGTGGTGAGACACTGGCACAGGTTGCCCAGGGAGGTTGTGGCTGCTCCCTCCCTGGAGGTGTTCAAGGCCAGGTTGGAGGAGGCCTTGAGTGAGCTGTGCTAGTGGGAGGTGTCCCTGCCTATGGCAGGGGGTTGGAAATGGATGATCCTTGAGGTCCCTTCCCACCTTACCATTCTATGTTTCTATAAACCTTCTCTCCTTTGCTTTTTCAGTGCAGGAAGTAATTGAAAACAGAGGACCTGCTTCTCAATGCAGCCCAATACTTTAGGAACAGAAAGTGTAGAAGTCACACAGCTGATACTGCACATGGCCCCTCAGGCAGCTCATTCCACCTCAAATTATTTCAAGATCACAGAATTAACCTGATTGGAAAAGACCTTCAAGATCATCAAGTCCAACCTATCATAGGATCAGTCAGGGTTGGAAGGGACCACAAGGGTCATCCAGTTCCACCTCCCCTGCCATGGGCAGGGACACCTCCCACTAGATCAGGCTGGCCAGAGCCTCATCCAGCCTGGCCTTAAACACCTCCAAGGATGAGGCTTCCACCACCTCCCTAGGGAACCTGTTCCAAGGTCTCACCACTGTCATGCTGACTAACTTCTTCCTAACATCCACTCTGAATCTACCTACACTTGAAGTTTGTACCTGGTTGCATCCTTACACCTTCACACCAGGTAAGGTGAAAAACAAAACCATGATTAGAGGGCTGGAGCAGCTCTACTGTGAGGACAGGCTGAGAGAGTTGGGGCTCTGCAGCCTGGAGAAGAGAAGGTTTCAAGGGCACCTGATAGTAGCCTTCCAGGATCTGAAGGGGGCTACAGGAAGGCTGGGGAGGGATTATTTACAAGATCCTGCAACGACAGGACAAGGGGCAATGGATTTGAACTGGCAGAGGGGAGATTTAGACTGGATGTTAGGAGGAAGTTCTTTCCAGTGAGGGTGGTGAGACACTGGCACAGGTTGCCCAGGGAGGTTGTGGCTACTCCCTCCCTGGAGGTGTTCAAGGCCAGGTTGGAGGAGGCCTTGAGTGAGCTGTGCTAGTGGGAGGTGTTCCTGCCTATGGCAGGGGGTTGGAACTAGATGATCCTTGAGGTCCCTTCCAACCTTACCATTCTATGATTCTATGATACTATGAACACTTACTGTGACACAATATACTCTACAGCTCCTAGTAAGTAATAGGACTTGCAAGACACTCCAGATAAAAAAACAGTTCTCCTCCTGGCTAAGGAGCATTGGAGAAGTCACAAGCTGATAATGTAGTACTTTAAAACAAAATGGTGCCACAAAAGAAATTAGAAAAGATATGCCAAAAGCAAAGTGTTTGTATAGGGAACAGAGACCATTGGAAAGGTTGAAGGATGTGCACATACTGCTTGTGGCCAGCAGGTCAAGGGAGGTGATTTTCCCTCTCTACTCCACCCTGCTGAGATCACACCTTGAATGCTGCTGCCAGTTCTGAGGTTGCTATTACAGGAAAGACACAGATGTGTGTCCAGAGAAGGGCCACAAGAATACTCAGAGGGCTGGAGCTGCTCTGCTGTGAGGGCAGACTGAGGCAGTTGAAGCTGTGCAGTCCAGAGAGGAGAAGGCTCCCAGGTGACATTCCTGGGGTCTTCCAGTATCTGAGAAAGCTGGGGAGAACTTTTTAGGGTGTTGGGTAGTGACAAGACTAGAGGGAATGGGGCAAAACTGGAAGTGGGTAGATTCAGATTGGATGTTAGGAAGAAGTTGCTCACCATGAGGGTGGTGAGACACTGGCACAGGTTGCCCAGGGAGGTGGTGGAAGCCTCATCCCTGGAGGATTTCAAGGCCAGGCTGGATGGGACTCTGGGTAACCTGGTCTAGTGTGAAATATCCTTGTCTGTGGCAGGAGGGTTGGAACTGGGTGATCTTTGATGTCCCTTCCAGCCCTGATAATTGTGTAATTCTGTGATTCAGAGAGCACCTGGAACTTTGCTTAAACTTCTTATTATTTTATTTACATTAAAAAGGAGACAGAAATATCTCTGGAGATGACTAAGCAGTTTCTTGATTTCTATTAAGTACCAAAAAACAGTCTTGCCAATTTATTAATATTTAGGTTTCTACAACTTAAAATGAACTTGGTTCCAAGAACTACATGGGACTCCTTAAAGTATGTGTAGCAAGAAGTCTGTGCTGTGCCAGCTGGCAGATTAAACAAGCCATTAAAGTAGCCTCCTACTGAATTTAAAGGATTGTTTTTCATCTTTTACTTCTCTGTTCTTCTGCATCCAGATGTATTATTTAGGGAATATTTTCCAGTCCCAGTAAGAAAAGTAAAAGAAATGCCCTTGGCACTTAATGAGTTTTTCCTCCAATGTGGTCTCCTGCTGCACTTGGAATTTATTCCATTACTGTCTGGTTTGCAATGGTCTCGGAATACCTCAGACTACATGAAAAGACAGGGAAAGTGTGTTTGGTGTAGGGATTCACAAGCAGATACTACCTGGGGTGACTGATCCCAGTACACAATTCCATTCACAGAATCACAGAATTAATCAGGCTGGAAAAGACCTTTGAGATCATCAAGTCCACCCTATCACCCAACACCATCTAAGCAGCCAAATCATCATGGCACCGGGTGCCACATCCAGCCTTTTTTTGAACACTGCCAGGAACAGGGACTCCATCACCTCCCTGGGCAGCCCAATCCAATGCCAACCACTCAGGTCATCATTTTCTTGGCATGCCACCCCACAACCCATTCCCTGCAGCCCTTGTGCAGGAGACCAGCACTGTTGGGTGTATGATACAGTTGAGAAAGCAAAGCACACTAGAAGCAAGGACAAGGTCAATATCAGCCTAGAGCATGTTGGCAGAGAAGCTCATTTCTCTGCAGCCCTTGCAGGACTTCAGTAATGGGAGGGGAGAGGGAAGGTAAAATCCCTGTGCATTCACAGAACAGGGGTCTTCAGCATATCATTTTTCCTTCAGAGCTTCAAATGCTTGCTTGAACTTTGCTAAATCTGTCAGAACTTCGTGACTTAGTAGTAACCAAAGGAGGAATGAATCTAGAATAAACTCTGGTATTAAACCAGATCTGGTGTCATCTGTAACAGTGTAAGTTGCATAGCAGTATTTCAGATAAAAACACGCCCGTCTGTAACAGTGTAAGTTGCACAGCAATATTTCTGATAAAAACACCTCCATCTGTAACAGTGTAAGTTGCACAGCAGTATTTCACCAATATTCATATTCATAGCAATATTCACCAAGCTGGGGGCTGGTGTTGCTGGGTTGGAGGGCAGAAGGGCTCTGCAGCAGGACCTCGACCGCCTGCACAGATGGGCAGAGTCCAAGGGGATGGAGCTCAACAAATCCAAGTGCCAGGTGCTGCACTTTGGCCACAACAACCCCATGCAGAGTTACAGGTTGGGGTGGGAGTGGCTGGAGAGCAGCCAAACAGAAAGGGATCTGGAGGTGCTGACTGACACCCACCTGAACATGAGCCAGCAGTGTGCCCAGGTGGCCAAGAAGGCCAATGGCATCCTGGCCTGCATCAGCAAGAGTGTGGCCAGCAGGAGCAGGGAGCTCATTCTCCCCCTGGACTCTGCACTGCTTAGGCCACACCTTGAGTGCTGTGTCCAGTTCTGGGCCCCTCAATTGAAGAAGGACATTGAGGTGCTTGAGCGTGTCCAGAGAAGGGCAACGAGGTGGGGAGAGGCCTCCAGCACAGCCCTATGGAGAGAGGCTGAGGGAGCTGGGATTGGTTAGCCTGGAGAAGAGGAGGCTCAGGGGAGACCTTCTTGCTGTCTCCAGCTACCTGAAGGGTGGTTGTAGCCAGGAGGAGGTTGCTTTCTTCTCTCAGGCAAGCAGCACCAGAACAAGAGGACACAGTCTCAAGCTGTGGCAGGGGAAGTTTAGGCTGGAGGTGAGGAGAAAGTTCTTGCCTGACAGAGTCATTGACTGCTGGAATGGGTTGCCCAGGGAGGTGGTGGAGTCAGCGTCCCTGGAGGTGTTCAAGGTGGGTTTGGACGTGGCGCTTGGTGCCATGGTCTGGTCTTGAGGGCTGTGGTGATGGGTTGGACTTGATGAGCTTTGCGGTCTCTTCCAACCTTGGTGATACTGTGAGACTGTGATATCAGACAAAAACCCCCACCTGTCACAGTGTAAGTTGCATAGCAGTATTTCAGATAAAAACACACACACCCCCCTCCCCATATAACACCTCCAAAAGATTAGAGCTGTAGCTGCTGACTGTAGCCATGTCAGACTGACTGGAACTACAGGTAGCTGAAGGAGGAGCACTGGCTTCTGAAATGCCTGGGAAAGAGTTTCATAAAAATTGAAATAGAAAAAAAGCCCAAACCCAATAGCATTTCAGTTCCTGGCTAGTAAAATGAGTTCAGTCCCATAAACTTGCTACTGAAGTAGAAAACAAAGAGTCCTTAAAAGCAAGCACAGGCAGGCAGCCAGCCAGGGGCTGCGATAGCCAGCTTGGAGCTTGAAGCATCTCCTTCCCCAGGAGTAAGAAGCTCCAGTTTCCTACTCAAGCCCTGTCTGGGCCCCACAGGGTGAGCAGAACCTTCATTCCAGGCAGACCCAGCAACTGAAGAGGCCCATGCAACAGCTTCAGGATTTGCCTTACAGTTTGATGTGCCAAAACTGCTCTGTAGGTCACTAACATTATCTGCTCCCTTCTTGAGGGGCAGTTTAATTCCTAACTGTATCAAACTAAAGTGCAAAAACTCTATTTTGCCTGCATTCTTTGTTTCTGCTAGCTGGGACCCATAAGAGGGCTCCCTTGCTTGGCTAGCAGTCAGGATTCATTAGACCTTTTATGATGATTCTTTCTGTTGTGCAGATAGCTGATGAATCTCAGATGTTTAAATAGCATAGAACAGTACCCCGTTGACCTTGCTGAGTACAGTTGGAGGGAAGGAAAGGTAATTTTCCTCGAAGAAATGTTAAAAATGTGTCTCCACTCTCACACAGATGCAGAGGATAAAGGAAACTCCAGAGGGATTAAAATATTTTAGATTAATTTGGATGAAGGCCACGTTGTGTAGAGCCTGGTTAGAGCGAGCCTTTGCACTTCCACGCCATAGAAACAAACCCATTGAAACCATTCTTGTTAGAAGGAATGTTGTTGGGGTTTGGGGTTTGGTTTTTGGTTTAATAAAAACTTATTCCCCAAAGTAGTTGTAACTCAAATGACCTCCAGTTCTGTATTCTCTTCTTACTGCCTAAAGAACAAACATATGTACAATATATTCTAGCCAGAGCTTGTGCTGGTACTGCACGATTCGTACTGCTTGAGAACTAAGTCATTTAAGTAAAGGGATTCTGGTTCCATCAAGCAAGTTTTTTCAAACTGAAGTGAGGTTGAAGCTCCTTGGTTTTAGAGTCAGCTCCCATACTTTGAACAAGGCCACTGCTTAGAGATCTTTGACTTTGGGCTGTGTGGAAGGAAGTAAAAGAAGAAAGAAATCTGAAAGGAGGAAAAGAAAAGAACCTGTATCTTCAACACAAGTATACAAGGACTACTGCAGCTTGCTGGCAGAAACAAGTCCTGAATGTTTGTGCTGGTTTGTGCTCTCTTTCAAGGTCAATTTTGCCCTATTCTGCTCACAGAGAATAAAGTGGTTTACTGCAGAGTCTTCTAAAGAGACAAGTGGCAGAGTGTGGTACTAAATAATCATTAAAAATCACAGAATCACAGAACTTCAGAGGCTGGAAGGGACCTCCAAAAATCATCCAGTCCAACCTCCCTGCCAAGGCAGCATCACCCAGGGTAGTTCACACAGAAATGCATCCAGGAAGGTTTGGAAAGTCTTCAGAAAAGGAAACTTCACAGCCTCTCTGGGCAGCCTGCTCCAGGGCTCTGGCACCCTCACTGTAAAGAAGTTTCTCCTCACGTCCGTTCCCATTTGTATCCATTGCTCCTTGGCTTATTGGTGCTGACCACTGAAAAGAGTTTGGCTCCAGCCACTTGACACCCACCCCTCAGATATTTGTATACATTGATCAGATCTCATCCCAGCCTTCTCTTCTCCAGACTAACCAGCCCCAGGGCTCTCAGGCTCTCTCCATATGGGAGATGCTCAAGTCCCTCAGTCATTCAAACAAATGGATGCTGACCCTTAGAAGTTAATCAAGTTGAGACAAAGTATTATGAGGGTAGCAGTGAATCAGCCAGAGGGGTAACAGCATGAAACACATGGTGAGGCTTTTGGTATGATTAGCATCTACAAAACAGCAGGCACTTAAAGTAAAGGGACTTCCCTTCTCATAAACAGTAAATCCCCTCCCAGCTGCCACATGAAAGAAAATAGATCTCTGGTAGCCCTTGTCAGGTTCTTGAGATGATACCCAAAGGATCTGACCACAACTCTGCCACTGCACAAATTCCTCTCCCCTCAGAGGATGAGGCAGATGTCCCACTCAAAGACATACATTGTCTGCTCTCCCCCAGATACACAAAGGGACAACATCATTTCAGCACTGAATTAACCCTGACATGAACATGAAGCTTGGCAACCTGATTGGGGTTCAGAGCAACACAACTCAACAGTTTGGAATAGAAAATAGGTGAAAAATGTCATTTTCATTAGGAGTGAGTGCACTTTCAAAGGAGGAAAGAAAGAGGGAAAAAAGATCAAATTCTTTCCTCTTACTGGAGCTACCATGAGATGTTCTGAATATATTTCAGGAGGCTACTATTATGGCCACAAAAGTCAGTTGTGATGATGCCTTCTGCAGCTGTCATACATCAGATAGCTCATCATCTGCTTGCTACAATGCTACTGATTTATGCTTTCTGTGTGATCTTTTTCCTCTTGATGGTTACTGCACATCAGAAACAGACATGTTCACAGGATCACAGAACGTCAGGGGTTGGAAGGGACCCAAAGAGATCACTGAGTCCAAGTCCTCTGCCAGAGCAGGATCTATTGCAGGTCACACAGGAACACATCCAGACAGGTCTGGAAAGTCTCCAGAGATGGAGACTCCACAGCCTCCCTGGGGAGCCTGCTCCAGTGCTCATTGACCCTTACGGTAACAAAGTTCCTTCCCAGTGGCCCTTGTCCTGTCACAGGGTGCAACTGAGCAGAGGCTATCCCCTCCCTCTTGACACTCAGCCCTCAGATATTTATAAACACTGATTAGACCTCCTCTCTAAGTCTTCTCTTCACCAGACCATCTCCTGCACATTTTTACTCTGATTGCATCCGCAGCCATCCCTGTGCTCCCACGTTCAGCCTGGATGCTTGAATGGAAGGGATGCATTAAGCTCTCTTTGGACATACTCCAGGTTTGCAGGGATGTAACCATAAACAGAAACCTTGCTGAGGGGATTTTTACATCAGTGAAAAAACAGTTTAGAATACAGAACTTTTTGTGGTTGAGCTTTGTTCTTTGAACGCCGTGTAGGGACCTGTGTTTGTTGACAGACTGCACTACACACTCATGAAAACAAGATGTTCTCTAGTCACTTATACCATACAATCATAGAATGGTAAGGTTGGAAGGGACCTCAAGGATCACCTAGTTCCAACCCCCTGTCATAGGCAGGGACACCTCCCACTAGCACAGCTCACTCAAGGCCTCCTCCAACCTGGCCTTGAACACCTCCAGGGAAGGAGCAGCCACAACCCTCCCTGGGCAACCTGTGCCAGTGTCTCACCACCCTCACTGTAAAGAACTTCCTCCTCACATCCAGTTTCAATCTCCCCTCTGCCAGTTCAAACCCATTGCCCCTTGTCCTGGCATTGCAAGACCTTGTCAATAGTCCCTCCCCAGCCTTCCTGTAGCCCCCTTCAGATCCTGGAAGGCTGCTCTATGGTCTCCTGGCAGCCTTGCCTTCTCCATGGTTTCCTCAGAGCCATTTCAGCTTGTGAGTAGTTTTATGAGCTGTAATAACAAAGGAAGCCTCTGGTTTGTTCCACGCAAAGTTCCTTAGGTGTTCCTATGATTTTTTTGTATGTTTTTGTTCCTTGTAAAGATATATAGAATCATAGAATGGTAAGGTTGGAAGAGGCCTCAAGGATCATCCAGTTCCAACCCCCTGCCATAGGCAGGGACACCTCCCACTAGTACAGCTCACTCAAGGTCTCCTCCAACCTGGCCTTGAACACCTCCAGGGAGGAAGCAGCCACAACCCTCCCTGGGCAACCTGTGCCAGTGTCTCACCACCCTCAGTGGAAAGAACTTCCTCCTGACATCCAGTCTAAATCTCCCCTCTGCCAGTTTAAACCCATGTTCCAGTTGTGTTCCTGGCACCCCCTTTGCTCAGATGCTGCATGAGGTAGGGAAGCTGCATACAGTTACCTAGCACCAGAAATTAGTCAAGATCCAAGACACATCCACAGACAGCTGGCTCAAGTGTCCCTGCTTCTGTGTCAGGACTAATCTGATACCTCAGTAAACTATACTCAGCTAATGTTGACAGTTAAAGTCTGTGCAGACTTAGTTTGCATGGAATAAAACCCTCTGAAAATTCTAGTAAGAAAAAAAAAAAAGCAAACCCAACAAACTTGATGCCATGGACTGGTCTTGAGGTCTGTGGTGACGGGTTGGACTTGATGATCTTTGAGGTCTCTTCCAACCCTGGTGATACTGTGATGCTGTGAAACTGGTGGGAACCAATTAATTAATTAATTCTTTTTAAAAGGACATTAACTTTTGCTTTAAGATTTGTGGTTTGGTTTTGGGTTGGGGTCTTTTGTTTGGTTGGGGTCTTTTGCTTGGTTGTTGTTGTTTTGGCATTCTTTCCTCAAGTTTTGCTGCTCAGTGTTTTCTTTGTACTTGTTAGGAAAACAGCACTCAGGTTATCTCCACCTTTAACACAGGGCAAAAAAAAAAAAAAAGACTGATTTGTCTTTCAGTGATAAAGTTAAGAATAAAAATCAACACTTGTGATAACCCTGCCTTTGAAAAACACCAGCAAAAAGCCCCCCAAGCTCCACCAACGTGTTGTAGGCTGCATAAGTCACATAACTAAGGACTAAGATTCCTGCCTGAGGCTCTTGTATTTAACAAAGGGAGATGTGGCCTTCGACAAAAGATGCTATTCTAGTTATGTGCCCTTTTACCCTGTCAGGGAAACAGCTGGCACCATAAAGTCACAGCTCATTTGTATCATGTCTGTACTAACAGTCAGATTCAGTTTAGATCAGACTTCCAAAGTTGGACTTAATTCCAGGTGATGGATGCCAGCTTTTTTTTTTTTTTGCCTCCCACCCCATCACAAAATGTATTTAAATATTGCCTCCCACATGAAAAAGACCCCAAAGCTCAAGGTACAAATGGAATCTTTAACACGTTTTACAGAACCAGACTGCATAAAAATGTTTAAAACTAGTAATTATATATATTAAAAAAAAAAAAATGATCCTGAAGAAGGGTGAGAAAATAACACCAGCAGCTCTGAACTTCAGGGACAAATAAACAGTGCTTGAAGACAGATATGTGGGTATCAAGTGTAATGGCATCCTGGCTTCTATAAGAGATGCTGTACCTAGCAGGAGTAGGGAGGTGATTGTCCCCTTGTACCTGGCTCTGGGGTGGCCACATCTCAACTGCTCTGTTCAATTTTGGGCACATGTCCTGGAAGGACAAGCCCCAGACATGCCCTAAACCAGACAATGGGCTAGGTGTTCTTGACTGCACCTCAATGCAAAAGGGAAGGGGAGGTGCTGGAGTGGGTCCAGAGGAAGGCAAGAAAGGGCCTGGAGCGAGTGCAGAGAAGGGCAAGGAGGCTGTGAAGGGTCTGGAAATTATAGAATCATAGAATGGTAAGGATGGAAGAGACCTCAAGGATCATCCAGTTCCAACCCCCTGCAGGTCCCAGGAAGGGACACCTCCCACTAGTACAACTCACTCAAGGCCTCCTCCAACCTGGCCTTGAACACCTCCAGGGAGGGAGCAGCCACAACCTCCCTGGGCAACCTGTGCCAGTGTCTCACCACCCTCACTGCAAACAACTTCCTCCTGACATCCAGTCTAAATCTCCCCTCTGCCACTTCAAACCCATTGCCCCTTGTCCTGGCATTGCAAGACCTTGTCAATAGTCCCTCCCCAGCCTTCCTGTAGGCCCCCTTCAGATACTGGAAGGCTACTCTAAGGTCTCCTGGAAGCCTTCTCTTCTCCAGGCTGCAGAGCCCCAACTCTCTCAGTCTGTCCNTTGAGCTTTTCATCAACCCAGACTCCAAGGTCCTTTTCCTCAGGGCTGCTCTCAGCCATTCCCCACCCAGCTTGGAGTTGTGCTTGGCACTGTGCCTCCCCAGGTGCAGGACCTTACACTTGGCCTTGTTGAATGTCATGAGGTTGGCCTGGGCCCACCTCTCCAGCCTGTCCAGGTCCCTCTGGATGGATCCCTGCCCTCTAGCAAGTCGACTGTGCCACACAGTTTGGTGCCACCTGCACACTTGCTGAGGCTGCACTGATTCCTCTGTCCATGGCACTGACAAAGATGTTAACCAGCACTGGTGCCAGCACTGACCCCTGAGGGACACCACTTGGCACTGGTCTGCAGGTGGACATTGTGCCCTTGATCACCACTCTCTGGGTGCCACCATCCAGCCAGTTCCTTATCCAGCAGTGCTCCACCTATCCAGTCCATGTTTTTCCAGTTTGGTGATCCTGAGGGGCTTTGCCAACTAGGATGTTTCTGTGATAAACATAGGTACACCAAGTGACCAATGCCCCTGGGAAGGTGAAAGCAGCAGTATCAGTAATGTTGTTTTAATGTGACAGAGTTGAGAAGGAAGGGTTGTCAATGAAGACTAAGGAATCCCAGCTTCTTGCCTATCTTTCCTTCAAGCACACTCATTTCCTGCCTTAGAAGGTTAATACTGCACAGAAGACAGTAAGATGCAGCTTCTGCTGTGCCTCAACTATGCTTGGCACTACTCTCTGCTGGTCTCTCTGCCAGCAAACAGGGCCAAAGCTCAGCATGCTTCTGCCACATCCTCTCCAGCAAGCTATATCTGCTCTCTACCTACTGGGAAGATGCAGATAATCAACTCCACTCCCCTCACTCAGCACAGCAGTGACTCTGCCCCTACATATGATCCTTATGCTTGCTCAGAATTTTTTTTTCAGATGTTCTAAACCTCTGTCAAGAAAGTCACACTTTATTAGAAGCAGATTTCTCCTCACCTACTCAATGTGTCAGTTTACAATTCTTAGGTGGTGTAATTCCTGGAAAACAAATGTTCTTATTATAATTTTTTTTTGTTTAATTGTTTTGGTGGACCCTTAAATGAAGCACAAATTTCTATATCTAAGTAGTACTCTGGTTTTCTGTTTTCATGGCCTGTTAGCTCCAAATCTCTCACAGGCAACAAGATTTTTGAATCCCACCAACTGAACTCTGCAGCCAAAAGCAGCCATCCTGTTTAATGGGACTGTGAAATGCATCAGGAAGAGTGACACTACTGTTTCTTAAGGTTAATCCCCTGGTATTACACTAAACAAAACTCCAGTTGTCTTTAACAGGCTGCCCAGACAGAGAGCTGGGAGTCCTGAGCTTGGAGAAGAGGAGCCTGAGAGGTGACCTCAGCAATGTTTATCAATATGTGCAGGGTGAGTGCCAGGAGGCTGGAGCCAGGCTCTGCTGGGTGATGCCCAATGATAGCACAAGGGGCACTGGTTGGGAGCTGAGGCATAGGAAGTTTCATTTAAACATGAGGAGGATTTTTTTTTCCCTGTGAGGGTGCCAGAAGACTGGAACAGGCTGCCCAGGGGGGTTGTTGGAGTCTCCCTCTCTGGAGATATTCCAAACCTGCCTGGATGTGTTCCTCTGTGCTCTGGTATAGGAGATTCTGCTCTGGCAGGGGGTTGGACTGGATGAGATTTTGAGGTCCCTTCCTGTCCCTAACATTCTGTGACTCATCTCTTCAGGTACGCAATACAAAACTCACCAGATTTTCATTTCTCTCAAAAAAAAAAAAAAAAAAAAAGTGTTCTACTAAAATATACTTTGGCTGCACATAGAAGTTACCAAAAATACAGGGTTATTCAAGAAAAACTGGGTGATGCATCTCTTCTCCCAAGCAGGAAGGAGGATGGAATGAAGCACAGAGAAGGTAGATCCTATGCTCATCTCAGTTTACTTTATCTCAATAAATCCACAGAAGACATCTTCAGAGACTCTACACAGATCACAGGCTCACAGGCTCATAGATTGTCAGGGGTTGGAAGGGACCCAAAGAGATCATCCAGTCCAACTCCCCTGCCAGAGCAGGACCAGACAATCCAGCTCAGAGCACAGGAACACATCCAGACAGGCCTTGAAAGGCTCCACAGAAGGAGACTCCACAACCTCTCTGGGTAGCCTGTGCCAGTGCTCTGGGACCCTCAGAGCCAAGAAGTTCCCCCTTGTGTTGAGCTGGAACCTCCTGTGCTGCAGCTTCCATCCACTGCTCTTTGTCCTATCCCAAGGGGCAAATGAGCACACACACAGATAGTTATTTTATTTAATGGGGACAGTTATACTTCTGCTACACACACAGAGTATCACACAGTATAGACAGGGTTGGAAGAGACCTCAAAGCTCATCAAGTCCAACCCATCACCACAGCCCTCAAGACCAGACCATGGCACCAAGTGCCACATCCAAACCCACCTTGAACACCTCCAGGGACGCTGACTCCACCACCTCCCTGGGCAGCCCATTCCAGCAGTCAATGACTCTCTCAGGCAAGAACTTTCTCCTCACCTCCAGCCTAAACTTCCCCTGCCACAGCTTGAGACTGTGTCCTCTTGTTCTGGTGCTGCTTGCCTGAGAGAAGAAGGTAACCTCCCCCTGGCTACAACCACCCTTCAGGTAGTTGTAGACAGCAAGAAGGTCTCCCCTGAGCCTCCTCTTCTCCAGGCTAAAGCAGAGCCTGTCCCCCCTTCCTGACCCCCAGCCCGCAGATATTCATAAACATTTATTCAACCCCCTCTTAGTCTTCTCTTCTCCAGACTATGCAGCCCCAGGTCCCTCAGCCTCCTCTCATCAGCNTCCCTCAGCCTCTTCTCATCAGGCACTGCTCCAGTCCTCTCATCATCCTCATAGCCCTCCCTTGGACTCTCTCAAGCAGATCCCTATCCCTCTTAAACTGGGGAGCCCAAAAATGAAGGCAGTACTCAAGAAGAGGTCTCATCAGGGCAGAGCAGAGGGGGAGAAGAACCTCCTCAGATCTGCTGCATGCTCTTTCCTTAATGCCCTCCAGGATCCCATTGGCCCTTTTGGCCACCAGGGCACATTGCTGTGCCATGGATGTTCTCCACCAGCACTCCCAGTTCCCTCTCCACAGAGCTGCTCTCCAGCAGATCACCTCCCAGCCTGTACTGGTGCAGTTTATTATTCTTCCCCAGGTGCAGGACTCTGCACTTGTTGCACCTCATTTGGTTCTTCTGTGCCCAGCTCTCAGTCTGTCCAAGTCTCACTGGATGGCCTCACGGCCTGCAGCTGTCTCAGCCATGCCTCCCAGTTTGGTGTCAGCACCAAACTCACTTTCATTCTTGAATATATAAGAGAAAATCTGATCTTGCACTGTTTCCTAGTGACAAATATCTTGACTTGTAACAAAATGTTGGCTGTTTTTCATCTTGCTTGGAAGCCTTTCTCTAGACAGTGACTTTCAACCTTAACCTTATAGGGTGTCACTTCTTTTTGAACATAATTTATATAAAACATATCTCAGAATGTTTTCCAAAGTCAGATGTGGCTACACTCAAGAACTACCAGAAGAGTTACAGGACAGGTATTATAATATTATCCTATATTCTCACTTTTTAATCTCAGATAAAGAGATCTGCCTTGTTTCCAGTACTGTACAGAGATAATGCTTGTCCTTAACTTTCCTAATGAGTGTTCTGGTACACATAATTTGCTTAAAGAGATCTCTAAAGGCATCCAATGGTATTTTCATTTATGGCCCCTAAAGACCACCCTCCTATTTTGTCACCTTTACAAAGCAAAAGAGGAAGCTAAATGTGGAAACAACTGTAGGATTTTGCCTTTCCTTTTCATGACGGAATTCTTTTGTCACTTTGACAAGTGCTGTGCAAGAACTACACAGACTTCAGCACAAGGCAGATGACAACCTGCTCCTGCACCTGGGTAGGCACAATCCCAAGCACAACTCCAGGCTGGGTGGGGAATGGCTGAGAGTAGCCATGAGGAACAGGCCCTGGGGGTCTGGGGTGAGAGGAAAAGCTCAACATGAGCCTGCAGTGTGCACATGCAGCCCAGACATCAACTGTGTGCTGGGCTGCAGCAAGAGCAGTGTGGGCAGCAGGGCAAGGGAGGGGATTCTGCCCCTTTGCTCTGCTCTCCTCGGACCCCACCTGGGGTATTGTGTGCAGTTCTGGAGCCCCCAGCACAGTAAGGACATGGAAGTGTTGGAGCAGGTCCAGAGGAGGCCACAAAGATGCTGAGAGGGCTGCAGCAGCTCTGCTGCGAGGACAGGCTGAGAGAATTGGGGCTCTGCAGACTGGAGAAGAGAAAGCTTCCAGGAGACCTTCGAGGAGCCTTCCAGGATCTGAAGGCAGCTACAGGAAGGCTGGGGAGGGACTGTTGACAAGGTCTTGTAATGCCAGGACAAGGGGCAATGGGGTTGAAGTGGCAGAGGGGAGATTTAGACTGGATGTTAGGAGGAAGTTCTTTACAGTGAGGGTGGTGAGACACTGGCACAGGTTGCCCAGGGAGGTTGTGGTTGCTCCCTCCCTGGAGGTGTTCAAGGCCAGGTTGGAGGAGGCCTTGAGTGAGCTGTGCTAGTGGGAGGTGTCCCTGCCTGTGGCAGGGGGTTGGAACTGGATGATCTTTGAGGTCTCTTCCAACCTTACCATTCTATGATTCCATGAACCTCTGCATCCACACACTTGGAGCAGGTGAATGAATCCCAGAAGGACAGACTTCCAGGTGCAACTTACGCATCAAAAGAAGGCAGAATCATCAGCCCAGAAATACACTGTAGCATAATCTTAGTTGTGAGGGAGAGAAGAGCCTTCTTTCAACACCACAGCATGTGTGCTCAGACATGTCTACCAATGCAAATTCCAGTTGTTGAGCTGTCAGAAGAACTCTGGAGGGCAGTCACTGCTCTTGTTGAGTATCCTGTGCTGAAGACAAGGGGAGAAGGTTTGCACTTCTGCCCCAGCTGGCTTTTGGACAGCATAGCCTTTTTCTCCTTGGGTCAGTTTTTCACACAATCATCTAACTGTCACAGCTGGAAGGGACTCTGAGGATCATCCAGTTCCAAAACCCCTGCCATGGGCAGGGACACCTCACACTACATTAGGCTGCTCAGAGACACATCCAGCCTAGCCTTCAAAGCCTCCAGGGAGGAGGCTTCCACCACCTCCCTGGGCAACCTGTTCCAGGGTCTCACCACCCTCATAGTGAACAACTTCGTCCTAACATCCAATCTGAATCTACCCACTTCTGGTTTTCCTCCATTCCCCCTAGTCCTATCACTACTTGACACCCTAAGAGGTCTCCCAGCAGCTTTCCTGTAGGTCCCTTTCAGATACTGGAAGGCCACAATACAGTCTGCTCAGAGTCTTCTCCTTTCTGACCTGAACAGCCCCAATTCTTTCAGTCTGTCTCCACATATGCACCTCATATCTGCACCACCTAAGAAAGCACATGAAAACTTAAACACAGTGACCTCACTAGAAGGGTTTCATGGGTAATTTGAGAATACTGAAGAAATAAAGCCTAATTCTAGAGTATAAACATCTCCTATGAACTAGAAATCACAGTATCACACTATCACCAAGGTTGGAAGAGACCTCAAAGATCATCAAGTCCAACCAGATACCACAGCCCTCAAGACCAGACCATGGCACCAAGTGCCACATCCAAACCCACCTTGAACACCTCCAGGGACGGTGACTCCACCACCTCCCTGGGCAGCCCATTCCAGCAGGCAATGACTCTCTCAGGCAACAA
>VWZE01022749.1:217963-256257 GCA_013396675.1 Eubucco bourcierii | reverse complement strand
GGAATGTAAAAAAATTATCTGGTATTGTAAGGAAAGGTGTTACTGTGGAAAGTAAAAGCAGATGTCCTAAAGTTGCCAGCTCTCTCTGAAATTTGAAATGTTACATCAGAAGCTGGAAGATCCCTTCCCCCAATCAAAATAAGTATTATCAGAATTAAAATTGCATTGTGTATTTCAGCGGTGATTTAATTTATGATATTTACTGGTGCAGTGCTGTATGGTGGTGTGGAGTATCCCAGAGGGCACCAACAAAGGAAGTACTGTGGTATGTGCCGGGACCTGAAATTCTCATTCGTGTATCTGAACAGTGAGATGCTTCAGCTGCATGTGTGTTGAGGCTGAAGACATGGAGGCCCTTGTGAAGGTGCTTTCTTGGGATGACAGTTCTGCCTGCTCGCTTTGGGCACCAATAGGCTCAACAGTGAAAAAAAGCACTTGAATCACCTGTGCCAAATTATGCTCTGAACTACTTTTTTAAGCTGGTGGTTCCACCTGATAAGATTCAATTATCATGCAATAGGGCCATAAAACTACTTCTCGGTTTGGATATTTATTCCTCAACTAGTCCTAAATCAGCTAAACTTACTGAAAGATCTAGTACCAAAATCATACAAAGATCATAGGCCTGGAGTCTCCTAGCAGAGTCTAAATCCATTACCTTGACCCAACATACTAATTGGTGCACAGAAAGCAGGGAGCTTTTCCTATCCTGCAGAGTAAGAAAAGCACATATTCAAAAGGCAGGGGGACCATAAGAAGGCTAGCAAACTTCAGCAGAGCTTTTTAGTGCACATTAAGATGCTTTATAGGCATTTAAGTTTGCCATTTGATATCAGTGAATAATCACAGAATCCCACAGTAGTCATTACGAAGGGTTTAGTCCAGAGAATGATGACTGTCTGATGCCTCTCTCCTGTTCATGCTGAGGTCTCTACTAGTAGAGAATATGGGAGGTTTTGTTGGTTAATTGGTTGATTGTTTTGTTGTTTTGGTTTTTTCCTCCAAAGGTTATTTTGAAGCTTGGGTGAGATCTAGCACCAACAAGTTGGTTCTTTACCACTTTAGACTTCTTTGAAAATTCATACTCCTGCTTATTGAATCATGGAGTGGCTTGGTTTGCAGTAGATGATCTCTAAGGTTGCTTCCAACCTCCCTGCCATGGGCAGGGATGCCTCTCAGCTAGGTTTGGTTGCCCAAGGGCTGGCCTTGAACACCCCCAGGGAGGAGGCATCCACTACTTCCCCAAGCAACCTATTCCAGAGTCTCACCGCCCTCACACTGAAGAACTTTTTCCTAATATCCAGTCTAAACCTACTCTCCCTCAGCTTGAAGCCATTCCTTCTTGTCCTGCTGCTAGTCATCCTTATAAAAAATACCATCCTCATCCCATTCCCCCTTCCTGTAGGATCCCTTCAGTTATTGGAAGGCAGCTATAAGACACCCCGGAGTATTTTCTTCTCTAGGTCAAACAACTCCAGCTCTCTCAGCCTATCTTCATAGCATAGATGTTCTAGCCCTTGGATCATCTTTGTGGATCTCCTCTGGACTTGCACCAGCAGTTCTGTGTCCTCCTTATGGTGGGGACAGCAAAACCAGATGCAGTATTTGAGGTGTGATCTCACAAGAACAAATTAAAGGGGAAAAATTACCTCTCTTGGCATGCTGGCTACTGCCCTTGTTGAAGCCTATTGGGACGTTTAATACTAAATACCTCTAGAATTTGGTGGGTTGGTTCCATTATTTTGTATTCATTTGCTGAGTTCCATTTTTCGTTGCTGCTGTAATCAGCTGAAATGGAATCTTAGGAATATCTTTTTCACCAAGTTCCTTGAACTGTGTTGCTAGCCAGCTGATGTCTGGAGGACCAGTAAAAGTCAGAAAAATCTTGCTTGAACCACCTACAAATAACTTCAAGAGTTGCTACAGTAGTCTCCAAAGTATTGCCCATCCAGGCTGCCATCCTTCACTGGCACTGCAACCCTATCATACCACTCAATCAGCAGCATAAATGAGGATTTCAGCAAAATCACATTTCTGAAGGAAATTCTGAGTCTCTCAGACATTAGCACTCTCAAATGCTGCAGTTTTTATGCAGCCCTACTCAGCAGTGGCCTTGTGATTATAGCAAAATAAAATGTTCTGGTTAAGTTGTTTCATCTTTGAAATAGTCCACAACCGAAAACCCTCAGGGGAAAATGAGCATGTAATTTTCTCGCTACTTTAAACCACGTAAGCACCAAGAAAGAGTGTGATTCATTTATTTTGGAGTATGTTGATTAACTGGCAATTAAAGCTTTATAGTATTTTCTTTACTAAACAACAAAGGCCAGTTTAATGCTTTTACTTCAGCTTCGGCTCATTGGACTGGCTTCATACCTGGTACAGGCAGATAAATGCTCTGAAAGCGTATGAAGTACCTACATGCGGCTGAACATGGCCCACTTAGCTCAGAAATATGATGGGTGTTCACAGGAGGGACTTTCATTCATTCACAGCATCTGGTTCCATTACATTCAGCCCAATCAAGCCATGAAATTGAAATTAAATGACTTTCAATGGTGGTAATACAGTAAGAATGAAGGCAAGACTGGGGGAAGGGAAGTATCTATATGGCAGAAGAGACTCTCAGTGAGGACAAGCTGTGTAAAGTGCCTTTAAAATTGTTTCACAGAAGTAACTGGACATGTTGGAAGATGAACTTGGATCTGTTTGATTTATTCAAAGTGCATTTAATTTGCTCTTTAGAATTTAGATTACGCCTGTGATATTTGCAGTGTTTCAGCCCAACTTCTTCCTTTCACCTCTGAGGCTGGCTGGCAGGTCTGTTAAGTGGGTTACATACAGGCACCCCTCCAGCACCCCTGCCATGCTTCTCTATGCTCCCATCCTGTTGCCCACCCACTGTTCTCCTAGCTTGTGGCACCACATAGCCAAATACCCTCCCAGCACCCCTGATGACTCTCATAAATTGGTCCTTGTAACCTGGGGATCCACATCCTCAGCAGTACCTACACGCTTTTGTTGTGGTCTCTCCAGCCTGCCATGCCTCCAGGCAGACCTTGGCCAGCAGCAGAGTTCTCTGCCAATCTGCTATGCCCAGCATCCTTCCTCATGCTGCACCAGTTTCTTAGACTGCAGACAAATACAGTCTCCCAATCTGCTGTGCCCAGAATCCTTACTTAACTGTCCTGGGGGCAGCAGCATAGAAGGATGGACATTGGGAGAACAGTCTGCAGGAACTGTGTGGAGTGAGATGGGCAGGAGGATGAGGGGATGTGGGATGGTAAAATGGAGATCAGGAGGAAGAAGATGGATAAAGAATATGAGTATTACACAGAACCAGAGTAAACCCAGCATCTGGAACCAGGCCATGATTTCTAGCAAGAAGACTCTGCCAGCTTATGTGTTGAAGTGTGAGCCTGGGGAAGGTGAGGCTTGTGTGCAGCTGTTGAGAAACATCAGGTGGTGGAGCAGAGCAGCACAGCTTTTGCTTTCTACTGTGAGGTCCATGATGATCTCTGTGCTTTATGGAAAAATCTTGGTACAGCTTCTAAGTCTTTGTATTTTTGTCACCCTTAAATTAATCTTAATAATTCATTGAGCAGCTGTGATTTTCCAGTGACAGATATGCAGCAAGGTAGGTGCATGTAGCGAATGTACGACATGCACAGAGTGTAATACCATTTTAATGTGTTTTTATTGTAATATATACATGTAGTACATACATGTACTGTATACATATTACAGAATTATATACACAGCTGACATGTTTTTAAGTATTAGGATTTGGAAGGCAGAAGCTGTCCCAGTCTGCCTAGTCATCTAGCCACTGAAAACGTCAGGGCTATGGCACGCTTGGAGTGGAGCTGTTGACCTGTTTAGAACAGCTTTGAATTATCTGGAAAGAGCAGCTCTGTTCAGATATACCTGTGCCAAGGCCATGTACAGTATAACTGCTGGGAAATGTACCCAGTCTGTTTCCCAGACTGAGCTATTAGGTCTACAGGAAGACTGGACTCTCCTTAGAGAAATAAGTATGCTTAAAGGCTATGGAAGCACCATGTGGCTTAGGGGTGAAAGCCGCTGGTTCTGCTCTGCAAAAGTTGGCACCACAGCTCAGGGTGACATCTCAGTGCCACAATTGTCTGTCAGTAAAATAGTGATGTCCTGTTATGTCTGAGAACTTGTTGTGAAGAGGCTGGTAGTGGGATCATGGATGAGAACACAGTAGCAAATCAGTGTTCCAGGTAGTCTGCTTGGGGTGGCCCAAAACAATATGGGGATCTTGTGCCCTTCCACCTCCCATGTACTTTTTGGATGACAAGTGCCAGGTCACAGCCTGATTCATAGCCCACTGTGAGTACAGAGAATCATTACCCTAGTATCAGCATGTTCCCCTCATGTGGCCAAGCTCTTGGCAAGATGCTGGCATCACCTTGGTTTGTGCTGGAACAAGGCAAAACAGAGGATGGAAATACAGAAGTGCTAATAAAGCTGTTGTAGCCTTATTCGTGTAAACATATATTAGCTTGCAAAGGCTAGGGAATACTTCTGAACTGCAGAGTTATTTGAAATAGCTGTGTGCATCTCCTAATAATGTGGCTAGAGCTGTTGACACCCTGCCATACAGGCTGTAGACACTGAACAGCTCTTGTTATGTAGGGTTAGATAACCATTTTCTTCTGCCTCATTTTAACTCTTCCAGGCTCAGTTTAGGTACAAAATCAGGTGTCTCCTCGCTCTACCTTCAAGCTTTCAGGAAAGGACAAATGTCCAGGAGCTGTGGAGGTACCAGTGGGGCTCCCAGCACAGGAAGACTGCTCGTGCTCCTAGCTGTTTCCAGGAGTAGGATGCACGAGGCCTTAAAATGTTGTCAGCACCAGACAATGGATATCTGACACAAACCCTCACAGACCTGACCAACACAGGGCTAGGCTCTGTGCTGGTGTCAGACTGTAGCTGAAGTTTGGGAGTTTATACAGCCTGCCCAGTGTACCCAGGAAACTCAGTGCTAGTGGGAGGAGGCACATCTGTGGGCTTTTTCTTCATCTAGTTCTGATCCCGTTGCTGAGAACAAGTGCTTCGTTTGATTTCTCTAAAACATCTCCTTGCCTCTAATGACAAGCCACATGTACCCAGCAGTTTCCCTGGTCCTGAAGCAAGCTGTGTGCAGCTGTTGTTTCCTTTTTTATGCTCAGTCACCAATCTAGTCACCTCCACAGAGGGTTTTGGTTTTTTTTCTGGACAGTTTCACTGCAAGCTGGCTTCTGCTCATACCTACCTGCAGGTATGACTGGGGTGCTCACCTCAAACCCCAATACTCCTTTTCCTCCTTCCTCTGAAGCACTGCAGAAGCTAAATACATGTGTGTGGAAATGTTCACTGTTCTACCCCATGTGTGCTGCCCTCTTGGTGAGTCAGGACTTCAGTGAGAATTTAGAGAAGTATGGTAAATGATGAAGAGATGTCAAGACAAGAGAGGGTGACAGTGTTTCTGTGATAAGTTTTTCTTTGACACAGGTGTGTTGTTGGTTAGGCTGTTTGGTTTTGGTGGGGGGGTTTTGGCAATTGATTTTTTAGATTTATTTTCCTGTGTGCATTACCATTTATTTTTTCTAGGTTAGTGGGTAAGGTGTCGTGCAAATTGTTCCTGAAAACACACTTGTTTTCCTTGTCCAGGAACAGCATGCCTTCTCATCTCTATATTTAACCTTCTCATAAACACGGATACTTCCTAAAACCAGTGTCTCTCCCTTTACACCACCAACCCTCACAGAAACCAGTCCAGAGAAAGCAATTTAATTTACCACAGCTTTTCTCTACCCTTACTATTTTTGGAGGTGTTTTCAAAGGTAACTGCACAGAAAGCAGCAACCATTTCAGTCACATTAAAATCAAGTTCCCTAATGTTAGCCAAGGAATGAATTTTACAACACATTGTTTTTACTGTCGTACCTGAAATGAGTGATTTCACTGATGGCTATAATTTAAATCAAAATATTGCAGGCTTCGTTCAGGGAAGAAAAAAAAAAAAAAAGTGGGTGAGATCTAAATGAGAAATAAATCTACATCGAAACTCTAAGCTTTGGTTTCTGATGCTAATTATCAAAATAATGAATATACTTCATCTTGTTATGCACATTACACAACATCAGTCCCCTGAAGGCTAGGTCTGTTGTGCCGGTGTCGCTCGACTAGTCCTGACAGGGCTGCCATTCCATCACCTTCCAGTGCCAATGGGCACCATGCCAGCGCAAATTGCTGGGTGAAGGCAGCCTCTGCCGAGGTGTGTGGAATGAAACAGGCCTTTCCCCCACTTTCATGAATAACTTGCATGGTTACAAATAAAAAGGCTAGCACAGAGAAGAGATGAGCTAATGAAGCTGGAGGTGAATGGTAAGACAGAGTATTCTGAGTATGAATAGCAGCTGTCTAGAGAAACAGTGGGGCAAGGCTCTGTAGAGCTCTTCTGTTAGGAAAGGCACTCTGGGAGGGAACGCTTCCTTACCTCCCTCTGACTGAACAGAAAAGTCACCTTTTTGTGCACGTTAATATTTCCTTGGTTTCTCCTGTGTTGTGCCAGCAGCAGGCACATTCCTAACAGCACCTTCAGCCAGATGTGGATCTGGCAGACTTCCTGTAAGGGCTGGGCAGCTTCACAGCTGGCTGAGGTGCTTTGTATGGTCCCCCACTGCTTTACCAGCAGTCAAATTTACGTTCCCTCTTGTTCCAAAATATGTTATTATGAGTGTCAAACTACTTAGTCATTCCCTGGGCCTGCTACCTACAAGACAAAACCACAAGGGAATACTCTGAGACCCATTCATACTTGTAACCTTGAATGCTAAGAACTAACCTGGAGCTATGTACTACGATGAATTACATGCAGCAGTGTTGTGCTAACTTTTTTTTTTTTTATGGGTTTTAACAAATAGCAAACAGTTGTGTAACTCCTCAGTCATGTTATACTTATCCTCAGTCAAAGGATACTTTGAAAGAAAGTTTCAGTCAAGCCTGTGACAGGCTGCATGAATCTGAGAGAAGCCAAAAGGTGCCAGGGCTGGTGAGTACTGGTGGCTTCGAAACAGTAATGCAACAAGAGGTAAAATCAGGTGTGAGATCACAAATCAGATCTGCTTTTTCTTCTGATGCTCTTATTCCTTCTGCACTCCCTCATGATGTGTCAGGAAGCCACCTTGGTTTTGATAGGCTTCAGAATTACAAGATAAGGTGCTGTTCTTTCACATGTCCATTTCATGATAGAGAAAATGTGGTTTTCATTAGTCAGAAGTGAGTGGTTTCTTATGAGATGTGACACAACTTTTAGTCCATGGTTCAGGTCTGCTCATGCTGGCAAATGAGGCTGAGTTTGCTCAAATGCTTTCAGAGGGAAGGACCCAAGTGTCCTAAAGTTTTAGGTAACAGGGTTTTTCAATGTACAAAAATGAATGAGATCCCTGCAGCTGACTTACGTGGTCAGGGTATCCTGAACATAAGGAAACTTCTGAATGTCTTGCAAAGAGACCATCCTTTGGGGCAGATTTTCTGGCACAGCTGTGGGAAGATCCTATAGTCATCAGGTTGATGGTTGTAGCTGAGCTCTCCATTGTGTCTTTTGTCACCTCTGAGCTGGAGCAGGTCCAGTTCTGGGAGGCAATAGGGAATTTTGAAGAATCCACAAGCAATCTGTTATTTTGGATGCTTGAGGCTGACTTGGTAGCTGTAGTGGTGACAGATTATTATGTGTAGATATACACTGGGCTATCCATCTGTTAATTATCTTCCCTGATCTCCAACAATGGTGGACTATTTTTCTCAGTCATACATAAGTCATATATTTAGAGTGGTAGGGAACAGGTGATATAAATCATGGCAGTGCTTCGTTCTTTGTTTACAAGAAGTGAATGTTTCTCTTTTGTCTTAAGTGCATTTTGGCTTTAAAGTCTTATAGGTTGAATTGTGAATAGATGTTCAGAAAGAAAGTAGAATTTGGTCTGAGGTCCCCAGGCTTTGGCTCTGAAAATATAAGCCTCTTATTTTGGTTCAGAGGAAGAACCAAAAGCCAGGGTCAACCACAAAGCTGTCCAAGGTGATTGTTGCAGGGTAGTTTTTTTGGTATTTGGATGCCAAATCTTCTCCTGTGCCTGAGCACATGAATTTTCACCTTCCTTTCAGAAGGTGCCATCCCAGTTGCAAATGTTGCTGTTCACTGACTCTTGATGTGCAAAAGCAATGAATGATCAGTAATGATTTGGGGGTGATAGGAGGGGAATGGGAAAGAGCTAATAGCTAAGACTCATCCTTCCCAGCTGTGAAGTTTAATTGTAGTCATTACTCCCTTCTGGCTCAGATGCTACTCTAATGTAAAAGGGAGTATGAGTAAGAGAAACTAACTGGGATAGGTGGCCTGGGAAGAGAGGCAGAGTGGGGCTTGTTGCACTTCGTGTTGTAGGTCTTATAGACACCCAAATCCCTACTTACTTGACAGCCAGCCATGGCTTTACTAGGAGCAAATCCTGCCTGACCAACCTAGTGGTTTTCTGTGACTGTGTCAGTGAATAAGGGATGACCTATGGATGTGATCTATCTGGAGAGTAGTAACAAGTGGTGTCCCTCAGGAGTGTGTACTGGGACCTGTACAGTTTAATATTTTTATCAGTGATACACAATTGGATCAAGTGCACCATCAGCAGTGTGCCGGTGACACCAAGCTGAGTGGTGCTGTTGATACACCAGAGGGACAGGATGTCATCCAGAGGGACCTGGACAAGCTGGAGAGGTGGACACAGGTGAACCTCATGAGGTTCAACAAAAGAAAGTGCAGAGTCCTGCACCTGGGTCACTACAGTCCTCACTGTCAATACAGACTAGGGGATGAGGTGATAGAAAGCAGCCACGTGGAAAAGTACTTGAGGGTGGTGGTGGATGAGAAGCTGGACATGAGCAGTCTGTGCTTGCAGCCCAGAAGGCCAATGGCATCCTGGGCTGCATCAGAAAGTGTGGCCAGACTGAGAGAGATGATTCTGCTACTTTGCTCTGATGAGACCTCACCTGGAGTACTGTGTCCAGCTCTGGAGCCCTCACTACAGGAAGAAAATTGAGACAACAGAATAGGTCCAGAGGAGGGCCACAAAAATGTCAGGGGATTGATCATTTTTGCTGTCCTCTGCTACAAGAACAGGCTGAGGGAGCTGAGTTTGTTCAGCCTGGAAAAGAGTATGCTCTGGGGAGACTTAACAGCAGCCTTCCAGCACCTGAAGGGTGCCTACAGGAAGGATGGAGATGACTGTTTACAAAGGCCTGCGATAACAGGATGAGGGGCAATGGCTTCAGACTAGAGAAGAGCATACCGAACTTTAGGAATAAGTTCTTTACCATGAGGGTAGTGGAACACTGGAACAGGTTGCCTAAGGAGGTGATTGGGGCCCCATCCCTGGAAATATTCAAGGTGAGGCTCAACAGGGCTCTGGGCAACCTGATGTAGTTGAGGATGTCCCTGCTTACTGCAGAAGGGGTTGGATTAGATAACTTTTGGAGGTGCATTCCAACCCAGACTGTTCTGTGATTCTATTCTATGATTTTACGTATGCATGAAGGAAAAGGCTGATCTGTTAGGATAGAAGAGGGATGAAGACCTGCAAAGTGAGGGGGCTGGGTGTAATGCTGCCTGGGGACTTGCTGAATGAAATAGAAGTCCAAAAGCTCCCACATTTAATTGGGACAAACTTACTGTGAGGGTGGAGTAGAGCAGCCCAGCTGCCCCATACGGCCTGGATCCACAGGGAAACATGCTCAGTGGCCATGACAACAAGGCTGCTGCTGCTAGCACTGAGACAGTGTTTCCCCTTTTGTGGAACTGCAGAGAGCAGTATGGATCTTCTCTTCCAAACTGAAAGTCTTTGTATTTTTCAGTGTAGAAAATACATAGAATCGAAATAAGCTGTAGATTATCTTAAACCAGTAGGAAGAGGCTTCAAAACAAAAGCCCTCATAAATGGGCTAGAACCTGTGAATCTCTGGGCAGCTGTAAATGCACCCTGGTCAAAAGTGCCTCTGGGAAGCCTGAGCTCTGACGAGTATCATTAAAAAGGAAAGTAAGCTAGGTCATTGCTTGAAAAGAAAATTCAGCAGTGCCACAAGCTCTTCATAGTTTCAAATATGACGTCTCCTCTGGGAGAACGGCAGCTAAGCATCCCAAAAGATTATCAAGGCTTTCATGGACTTAGGGTTTCTTTCTTTCTTTTTCTTTATAAAAAGATCTATGTGCCTCATCTTTTCTCTCTAACCCAGGAGTGATTAGAGAGTTCCTGTGAAGTATCAAACCGCTATGCTCAGGGGACACAAAAGATGTGAATATCCATATCTTAGAAGGAACATTTGAGCTCTTCCTGGGGGGGGGGGGGGGGGATTTAAAAAAATTGTTAAGGACAAATCTTCCAGAGAGGTAAATGTGAGCAAGTGAGTGTTAGAAGCTGGATCCTATGTTCCTTAAAAAAAGTGTTTAATCATGCCTTGGAAATGAGATCCCTGCTGTAACTATTAATTCATAAAGCTGCCAAAGAGTTCCACGCCTGTGGGAGTCAGGCTGGCATCTGTGATTAATGCTCACTGCAGGTGGGTGGCTGGGTTCCGAAGAACCAGCCCTAGGGGAGGCATCAGAAATTACTTAACCCTGCCCAAGTGGGCTTTGTCAAGAGACCCCCTATGAACAGATAACAAGAGGGAAATTGTAATTTTCCAGCAATTCAACAGGTAATGTCTAACGCCTCTCAGGGCACTCTTTGCTTCAGCAGAGGAAGAGCATTAAATGTGATTGAAGGGCACTCTCTGTGTTACAGAACTCGAGTGATTCAAAGACCTTGTTCAGTGAGTTGATGCAAAAGGAATGACCCACAGCTTCCCTGCTCGATTGTCCTGGGTAGCTGTGAGAGAGGAGAAAAACAGAAGAGCTAATCATCTGCCCCTGTTTTCTCTTTACCAGTCTTCACTGGAAGATCCAATAATATCAGGAAGTTCAAGAGGTAAAGCAGCAGCTCTGCAAGCCATGCTCCCTAACCAAGGCTTTGTTAAAGACCCGGCTGGAAGCCTGGCTGGGCTGGGATCAATAACATGCGAGCAGAGCTTGGCTCTCAGAGTTCAGCTCTCCCACCAGGAAGAAGGGAGGGCAGGCAAAGGAGCCCTGATTATCATCTTGTTAGGAGGGAAACAGCAGGTCAGTTTAATGAGGGAAAGAGCCACTTTTCTGATGTAACTGAAGTGTAACCAGACTAAAGGCTAGGTTTTTTGGGGGGCTGTAGGTGACTTTTGTAACTGTGTATACCTGTCCTGTTTACCTTAGATGTTTTGGCTTGGGTTTATTTTTTGTTGTTTTTTTTTAAGCTTAGTGTGGATTATTGTTATTTAAGAGTAAATGGATGAAATAAGCTATTTTTTTCATTTGATATGGCAAATCCATAAACTAAATTTTTTTCAGTGTAACAAATTTAGCAAGTGCCCAACATCTCCACTACATCCATGCCACTGTATCCAAAGGATAACACCAGAATGAGTTTGAGCTGTGCAGTCAAGGTAGGATGCTAGTAGGGTGCTAGTATCACTGGGATGGAGGGAGGACAAATATCATTTTAGCGACTGCTGGTGACACTGAGATCTCCTCAGCACATGGGAAGGTGCTGGGCTTCCAGGGAGTGTTTCACAGTGAGATGCCCAGTTCCTACCAAATACTCTGAACTGAATTGCATCACTGGATGGCATCGTTATTCTGAACGGCCTTTGTTGCTGTGGATGATGCTCTCTGGGAAAAGGATAGAAACAAGCAAAAGCTGGATTTGCCTTGAAGCAGAAGTAGAGAGACTCAGTCACTGCAGTATGACTCCCAGCTGGCAAAGCTCTGGGAAGGAAGCATGAGTCCTGATTTAGTGCTTCTGCTGAGCATTTCTGTCCTCAAAGATCAGCAGCATATGGTTTGCATTTACCCTGTTTGTGTGGGGAGGTATCAGTGTCAGATGAACATCACTCAGTAAGGTGTCGCAGCACCAAAGGCACCTCCCCTCCTGGCCCTTTTTGTGGAACAGAAGACACATGGCTCCTGGACTTTTCAGAGAGGATATGTGGAGCTTTAAAGAGAAACTATGGGGAATGGTCTATGGGGACTGGTGTGATTTTCTCTCTTGTTTCTGAAAAGCAGAAGTGACTTGGTCTACTCCACTTACTTCAGTGCACCTTGACAGAAAAGATGAGCTCTCCTTTGAGAGAGGAGAGCGAAAGAAAGAGTTTGTCCAGTCAGTCTGGCTAGCGAGCCTGGCATACGGGAGTACCTTGTGGAGCAGGGACAGCCCACTGAGTTACAGCCTTCAGCTGAAAGAGTCCAGAAAAGTGAGAAAAATGTGGTCACAGCTTGGAAAGAGAGGTGTAGTGAAAAATTTGTCTCAAAATTTTGCTAGGAGTTAAGAAGTGTGAACCCAGGAGAGGTGCTGGAGGGGGTGCCAGGCATTTGAGGTCAGAGTTTTGATTTTGGCATGACTGCCAGCATTCTCAGATGGGTGTGTACCTCCCTTTCTACCCAGAAACTTCAGTCCACAGTATTCTACTTGACTACCAGAAGGTATCATTTTTTAAAGGATGCCCTGAGTCAACAGACACCAGCAGGTTATGTAATTCCCCCGGAGAATGAATTCTTTTGAATGACTTGGGGTGTTTCTGAATTACCTATGGGGAGGGAGCAGCAGTAGACTGTGGGCAGGCATTTGAAGGATGAAAGGCAAGGTCTCCACCAGTCCATGACCCAAATAAGGAGGTCTCGGAGGACTTGACATATCATGCATCTGATTATGCAAACAATATATGAAGAGAGAAGTTTAATTCAAACACTGTCAAATTTGAGAAGCAATCTAGCATTCTGAAGGTTGTTATAGATCTGGTTTTATGTTGGCATAAACCAAGAATGTGTTGTTCTATGTTTAATATATATTTTAAATGGACTGTGATAATGGAGCTCTATTCTTTTCCATCAGTCTAATCAGAAGAGAACAGGAGGGTTTATAATGGATTTAGAGGAACTTAGGTAAATTTTTCTTAAAGCATCTGCAAAGTAAAGAGTCTGGCTTCTAATGAAGCTCTTTGTGTACCTCCAAATTCATGACAGCTAAAACAATTCTCTTAGCTTGCAGATTAGATTAGAATTGTAAAAATGAAATAAAATGCCATCTAGGTAAATGATCCTCTACTACAGGTGCTGAACAATCCCGAGCAGAAACAGTCTGGGCAACAAATAATTGCATTACAATGACAGATGTTAGTTTAATAAGGTGATCGTTAGGAGACTTCTTGGTAGGCCTGCAATCTTGAGCACTTCTACCAGCATTGGCTGGCATGTTTGGAGTAGGCAGCACAGGATCTGAAACGAGATTTTCATCTGATGACTGTTAGGTCTGCAGGGGGAACTGCATCATTTGCTTCCCTAAGGACATTTTATAAAGCGGTGCTTTCTGTACATGTTAGAGAGCTTCTTCCAGTTATAGCATTTCTGGGTTTCAAATATGTTCTTTCAAGTCTTGTAAAGCAACTAGCTTTCTCTCTCCTTCAGTCACATTTTTAATAGATTGAAAGAACAGTGCATAACTATTAAGAACCAATCCTGTAGATATTGATTATATTCAAATCTCATTCATGGTGTCTGTGAAATTTGGCAGATTGACACAATCTGATCAAAAGAAGCTCCGTGAAATTGGAGGAAGAGATGCTTTTGTTATATCCTCAGCTGTATTAACAGCAAAGCTTTCCTCTGAACTAGGTGATCTTATATGAAAGAAGAGGAAAAAGCAGTTATTGACCTTCAGGCAAATGGGAATTTTTTCCTCCCATAATAGAGTTATTTGGGATTGAAGTACCAATCTGTTTGCTAGTGGCAGTGCAGAACTACTAGACAGCAATAGGCAATAAATATTTTATATTTAGGCCAATGCATACCATCAGATTAGAGAGGAAAGATACCTTGATGTCAACATGCTGTTGACATACACTCAGGTGTTTCCTGTTTTTCACTAAGATGGTTCACAGAGCATGTCACAGGGCAAAAGAGAGAAACTTGGTCTCACAATGCAATCCTGNAAGGAAAAAAGAAAAAACAAAACCAAACAAAAACAACAAAAACAAAAAACCAAACAGAACATCAGCCCAAAACAAGAAACAATCAACAGCAACAAAACCCCTAAACCAGAAAACAACCACCAAAAAAACCACAAAACAAACAAAACCAGAAGCAGGCATCAAACAAAAGAAAAACAATAAATGAGTAAAATCCACCAAGAAACAGCTATTTTGGAATCCCATACATTTTCTTCCTTCCTGTTTATCAAGTAGCACGTGTTCTGACAGAAGCTGGCTTACCTGAGCAGCAGTGCAGATGGGCAAGTCAGGAGCCAGCTCTAGATCAGTCTGCTTCTATTAGGTTAGCTGAGTGGCTACACTTGCAGCACCTCAGGAAATAATTCACTTTGCTAAAGAGCAGGTTGAGTTTTACAAGCCCATTGTTTCCCATCAGAAGGTAAACAGAGAAAGGACAGGTTGCAGCAGAGGCAACTTCACAAAGAGTGGTTTGGAGTTTACAGTTGCTCTCTTGCCTGGTCAGTGGAAATGGGAACGAGTTAGACAAAGTGTAAGTCATGGTAGAATGTGCCTTCACTGTTGAGCTTTGCTTTCATGGGAGAATTTATTTTGATTGTCCTGTTGTCTTTTTCTTGATCTGAATTTAGTAGGCATAGCTGTACAGCCTTGAGTGCGAAGGCCAATGCTGCAACCAGTGGAAAGCCTCTATTAGACGGCAGGATAATTATTAGCAATTTCCAAGAGCTATATTGATTTGAGTGTTGAACTTATTAGTTGGTATCTCTAACACTCTGTAACGTTAAAATTCATCAATAGAGGTCTCATAAATGCCAATATGTAGCAGCAGGTGCTGCTGTAATTTAGTGAATCGTTGTAATTTCTATTTAGTAAATTGGTTGCCATCACTGTTAATGGTTACTTTGTAAGTGAGTGCATCACCCAGCAGCATGAGAGGAATGAGGCTGCAAACACATTTTCAGTAAATATGATATAAATACCGTGACTCCTGCTATTCAGTGCCTCCCATATGTTAGCTGTTGATAACTATGATTTTTCTATAAATACAGCATTGTACCCTGACCTTTAAAAGGATGAGATGTAAAATTGGGAAATTTGCCGTGATAAATATCTTTTGACAGAAAGTGAAAAGGATCTGAATTTAGGATTGAGCAAGGTACAAGGTTATTAAAGATAAGCATGTGCTTCTCTTAATGAGTTCTCAGGACTCGACCTCAGTTAAGCAGGAAATTCTGATCTTGAGCACACCTTTGTTCAGGAGCAAGATTTCTCCTGACGTGAGCAAAGACGTTAAGCCGTGATTTAGATGTGTTTGGATGGGATTTCAAGAGCTCCCAGGTATGTAAGTGTTGCCATCCCAAGGTGAGATGTCTGGTCTAGCACAGACCTGGTTGTGGATGCCCCCTCTTTGGAAGTGTTCAAGACCGCATTGGATGGAGTTTTGATCAACCTGATCCGATGGAAGGTGTCCCTGCCCATGGCATGGGGGTTGGAACTAGATAATCTTTAAGGTCCCTTCCAACACAAACTATTCTGTGATTCTATGATGCATGCTGAGCTTAGGTGATATGGTGGCATATCTACAGCCCCACTGGCTTCATGTGCCACTTCCCAGGAGGCTTGGGAAGTTTGCGAAGCCTCTTCCTCTGTGACAAGATGGTTGCTGTTGCCTCTGCTAGCTATTTTGCAGCTAACTGATATCATTACATGATTTGCTGTTTCCCTGTCTAATTCAGAATCATGGCCATCTCCTGACCCGGGTAGAGGAGGAAGCAGAGCCTCTACCTTTGTGGCAGATGAAACAGTAAAAAGCTGTAACTTGCAATGGGCAGAAATTATATTCTCCAGAGCAACAACCAATCTTGTCTGATGGGGCATTTCTGCCTGCCTGGTCCCTGCAGGGTCAGGGTAAATTTCACTCACCCATTAAACTCTTTACAGCACTGGGGCTCTGACTTCGGTTGGATTGGTATTGGTGTGGTGGTGATTCTTTTGGGAGGGTTGGATTAGCTGACCTTTAAGGGTCCCTTCCAACCCAAATCATTTTATGATTTTAATACTGTTTTGTCAAACTTTTTTTTAAGTTACAGGGGAAGTCGAATCATCTAACAAACACTGAATCACTGAAACAGCAACCAGGATTCAGTTTTCAGGGAGAGGTCATAGACTACCAGAACTTCTCCTTATGTCCAAAACAACAGCATCATCATTACTATCAAAATTTCTATATATAAGAGGGTCTGGGGTTTAAATAAGAAGTTTTACTAGGCATTGCCCAGCTTTGGAGCTTTCCACATGGGGTGGTATGTATCCATTAGTCTTTTGTACTGTTTTACTCTAATTGCTGTCATACTAAGCCCTTTCCCTCACCACCCATGAAGAACCTGCCCAGTGTTTCTTCTTTTTCTTCCAAGTGCAATAAATGGCATGGAAAATAGTCCAAAGTATCAAGATATTTTATTACTGGCCATTTGCGAGCAGTGTCAATGTGATCCAGAGGAGCTCATTTATGGTCTTTTTGTTGCCTTTTTTTTTTTTTTTTTCCCCAGGCTTGAGTGTAAAAGAAACAATGTGTTTGGCAGAACATCTGGCTCCTGAGCACACATCATTCTTGAGTTATCTCTTTGGTTGCAGCCAGAGGTGAAAGATGCTTCAGCCTTGCTGTTCTTAATGTCATGCTGCATGAAATAGCAGCAGCTTCTCTTGGACTGAAGGTTTCCTAAGGATATATAGCTCTTTCCTGCTAAACCTTCCATTCATGCTGACAACATCGTTTTGTCTGTGTGATTTGTCATTTTCTTCTCATCATAAACCTTTATGCAAAAGAAACAGTTTTAGTAATGGCCCTCCCCAGCAGCCTGGGGTGTATGATGTCCCACTTGGACTGAGAATTCCCCGTCAGAATCTCCTTTGCTTCCCTTTGTGGGGGAATCTCTGCTTATCCATGGTAATAGGAGAAATGCCAATCCAGCATCCCATCTCCAGTGAGCAAGAGTGACTTTGGGTTCACGCCAAATGAATCCACTTACCTTTCCTCCTTTCCAGTCTTTGTCTCCCACAGCAGCTTCTCACAGAGAACTGTTGCAACCCATATTAAGAAAACACTGCTGTTTGGCAAGTGAACTATTTGCCGTGCCTAATGTCACAGCATTTTACCAAAATTAAAGTACTCAATTGGAATTAAAAATACTTTCCCCAGGTTTAAGATCTTGTCATTGAAGAGTCAAAAAATGCTGAATTGTGTGATTCTGGTTGATGCAGTTAAAAATACACACACACACACTCCTTTCAGTACATCTTCTGCTATCTAAACCTGCTGATATAACTACACAAAACTCAGCTGGGGTGAGGGAGTGGAAACCTCCTGTTTCGTTTTCTGCTTCTTCTACCCTCAAGGCAAAATTCACAAGACAGGATATGGAAATGCTAGTTCCAGTGACATGGTTTATACCACTACCCAATCTGGATACAATTTTAATATAAGCATCACATTAGCAAGTGTTTCATCTCCCTAAAATATCTCTTTAGTTGTTTAAAAGTAGTTCCTTAAAGCTTTCACAGCAGTTTGAGTATGTATTATTTCTTCTTGCCACCTCCTGCCATGCTCACCAGCTTGGCAACATTTCCTTGGCCCTTTGGTGACCAAACTTTCTCTCACTAGTACAAAATTATAACTCAGTCTGTTTTCTTCCAGTCCATGGGAGGCAGGAAGAAACCTCACATATCATGACTAAGTGACATTTAGCACATCGAGTATAATCAGCCTCAGCTCTTTTTGAGTAGGCTCTGGTAGATTTAAGAAGTCAACACAGTAGGAAGTGTCTTACCCACAACAATCTGCCTCCTCAGAAACATCAAGTTGGACTCTGTTTAATCTATAGCTCCTTTAAAGTGACAGGGCTGGTACGTGGAATGCTCGTTTGCTTCTCTGCTTCTGGAAAGCCTCATGCTGGTTCTGCACTGTGGCTTTGGGACTGCAGGGATAAGGTTACTACTGGCAACTTGCGTGTCTGCTAGGAACTACTGTGGGTTGTGCTTTCAGGGGACCCTTTACAATTCCTTCTGCATCCTGGAGGCACCAGTCAATACCTGACTTTCTCTTGCTGTTGTCATCAGCAGAGGATGTTGGCAGCATCTCTTTCAGCAGGTGCTCATTAAGAACACACAAGCTTTCCCTTCTCAGACCTCCATTCACACAGCATTCTGTGACCTGCATGATTCCTTTGGCTTAATGTTTTGCAGTAGAGCAAATGAGACCGTAGAATCAGGGAAATGTGCTTTTTTAATTCACCCCCGAGACCTGCCTATCAGCTGCTCGTGTGATGGAGCTGTGTTTATGATTCGCTGCTCAAGTGTTTATGTGTATTTGGCCTTTTTCAGAAGCAAAATACACAAGAGAAAATTCAGTGAAGCTGTTCTGAGGGTACAGCATGGGGAATTAACAGATGAAGAAACATGGTTTAGGGGATGGAAAGAAAGCAGTAGGATCAAAATCTTACTGTGTTTCACAATTTCCACAGCAGTTATATCCCCAAACATGTCAAGCCATATAGTACTCTTAGTTACACTAGTTTCAGAGAACAGATGACGACTGATGAATTCTTACAATGCCAACTGATGTAGTTAGAGCATTAGAACAATTAAAAGAGTGGTGAAGAGACATCTTGCAGCTGTGTGTTACGTTGCAGAGGGGTACACAATGTACAGCAATGAGGCAGCAAATGCAGACGACGAAGTTCACTACTGGCAATAATGAAAGAGCAGAAGGCACTTGAGAAGGTAGAAACAAATGAGGAGAGGCAGAAATATTTCCGTCGGTAGGCATCACTGTAGCCCTTTACAATGTACAGTACAAAATGTGCAATAATATTTTACATGACTCATATATTGCTTTTGGTGACAGCTCCTTTGATATTGGGAATTTCATATCTCTGTGGGTCTGTATGCTCAACACTGGAATACAAAAAATACCAGCTTTAAAAGTCAGACATAAACTTCGCTTTACTTGCCCTCTCCTTCAAGTAGCTGCCATGTTTCTAGTCTTGTTTGAAGCCCAGATGAAGTAGTGAACTGCATCCAGCTTAAAATGCTGGTCAGGATGATCAATGATTATCATGTTCAGACATGTTTGAAAGGTCACCTTTAGACCTGCTAAAGTAAACCTCCATTGAATGATGTGGGTGATCTGGATTCTTTAGTGTGACCATTCTTTTTCTTCTTTATTTACCTGTGTTACCCACAGGTTTTAGCACCAAAAATTTGTTTCGAGTGTGAATGAAAGTCTTTAAAAATACAGGGAGACTAGTAACAATTCAGTAGGAAAACCTGTTAGAAACATCTTGTAATGATTCTCCCTTCGGCAAACTAAGACTTTTATTTTTTTTTATTAACTCAATGTGTTTTTAACCAGTGTGTTGTGCTGCACTAAATCAAGCACACAGAAAAACTTAAGCTTATCATGATGCTGAAATTATCATTATCAATGAATCATGATCTTGTCACAGAGTGAAACCAGAGGATTTCCTTTTTCTTTTGTGCTGGTTTTGACAAGACCCATTTCCCATGAAAACATTAGCTGGCATTAATTGCACTTACCTGCTTCAAAGCTTCATCAGGTGCATTTCTTGCTGTCTTGCAGGTTGTTTGCAGTGTATAAGTAACACTTGCCCTCATCTAATTTGGTGTCTAAGAGCTGATGCCATGCTTTGAGAAGGATATGCAGTGTAGATTATCATTGTCAAAACAAGCCTTTGTTGTCCTGTGGAAAATATGAGCATTTCATTTTATCTACCACTATCACAAGAAGTAAGAGATCCCTCATTGAAGCTCCATGTATGCTTTCTGGTTTTCTCACCTAATCTTTTATTCCTTCTCCGGTTGCTATCTGACCACATCGACAGCATCTCTTATCTGGCATTGTCTTCTTTAGTGAATGTGGTACACATGAAAGTGAAACCAAATGTAAGCACAGTCTTGTACCTTAAATGATTAAATATTGTCAAATACGTTTTATGTACTGTGTCACACCTGTCCCTGGCTCAGGGGCAGCTGCTTCTGCTCTGTGTCTTTTGGGCTCCCTGTGTGCTGCCTTTATCTGGGCTGGAGGATGTTTATCATTTGCTGTTCTCAGACCCTGCTTTTAGTGAGGGGTTCCTTTGTCTCAGCTGTGCTATTCCAGAGGCTGTCTTGCAGTGCAAGCATGAGGCACTGAAGATGCTTAGAGGTCGACTCTGCCCCAGCAACAGTGGTTCCAAACCTGTCACCTTTACCAAGAGATTCAGGTCTCGCAGCTTTAGCTGCTCAATGGTGCCTTCTGTTGTGACAGTTTTGGGTGTGGGTTCCAAGGCTGTATATTGAGTAACAGTATAAAATAGGGCTGTAGACTCTAGTTTCAGTGTGTCTTGAGACCTTCTGAAAACAGGATCTCAAATGCATTTTCCTTTGTTTACTAATCAATACATAATTCCTTTAGCTTACAGTTGCTTCAGTCCTAGCCTTAAGTGGTCGCAGATCACTAACCTTTGGGTCATACTATGCAGCTCAGCTGTATGCCCAAGTGGCTAAAAAAGCAAGGACCAGATCAATGTGGATTCAGCATCCCTGACACTAGGAGTTATGCTTATTACATTGATTTGGGGTGGGATTTCTCCTTAAATGTTGACCATTGTGAGTGTTGATTTTCATTGATGAGCTGTTTCAGAAGTGTATGTAAACCAGCTCACACTTCTCTTATTACTGTTGCAGAATTAGTAGCAATTTTGATGGGGAGGAAGTTATGCTGCTGCTACTGCTCACAAGGTTTATCTCCATCGCAGCCCCAGGTGTCACATCTTAGGATTCTGGCCAATGTCTGATGAAAATCACCTACCTCGAGGAAGAGGCATCTGTCATTTTGTGTCCTAAATCCAGAGTCGAGCCAAATTACATTGTGTTTCAGAAACTTAATGTAGCTCATGTACAACTTCAGGGCTCAAGGACATAGAATCGTAGAATCAGTTAGGGTTGGAAAGGACCACAAGGATCATCTAGTTCCAACGTTCCAATTCCAGGGTCTCAGCACTCTCATGGTGAAGAACTTCCTCCTCACATCCAGTCTGAATCTCCCCATCTCCAGCTTTGCTCCATTCCCCCTAGTCCTGTCACTACCTGATAGCCTAAAAAATCCCTCCCCAGCTTTTTGGTAGGCCCCTTTCAGATACTCTAAGACCACAATAAGGTCACCTTAGAGCTTCTCTCTTCTCCAGACAGAACAACCCCAACTCTTTCATTCTGTGGTCACAGGAGAGATGCTCCAACCCTCTGAGCATCCTTGTGGTCCTTCTCTGGACACGCTCCAGCATGTCCATATCCCTTTTGGAATAGGGACTCCAGAACTGGATGCAGTGCTCCAGGTGGGGTCTCACCAGAGTGGAATAGAGGATAACTGTTTTCAGAGTTTGATCCAGCTGCTTTTCCATAAGGAGAGTGTTAAGTCAGTGGCATTTTCATGTGGAAAGTCCCCAGGACATTGTCAGGAGAGTTATCAGTATATGTCACATGTGACATCATACTGACACATTAAAGGCTTGTTCTCACAGCGTGTTTCAGTGGGTCTTGCTAGATGTCCCAGGTAGATAATGGACTGTGGGACAATCTCTCTTCTCAAAAGTAATTTGGAGCTCTTGAGTTAGGTTCTGGCTTTGAATCACCTTCCGGAGGCACCTTCAGAGCTTTACATGCACCTAAGAGAGCTACCTCTTAGTGCATACCTGATCCCCTTAATGCTGTAAATATTTCATGGTGCAAGTATCTTCTCTACTAAAGATACACTGCAGTCACTTAAACTGATGTTTATTTTCTAAGTTCCTGGAGAATACAGAATATCCCAGATTTGAGTGAGGAACCACAGAGCAAATTCGTTGCAGATAGTTAATAGGATAGGCTACCTTAGCAAAGTTTTCCACCCTCTCTTTCTAGAATTAATTAAAGACAGGAATATGCAAACCAGAAACATGGCCTTTGTAAGGGAGAAACAATCAAACAAAAAACAACTAGGATGTGTAAATTGCAGTATTATGTCTCTAGATATTAGTGGGACTCATTTGAAAGTTAGAAAGGGAAAGTGCTAATTTAATTTTTTTTTAAAAAGAGCAGTCAGTGTTTGATCTTTTATTAAATATTTTACCACTTGTGCTAGAGAAACAGTTGGTAAATTTTCAAGCTGAAATTTGCCGCTTCGCAGAGGAAAAACAGATTTGACTGAAATGATATGCACAGGAAAAACGTGATAGGAGCAGCCACGGTGGGAGCTGGCAGTGAAACTTGACCTTCAAGCTAACACGGCTAGCAGAGTATTTTTTTTTTCATGGCGTGTATGTGATTCTTTTGTGCGGTGCTATTTTAAAGCTTTGCGTTTCCAAATGGAGAAGAGAGCAATAAGTGCAGAAGGGTGAAAGCGACCTCTGACTGCACCTTACCCTCTTGGTTTCTATTCTGGCACAGCAGTGAATAACCTGTTAATATGGTGCATTTCACACCTCACTGCTGACCATGTGAAAAGTTTCTATCCTCTTTAATTCCTTAGTAAATATTCATGTACAGCACTCACCACTACCTGTCTACTTCATTTACTTTACCCATTCTTCTTCATAATTCATTTTATTCCCTTTATCCTATGGTGATTCTAATCAAAGCTAAATCCAGTTGTTCTAATGATCAGTTTTTATTAGTCCTCCAGGCAAACTACACTGCCAAGATGTCATTGGATCCCAATATTATTATGTTTCTACAGGAATGATTAATTTAACCTTTCTGCATATTGTAAGAATTAAAAACACAATAAATCAGCAGAGGTTTATTATACTAAGTGATGTACATAACCTATGGGCCATTTTGTTTGTTTTAGTTCTATAGGACTTGTTGAGATTTCTTAAAAATAATTTATGTCCTGATCCAGAGGCTGCTAAAGCTGATATAGAAGTTGTTGTGTCATCTCATAGCTGAATGATTTCAGCTACTCCTGTATGAGACTCATGGCGAAGTAAGAAAATATGAAGTTAAATACAGAATTCCCAGGATTTTCTTAAAAATGACACTTTGTCAGTGGTTGTTGTGGGGTTAGTTTAGGTTTTTTTAATCAGTGCATATAAAAGACCCAAAATGCATGTAAAATGACATGTATTAGGAGCCTTGTTTCTCAGGTCTCTGCTGTTGGGGACAAACCTGTTTGGGCTCATGGCTGTAAAGTTGTCATTGCTGTCACTGCTGTGGTTATGGATCACATCACTGGACAAACACCGATTGAAAAACTGGTTCCTGCCCCAGTACCAGATTTAATCAACTGTAGTAACTCTTGTGCCAGCAAATAGTGATGGCAACAAGAGAGGCAGAGGATGAGGGCTGGTACATGGCACCAGCAGTCCTGGCAGTGATCTGAATCAATGTGCTTGTTCACAAGGTGTTTGGGCTCAGCTGTGCCCTGTGCAAGAGGCAGCCTCCCAGGCCAGTGGTTTTCCTTCAAGGCAATTATTTTGGCAAATAAAGTCTGGTCATTCAACTAAATGAAAAATCAGCGGGTAAAAGGAGTAAATATGTTGCATGTCACTTGAATAAACACAGAGTCATTCCCTGAGTCACAGCAGTGGTTTAAAGAGCCAAGACAGACCTTGGTCACCGTCCTACCAGCCTGCCTAGTGCAGTGAGCACGGCCAGGAGAGGGGGTTCCTGGCAGGCAAACCAGCAAGAGTGATAATAATGTTCTCCATACTTGTATCCCAAACAGGGCAAACAAAACACTCTAATTGGTTTGCAGTTCCAAAATATTTCACAAACACCAGACGGTGGAAATGTTTCAGAGCTTCTGAAAGGTCCCAGATCCAACTGCCAAGAAGGAGACTCAGTGGCTGTGCTGCCTGGGCATGAGGCAGCCCAAGGAATGCAGCCCTGAGGACAGCTTGTTTGGCACCTCACTGGGACTGGAACAAACCTGGGCTAGCTGGCAGTGGGGCAGCAGCTCACCTACCTAGCTAGGGGCTTGCTTAGAGGGTTTCACTGGTAGCTACACATTCTGGTTTTTCTTCAGTGATGTTTGGCCAGCCTTACTTTGCTCACTGATCCTGACTGCTACAAGTAGTGGCTTGTTGCAGGTGAAGGGGCTTATCCAAGGGATAGGGATTCAGACCTTCTCTGCTCATGTGTTTGAGTGGCTGATCTTGAAGGTTTTTTCTTTGAAGGTCTTTCTTTTTTTTTTTTTTTTTTTTTTAGCTGAAGGACCACTCTTGCAAAGTAGGAGTAGTGAGGTGCAAAGTACTTCCCTGGAAGAGCAGAGTGATTAGGAGAGGATCTGAGCTCTGCTGGCCACAGTCTGGGTGGAGACATGCGAAAGAGACTGTGGCTTTTGGCAAACAGGAGGGAACAAATGGTTGGGCTGGAGCACTGGGCTTTTCCAGGAGGCCTCAGTGATGTGGCAGGACTCCTGTTAGCCACCTGTGCAGTAGTGCAACGAGTAAAGCTAGGAGAAGCTGAAGGGACGTGCAAAGTTAGTGTTTCCCAAACCGTGAGACAGGGACAATCTAGAGGTAACCCACACAATCTGTTCATTGTGAAGAAGTGGAAGTCACAGAAAATGAGAGCTTTTTGGGAAACTGGAAATTGTGATGAAGGTGACTCAGTTGTGGGAATTAACGAGGCAGGAATTATAAAATAGGCAGTTATTTTTATTTCTGGAAAGCCCAAAGGTTTTGAAGAGGTAAAATGAGTTAAAATCAACTTATCTGACATTGAAGTTTGTTTTTTTTTTAAATCAAACAACTGCTGTTGAATGCTGAGAAGCAGGGGAATGAAAAATCAAAAGGCTAATAAATTGTATTTTATTCTAGGCTTTTTTCAACTTTGGGAACTGACCTTTCACTTTGTGGCATGGGATATGTTTTAAAGAAACATCCATTTATGATTTTTAAATTATCAACTATTCCTCCAGTGGTTCATTCATCTATCATTAAATGTGTGTGGCTTTTGCTAGCCTCAATCACTCTGATTTCATGTTCCGTCTGTGGGACCATTGCACCTTTGCTAGGATGAAAAACCTCCTCTTATCAGTTTCCCTTTCCCCAAGTAAGTATTTACTTAGTGATCAGACATGCCTTAACCTTCTCTTTGATAAGCTAAATAAATTGAACTCCTTGAGACTGTCACTGTAGGACGTGTTTTCCCATCCTTTAATCAGTCCCATGACTTATAGCCATATCCAATTTATCAAGCTCTCTCTCGATGTGTGACCACTAATGCTGAATGTAGGATTTTGCTGGCAGTAGTGGCAGTAAATGTAGTGGTAATATATTCAGTTTTCCTCTGTTGTGTGCCCAAAGCACTCTAGTCCTTGTAGCCATAAAGATGCTCCTCAAGCTCATGCTCATCATGTCATGATCTGCCAGGATGCTCCAGTCAGGCTGTGGGCTTTCTCTGTGCTTGCACAGGACTTGCTCTGCTTGCCTGCTGTCAGGCTTTCAGGGCCCTGTATCACACACAGGGATTGGAGGGGGTTTTCCCCCAGTGCTTACTCTTCACTATTTGTCACATAAATGATTAGTCAGATGATTTTTCCTTTGTGCTCATCACTGACAATTAACAGAGTATGGCTTTCCCAATGTTGGTGTGCATGTACCTCTTCTGATTGTATCCAGAGAAGGTTATTTTCTAGTATAGAAAGACTACAATTATACTCAAAGAAGGACACTTTTGCTCTGTTAGCAGTTTCTAAGGACTATTTTTCTTTCTCCTTTCTTCTTCCATGTGATATTCTGTAACTGTCCAGAAGAGCTTTGCACAGCAATAGCTGGAGCTGCCTGAGTAATCCCTTTGCACTTACCATGCTGCCTGTGCCGTGGGAATTCCCAACCATCTCTATTATAAAAATCCCTTCCCCGTACTCTTGGCTGTGGAGTGAGGAGGGAAGAGGTTGAGTTTGTTTGTTTGGGGGGTTGTTGGGTTTTTTTGCTAGTTGATTTATTTTCCTTTGTGGGAGCAGGACGCAGGGAAGGAGGAGTCTGTGGTTGGAGGGTCTAGGTTAAAAGGTAATTATTTTTGTAACAGAATTAAAACCTGAAGCACATTGAACCGATTTCTAATACAAACAGGATCAGCATTAGCTTTTAAAGGATTGCTATTATCGTTTCAGGACTGCAATGTGATTTAAACTGTAATAGATATTGATTTCTATATTAGTGTTCTTGCTCCTCGTATTGCATTTCTGCTGCCATCTGCTAAAACAGGAATGGCATTTTTCACTTTATTGACTGGACAATGAGTTGGAATACTGTATTTCTGCATGCTCTGGATCACTGAGATGACTGTAAGCTTACAGAGAAAAGAATGGATGGGGACAATTCAGCTGCTGAAACACTTGAACTTGAGAGCCATAGGTACCAATTTAAGTGTATACAGAATGAAAACCCTTAAAGGACTTTTAAGTCACTTAGAGGAAGGCAAAGTTTTACTCTAAAGAGCAGTACAGCTACTCCAGAGGGCACTACCATTTTAAAAAGAGAAATAATTACTGCAGTGTCATGTGCTGGTGGTCTAAAACAGAATGGGTGGGATTTCCCAGAATAAGCAGTTTTGACTTAGTTGGGGTCCCACGAAAAGCAGCAGTGGTCTTGCTCACACAGGCAACAGCAAATGCTTGCCCTTGTACTGGTAATCCACAAATCTTCCTCCCCAGTTCAGATCAGCAGGGAATTCTCAATCTCCTCAGCAAGCCCAGCATAATCAAACTCATTCTGAGGCATTCTTTCCAAGACCTTGTTTGATCAACCTTTTAATTTAGCATCGGCCTGTTGTCTTGTACCTCTGCCAAATACTTCGGAGTCTTCTTTGAGGCAGCTCACACAGTTGCAACTGTGGCTCACTCTTGAAGGCTTAATGGCCTCGTGGGGCTCTGTTGTCTTTCATCTCCCACGACTATGGGAACTCCACCTTTAACATCTGCAAACCTGTATCTTCAAACTGTCTCCCCTGTTGCTCCTCATCCTTCTACTCTGTTGGAACAACTTTCACTTTATTGTCTCTCCTTAAAAGTCTTTATCATGATACACCTAAGGGAGAGAAAACCCCAAACAAGTGTGCACTGAGAGTGAGTGTGCCACTTATTCTTTTTCTGGCACAGACACTTTGCTCCTGTTGTCTCATGGCCCTTAAAAAAAAGGTTGCCCCATTCTCTCTTCCTTCTGTCTTTCTGGAGTGCTCTGCAGGCAGGTTGGCCACTGCCCTTTGCTGCACACATAGGGCTTTTCTACCGCTGCTGCATGGGATGTGTGTAAAATGATTTGCAGTGAGCTCCCTATAAATGAATTTTATTACAGAATACTGTCCAAAATTGGGATATTCTGAAATGAAACTGCCTCCTTATTACGACTTTTCCCAGAAAACTGATTTTGCCTAATACTGGAGAATGGTAATAAGCAGTACTTAATTAGCATAAATTAAGTTTAATGGGAACAAATTCTGCTAGTGCCAAATAGTTAAGAGGTGTTTAATAGAACTGAAATTCTGAGAGTTCATCTTATGCTAAGTGAAGGTGCCAACTAAATTTTAAGGTCTCTGTTCTCCAGGGCTCTGTCAAATATGCAGCTAAAGTTCAGTGACCTTAATTGAGGGAGAGTTGGCCCAAATTGTAGGAGTCATTATTATTATTGCTGTTGTTGTAAACATATACATTTACTTCAAAATTAGAAGTTGGAGTATAGGAATGTAAGGATAGTTTAATTTTACCTCTTTATCCTGTCTTGGGCAAAAGCCTTTCAAGTGCATGCTTGACAATTCCCTCAGTGTATTCTCACTGTTTCCAGCAGTCTGTATCCTGGGGACTACCTTAACCAGTTGTTGCNTTTTGTCCTCCCTACTTAGCAATTCTTGGACAGAAATCATGGCCAAATTACCAACTGGACATTTCCTGATCTCTGAATGCTCAATTGCTCAATCTGATTTATTGCATGGAGTTAATTACAAGGATACACCAAGCACACTGGGCTGTGCTCCCAAGTCTCACAACAGGACAGCAACTAGGAGAGCTAACCCCACTGTACAAGTGTGCCTAACCAAGGCATACAGATTAGGCTAATGGCATTGACCTGACGTGTCAGTGAGGAGCAGAGAGCTGGAGGAATTCCTTCTAGGAAAAAAATTGAATGCTCCAAAAGTATCATTCATGAAAAGTGTAAATGAAAGCAAATTAATTTAAATGATGCATATTCTAGCATGGCTTTTCCCTTCAAGAAAAAAAAAATAAATAAAAGGCAAATGTTTGTTGGGTTTTTTTTTAAATGTAGGAAAAAAACAATCTTTGTATGGAGATTCTTGTGATTTCTGAGAAGTTAAGAAACATTCCTGAAAGGTCAGCCCACCAGCACCATATCTTGCACTGTATTTCAGAGTTACACTGTAAAAAAGGAAAGCTATCCTTGCATCTGTAGGTGGGAACATCAGCAGGAGTTCAGTGCCAGGAAAGCACTGCTCCAGGGCAGAACTACTTCATTATCTAATGAACAACATAAAGCAACAGGATTACAAAGAGGGAATGTGGTTCTGCTTAGTTTGTCACTGTGTTTCTGGGCAGACTGCATCTAAACTTGCCCTTCTTTTTAAGCTGTGCTTACCTAAAGCAACCCGATCCATTCCATGTTCAATTCCAGCTGAGCAGCTTGAAAGTTCCTTTTGCAGCTTCTGCCTTTTTTTTTTTTTTCTTCTCTTTTTGTCCTGATGTAGGCCTAAAGCTTTAGCACACGAGGTCTGCACCTTCGTCACCTTCATAAGGACAGCTACTGGAACCTGCTGGCATTGCCACAGTCCCTCCAACATTCTTTGAATAAACCTCCTTATTTGTTTTTCAGAACTAGACCTTTTGTGTAAAGCTCATGATCTTGGTGCTGTTTTGGCCCAGGACTTGGTCTTCTGGCTACTCTTAAAAGTGTGTTTTGAGCTCTGTGTGGTTAATAAATAATTTACCCATGCTTGCTCTGAAAGCTTCTAACAACTGGATTTTTTAAACATTTAATTAAGTGTGTATCAGGCAGCTAAACTCTGCTTGTTTTCTTGTACCTCACTCTAAACATTCTTCAGATGAGGTTGTTTCTTCAGCTGTTTGTGAGATCAGAGAAGTCATGCTCTGACCCTATACATGATGTTTTGTGTGTGCCAGACCAGGGGCGAACAGTGTGCTTGCTTGTCATGGAATCTGGGAATTAATTATAATTATAAAAACAGAATTCTTTTGTTTTCCTGAAAACTCCACCCCCAAACTATATACAGAACTAGTTTAGGTTTGCTTACAGGCTCAATTCAATTGGGATTCTTCACAGGATGCTGTGGGCAAATTTAGGGAGTCAGAAAATGGAAAAGGCTAAACTACAAACACAGCTTTTACCCCACTATCAATCAGGCTGAGCAGAGAATTAATGGAACAGCAGGCTTTACTCACAGAGGTGAGACAGGTGTTCAGCAATGATCCCTTGCTGGATTTCTCTGCAGCTTGACTACCTTCTGTCACTGTAAGAGATATCCAATAGTCTGGATCCACACAACAGGTGAAAAAAAACCACCAAACTCAGAAATGTCTCAATCACTTCTTCCACAAGTGGAATGATTGTGGAACAATGCTGCCTCAGCAGTGACAGGGGAGAGCCAAACTATTAGCATCTTCCCAACTCAGAATAGCAGCCAGAGGGTCTGATACAGTATGGTCTGAGAGTAACCGGGTCTGGGTGCCGCCAGCAGCTCTCTCAAATGGACCCCAGCACTTGCCAAACTTGCAAATTTGCACAGAATGGTGCAAAAGTGGGAAGAATCATACAAAAACAAGGGCAGTGCAAAAACTGAGAGCTGTGCAAATAGTAGGAGCCGTCCAAAAGCGGGGACCATCCAAAATGGGAACTCAGTCACGGCAGGAACCTGTCCTATTGGGAGCTCTGTCAAGGTGGGAACCTCTCTCCCCCTTGCTATATTTATGCTTTTCTAGACAAAGTGTCCATTTGCCATTTTATACTGGGTGCAGAGAACACAGTCAACCACCAGCCTGATTCCCAGCATGGACTTCCACACGAGTCAGTACACATGTGGAAAGGTGCTTTTGCTGTCCCCTCTTCAAACCTGCAGGGAGGAGGAAAGCAGTTTTTCATGCTGCCTTCTCCTCCCCATTCAAACATGCAGGGAGGGAAGAAGGAAGGAATTTGGAGTGCTCTAGAACAGTGCTAACAGGCTCAGTCTGGAGCAAAGGGATAGATTTTGATCCTCTCTGCTTTGGACCATGTCATTTTCTGGATGAGGCACATCTCCCTAATTTATCAAAAGAGAGAGTACACAGCTCTGCATTCCCTAACCATGGCAGTAGCTCTTCAGACCTGTTATAGGGGGGCTAATGAAAGTTCTTGAAAAACAACAATTGCTGGTACATCATGGCATAAGTCATTACTGTGTTAAGATAATCGCATGGCTTGTTGCTGTGATAAGAGGGGACCTCATAGTCCTCTTTCTCCCAAAGTACGTGTACTCCCATGTACAGCCTGGGAACAGAGAGATGGAGAAAATGGCTCCTTTCTCCAAGGCAACAGGGAAATCTTTCAGGGACGGGAAGGAGTCCACCTCCCAGGAATTCCAGCCTGGGGTCCATGCCCTGCTTTATGGCCAGGTGCTGTGTTGCTCAGAGCATAAAACAGAAGGATGATGAGAGCCGTTGCTGAAGTGTAGGCTTATGTTTGGCATCTGCTTCAGAAACAGAGCCTGCGGTTGGGAATGTTTATCATCTTACTCATAATGAAGCCATTACACCGCAGTCACAGCTCTGAATTGCAGCTAATAGATTTTCATTGTGTTTTCTCAGTTAAGTCATATTTGATAAATGCAGAAATGTGTAGGGAGCAGCTTATCTCAAGTAGACAGTTTCTTTTTAAATGGGTGGCTTGGATGTGCTTTGCATGAGGATGTTTTGAAAGAAACATTTTCTGTAGCAAATCATTACAGGTATTAGATGGCAAACTTGGAGTATCCACTTGCTGAGCACAAGGTTTCTACTTTGTTGCCCTCTGGTAACTTGCAGGCACTGAAGATAAACATTAACTTCTTTGTGGGCATGCAGGTACTCGTGCATTGACCTCTGCATGCAAACGTTTTGGAGTACTGGATATGTAATTTTTTGCAATGCTTTTTGTGTTGTCTTAAAGATTGGCTTGAATGACTCTTACTAAAAAAATATTTATAGAAAACAAACAGAATTCCATTATCTGCTTCTTTGCAGGCAAATGCATAAGGATGTTATGTTTGTCTCGTTTGTTATCTTTCCTCTTATTTTGAGTCTAAATGGTACAGGCTGGTTTGCACATACCCAAATAGCAGTCTGGGAAATGATACTGCCAGCATGTGGTGTATCATTGCAGTGGGTTGTCCATTTCGTATTTACTCTGGAAAACTTTTCAGCACAAAGTATTTCAACATATATTGCACAGGGAGGTGGAAATAATTTGCATCTACTTCTTTATTTATTTTTAATCCTGACTGGAAAAGCTCTTACTGTAATTAAACCAGCATTCTCAAACACCAAAGCAAAGCCAGTCTCCCAGTGCTGTCCTGAGGAACTTTGTCAGCATTTTCAAACTTGAGGGCCAGAATCCAAGCATGCAAATCTGCATTTCAGGCCACATTTTCAAAGGAATTTTATAGCTGCAGATAGGATTTCCAAGAGTACCCAAGCAAATCTGCAGCAGGCCCCTTCCAGCAACTGAAGGAAATGTAGTAAAATCGTAAAGAAAAATCTGTCCCCTTGGCATTTCAGATATTGTTCATTTCAGAGGTGCTGAGCATCACATCTCTTAGGAGTTAGCCTGGAATTAAGGTGAAATGCAGCCCAGCAACTGTGTCTGGTGGAAGCCATGAGCCTTCCCACAGCCAACCACCATTCCCTGTGAGGGCTCTGGGCAGGTTTGCAAAACCAGGCCCTGTGTTTCTGTCCTGGCCTCATGCCCAGTTCTGTCTGCATAAGGCAAGTCTCTAAACATTGTTAACTGGATCGAAAGGCTGAAATGTTTCCATCACAGCTACCTCTTCTTGGCAACAGCTGACCCATTGTTGGCAGCTGTCTCCTCCTCCTTTCTCTTTTTCGCCTCCTTCCATTTTTGTCCCCTCCTCCCAGCCTTCTAGGCCTTTTCCTCTCGCCTCAGTGCTGCTGCATGTGCTTTCCCAGGGTTTTCTTTCTCGGTTCTGTCTTCTCACTTTTCTGTTGCCCAGAGCTTTCTCTGCCATGGTTCCTGCTGCTGGAGATGAGTTTGGAAAGCAATTCTCTGCTTATACAGGCTTTGGCGTTCCTGTACCTTCACCCACATGCCACATTTGTGCTCTCTGTTCAATTTTTCCTTTGCCTCTGTTCCCAGGGTGCAGGCTTTGTTTGCAGGGCTGTTGTTGTCTGTCTGGCCCTCCCCACTTACTAATCCCCACCTTAACTGCATCCCTAGCTCCAGGCTGTCTTCTCCAGCTGACCTTCACCCCAGTCCAGTGCAGACATATAAAACAAAATTAGCCAGTGTCACGTATTCTGATAAACGAGGCAGCCAGCAGATCATGTAAACTGTGAGCTATGCACCTACAGTAACATGACCTCAGACCATTAAAATTGCATACTTTGTGTCTGGTTTAGGGCTTGTATATAAATGTTGTACAGGGAGACTTTATTAGAGTTTAGCAAATCAAAAACTGGTCTTGGATTTCCATTGCTCAGGGCTTGTTGGTTTGAAAGCACTACAGGGTTTAAGGAGGGGGAATTAGAAGTTTGAAACCATGTTTGTTGAAACTCCTGATGAGTTATACAAAGTCAGTCTGTTTATCAGGGTCTTGTCATCTTTGGAAGACAAAATGATGGGAAAAATACACTCAGTGAAGAATCCCACAACAAGAAAAATATTATTAATCTACTAAACTGTTGTTCCAAATGTTTTACCGGAGTAAGACATACACAAAACAGACTCTTGGAGGACATCATTGGGAGGACATTGCTATGAACTTGAGAGAGCTCTTGCTTACCTGAAAGCTTCTGCAGCCACAGACCATGACATCACACTGCAGTGCTGTTAAGTGGAAAAGGGTACGTTTTAAGTTCAAGTGGATGCTATGAAAATTACGGGGAATGTTTTTGACAAATTTGTCAACTGAAGTTACATTTCTCAGCATTTGTGATGATAAAAGTAAACAACAAAAGCTGCACTGTCTGAGCCATACATTTTCTTCACCTCAAAAACTGCCAACATGGGCTTGCAAAAGGGCACCATTTCCCAAGGCAGCTTGTTGAGTCAGCTGCAACTTTTCTGCCAGATTTGTGTCTGAATTCTGAGCTACTGCTTTCTAGGTCACTAGAGACCAGCAACAAGAAGCGATGTCTTACAGACATTTTGTTGGCATGCCACCTTTCAAAAATGCATGAAACCAATCCTGACGTGTTGAGGCTCTGCTAAGCCTGCAGGCCACAGGGCCAATGTCTAAGGACAGACTGCTTTGTATCTACTATACACATCCTAAACAGGAATATGTGTGAAAGCTCCAGGCATATGAGGTGTGCCCCATTCAGCCATGCCGAACACCTACTGTGCTGGTCTCAGGTTTGGTTCTACCACAGTGATCTTCAAATCATTGTGTGCACACCAGTGTCCACTGTCACAGAATGGCAGAAGAGAGATGTCTCGTTGGTGACAAGGAGAGAGGCTGGCTGGCTGATGAGAATGCACACTGCCATCAAAGCTGTTACAACTAAGAAAGTTGTAACATCTTTGATTCAAAGCTAAGCGAGTAGAGCCTTTCCATTGAACACAGTCAGCCTCTAAAACCAGCTTCAAACAAACGAGGTGATTCAGCCTAGAACTGTCCGATTCCTCTTTTCCTTCCCTGGTGGTAAAAGTAGTTACTAACATGTGAAAGACATGGAATTAAATGCTTTTTATGTAGTTAACCTTGTGCATCTAAATGGGTGTGACTGAAACATTTTATTACTACTTGTCCTTCGGGTGGGACTTAAACTATCTTTGTTCATTCCATTTATTGAATTGTTTTGTTTCATTAAAAAGAACTTACTGAGACTTCCAGACTCACCCATTAGCTTTCTAATTGATGACATAAGAGCTGGTGTCTGCTAGTGTCTTCCATCAGCAGGAAAATAAAAGTAAACACATCTGAGACAGTTTGGGTGGTTTTGCTCGGATTTAAGTGAATACCCCATATCCAGGGAAGCATTCCCTTTTCACTTGTACAAGTGTCTCTAGTGCTCAAAGGTGGCTGTCTGAGCCCAAAGCAATCTGTTTGCTGCTCTGGCTTTCCATGAGGATCAGTTTTCTGCTAATGTTGTTTATACCAATTGTGTAAGGGAAATCCAGGTGCTAATGGTCAGTTGCCCTATATTATTTCCTTCCTAGACTGAATCTCTTGAATCCTTAGCACAGCTCCCATGCATAGACATGGTCAAGGTTCATCTGCTCCAGGAAATGAAAACACTGATTTTCACATAACCCTAGGATGAAATAGCCTCTCACATGCTGAGCACCTTTCTCCTCATACAAACCTTTCAAGAAGTCTTCATGGTAATCACTGCAAGAGATCAAAAGGTGCAGCCATCTCCCCAGAGGAGCTAGCTGCAAACCAGCTGTGAAAGCCAGTACTACAAGGTGGCTGATGCTCACTGGAGCATGGGCTGTGTCACTTGTGTCACTATGGCCTGTTGCCATCTTCAAAAGCCACAGGGAAGCCATCTGTCCAGGTATTTCCTTACCAGGAGTTAGGCTCTCACACAAAGCAGGCATGTGGGAGGCTGGTTGTGTAGTGGTAGCTCTATTGGATGACTTCCAGTGAGAGGAGGACATGTAAGACAAAGCTGAGCTGCTTGCAGTGTGACTTTGTGTGGAGACATCTCCAACAATACAGCTATACGGTGGGTAACCTTCTCATATTTCTAAAAGGTGCTCAAATACTGTGGCAAGCTGTCAGGAGATTTCAGTTGACTTGATAGAAGCTGATTCATTGCAGCTTTCTCCTAAAATCAGCAGAGCATCTCCATTCAGCAAAGCATTGAAGTACATCTCTTTAATGTTAGAGATGTAAGGATGTAAGTTTGAAGAGTTTGGTGCAATAAGGATTTTAATTAAAATATGCTTTATTCAGTAATGTGGCTTAGATAACATCAAACCCATGGACAACTTCAATAAGAAGTGTTCCTCTCAGTATTTGTAAATATGTGGTGGAATTCTCTTTGATTTTGATGCAAACACGACCCTTAATTTATTTTCTTATTTTCAATATATTAGCAAATATCTGAAAAAAATTAATTTTGGATGAGTTTTCTATTGCCTCAGTTCTTTTATTCAAGTTTATCATTGCCTTGATGTCTTTTACAACAAAGAATCCCAATTCATGAGATTTTTGGTGTATTGATGGATGTTTGCTTTCATTTAATTATTCCAGCAATAAGACTTTTCAGCTAGCAGACCTACTTATATATGTATTGAATATGCTCCAAGAACATTTTCCTGTATAAAATGAGGATAACCATAATAAAAAGGCCAAAAAGCTGTAAGGTACTAAACTTTCCATAATTCATTGACTTTTTCTTTTTTTCTTTTTTTTTTTTTCTCTCACAAGTTTGACATGGAAGTTGAAGAATCCCTCCTTACATCTCCCTATGTATGGAATTAACCTTTAACAGAAAAGATGTTGAATTTATCCAGTTAACTGAGAGAAAAACTGTCCTTTGATCAAATGCTAACATGAAAAACTTGGGGGAAGATTTCATAAGACCCTAGTCAGTCATCACCCAACACTAAGAATCTCTCCTGTGGTTTTTATGGTTCTTTTTTTTAAGGGAAAGAAAAAAAAAAAAAAAAAAAAAAAAAAAAAGAACAGTTCTTGGATTTGTTCATAGAAACCTTTCAGTGGCAGTTCCTCACGATTAATCTCTTTCTTATGGAAAGGATGTAGGACAGAATTGCAGGGCTGTAGAAACTTGTCGCTGTAGTATGTGTGGATTTATCAGTTACAACGTGATTTTATTCTCTCTGCAACTTTATGAAGAAGGTAAATTCCCTTCCACAGTACTGGAAGTGGGACTCAGAGGATGTTAGTTTTGCCAGATTGTGTCTGTGACTCCAGAAGCTACTCTTGGCTGAGCTGGAGGTTCTCAGGTACTCAAGTAGCCCTCCACAACCCATAGACTGAACCACTGATGAGTCACTGTTAGACAGGACTGAGACACAGTGTATCTCCTGCAGTCTTATCTGAATGTTCACCACATCAGTTGGAAGAGTTTTTTGACTTTATTTCACTGATGCTGTTTAATCATTTAGTAAAGCAGAGCAACTGGTTACTGCATCACCATGGTGGGGTCAATCCAGGACCTCAGACTACTTGTCTAAGTACACTCTGCCCTGAAATATGACTTCAGATGTTTGACTTCTGCTGTGAAATATCTCTGGCTGTATGCAAGTTTGATTTTCTTAGTAGCTGGCAGGAGGAAATGCCTGTTAGGAAGGTCACTTCTGTTGGGGAAACACAGTGTTTCACTTTGAAATCTGATTTTTTAAGGGAAGTGTTCAGGGGACAAGAATTTGTTTCTAGGTTTGCAGTCATTTCATATGTTGTATGGCCCTGGTCATCTGTCCATGCTGGGTGATGGCTTCCTCTCTCAGAGGTGTCATTTTGGTAAGCATCTATTAGGAGATCACTTACAACTTTCCTGAGATTGCCAAGCAGCACTGAAAAAGGCATTGCCCAGGGACACTGCTAGCCAAATTTCCAGGACTTTTCTTCGCCTTGCCTCTGGGCCCAAAGACTTGAGAAAGACCAGAGTGCTCCTCTTCAAGGAAAATTATGGAGCTATTATAGCAGTAATAGTAACAAGCAAAGAAAAGAGCAGCGGAGTTTGTCAGCCGCATTTCTTTTCATCCTCAGCTCTTGCTACTCCTGTGGTGTGTGGTATTGTGTAGGTTCTGTATCCCACCTGAGGGTCAAGCGTGCAACTTGCACTCATCGGCAGTAAGCAATGTGTGCATTGTGTTCTGCTGTGGAAATTGCACATCACATCCTGCCAATGTGTGTTATTGTAGCCTATCATCTAGAAAGGTATGTATAAACTACCAGGGAGGAAACAGTTGATGTCAAGTCAAAATACCACTGAGTTCATTTATAATGAGTGCTCATCATCCAGCTCAGTCTGCTCAAGAGGGAGGATGGCAGATTCAGGACAGAATATAATCCCTGCTATCAAATGGTAATCATGAGAGCAAATACCTGTCTGTATTCATTTTGAGCTGGATGTTGAGCAGGAAATGCTGCTGTGCAGGATGCTGCCTAGGGACTAGAGAGGACTGCATGATCTTATAATGTCTTTTCTCGGAGGCAGTAAAATGAAAGGTGCTCTGTCTGCCTCTACTGGCATGGTCACTTCTGAGCTGGACCAAGAAAGAAGTATTCCAGGTGCAAATTCTGTATCTCACAGTCAAATAAGCAGGTAGCAATAGAAATTCTCAGTATGGTTGGGTTTAGGTTTTTCTGCCTGGTGGCATGTTCCAACAGAAAACTGTTTGTCTGCAGGGCTGAGACATGGTCCAGGGTTGTTGGTATGAATGATTCCCCTCTCTGTTGTCCCCTTTCTTTTCCTGCTTTACACCCCAGATTACATTGCAAGAAAAACTAAAAGCAGTGGAGCTTTTCACTGTGGGGAGGAGGGGTTTCTGAAGGTTTATCTCCCCACAGGGACTGGAAAAACATGGTCTTGATGGGTGGACCACTCGCTGGAAGAGGAATTGGCTGGATGGTCGAACCCAGAGAGTGGTGATCAACGGCACAATGTCCACTTGGAGACCAGTGACAAGTGGTGTCCCTCAGGGGTCAGTGCTGGGACCAGTGCTGTTTAACATCTTTGTCAGTGACATGGACAGAGGAATCAGTGCACCCTCAGCAATGTTTGCAGATGACACCAAGCTGTGTGGCACAGTTGACTTGCTAGAGGGCAGGGATGCCATCCAGAGGGACCTGGACAGGCTGGAGAGGTGGGCCCAGGCCAATCTCATGAAATTCAACAAGGCCAAGTGTAAGGTCCTGCACCTGGGTAGGCACAATCCCAAGCACAAATACAGGCTGGGTGGTGAATGGCTGGAGAGCAGCCCTGAGGAAAAGGA